>JARFJB010002332.1:0-491700 GCA_036346205.1 Vesta saturnalis | reverse complement strand
TTGTTTTAGATAACAATTTTCTCAAGGGAATAAACTTTTTAAAACTCTTAGTAATAATTTCCCCTTACGATAAATTCTTTTTTTAAAAGTTTCCTTTCGGGTAATTTAAAACCTTATGTTAATTATACTAGATTTTTTAAATATCATTCTAATGAATAAAAGTTTTTGTTTAAACGTCTTATGTATACTTTAACAGTAAACCTTTTTAAAGTTGTCATATTAAAATAGATTAATAGTTTTGAATACTGTAAAAAAAATACAAGGTTTGTTAAAACTATGGATCTTATTAATTCGTGTATAATTGAATTTATGTAAGAAAGGTTAAAAAATAATACAGGTACTTACAATTTTATTAATTAAAACAATTACTTAAATAAAAGGATATCAACTCTAATAATATTTTTAGAAATTATATTAACCATTTATATTGGTTTTAGACTATTAAATTAAACAAAAGTTATATAATTACACGGTAATTAGTTAAAAGTAAACGTGAACAGTGATTTCTTACTACAAAATGTTATGGAATTTTAAACATTCCAAACACTTAATATGGTTTTTATAAAACAATTTGTGTGTACAAATGAATATTTTCAAACCATTTATTTTAAGAGAAAGGTAAATGTATGTTGCCAAGTGCGATAAAGATGATAAGATTGTATATTTTACACTCTAATTATAGGTGGTTTTACCAAACTAGAAAGTTGTTCTTTTTTGACATGAAGATAAAAAATAAAATTCACGTAAATCAGTCCAAAACCTTTAAGTACAGATCTGGTAAGTGTGGTGTTAACCCTTTATTTATTTACAGATTTTTAATTACAGTTATAAAACACAAGCATTAAGTTTCTTTAAAAATATTAAGGCGTACAACATTCTTAACGGACGGATGGATATTATTTCAATGCAGGTAAACTATGTTTTTAATATGCGTTTTAGAAAACACAAACTGTTAATTGATTAATTAACTTAATAAAAATGTTTTGTTTCATTAGGAGTGTCAGTAATTTTTATAGTTCACTGAGGATTTTTAATTATGACTATAAAAATAAGTGTTCTATAATTAAATTTTACTGTCATTCAAATTCCCCACGCAAGATCAATCCTAACACAGATGCTATCTCATCTCCTTATTAGAAACGTTTTCTCCAATAGCATTTAACCCTTTTAAAGCAATAGACTAAATAATAATATCTTATTAATTATGCAATTATTGTATGCATATGTGTCTGCCCAGCCTGGGGCTAAACCATCAGAAGGACCTTAATATCAGAAATAACCCTAAGACTTATCCTCAGCTCTACATACAGCCCCATAAATACAGTTCTAAACCCTAGCTCCACCACCAAGGCCTGACTCCAACCCTAGCTCCACCACCAAGACCAAACTCTAAGACTTATCCTTAGACCAGCCCTAAGTTCCAGCCCTAGCTCTACATACAGCCCCCCCCTAAATACAGTTCTAAGCCAAGACCAGGACCAGCCTCACGTTAGCAAAAGTCCTGGCTGTCAAAAGGTCCTTAATACAGCCATAAGGTTTAACCCCAAAAGAAATAAAAAATAAGGGTAATACGGTCCTTCATGTAAGCGAGTAAAAATAATTAGGGTTGAAAACACGGTCTCACACGTGGATGTGCAAAAATAGGGTGAAAATACATGTCCTATACGTAAGCGAGTAAAAATAATTAGGGTTGAAAACAGTGTCACGCGTGGATGTAAAAAATAAGGTAAACCTGTCTCACACGCTATAAAAATAATTAGGGATAAAATTAGCAGGGGTTGAAAATACGGTCTCACACGTGGATGTGCAAAAATAGGGTGAAAAACACGTCCTACACGTAAGCGAGTAAAAATAAGGGTGGAAAATCCGGTCTCACACGTGGATCAAAAATAGGGGTGAAAACACGTCCTACACGTAAGCGTGTAAAAATAAGGGTGGAAAAACCGGTCCCCACGTGGGCATATAAAAGTGAAAACAAAATTCCTTATAACATGTCATTTAAATCAAAAATTAGCAGGTTTTCATTATTTTTATGATAGATTATTCATTTTAAATTTAAAACAACAGTCTTTGATAGATAATTAAAATAATTAAACAACATCTAATAATATACCTTGGATTATTAATAAATTATATAAAAAATTTTGTTAAATATAGATTATCTTTCAATATAATTAACATTCAAGAAAAACATATATTTCAAACTCTTTCTTATTTTGGTGGTATATCAGATAAAATAAAATTTATTTTTCTAAAAATAAAATTAATATCTCACATACAACATCAAATAAAATTTCTAAATTTTTAGTTAATGTAAAAGATAAAGAAGATAATTTATTTTCATCAGGTGTATATTTACTTAAATGTCCAAATTGTAATTCAGTATATATTGGCCAAACACGTAGACAAGTTAAAATACGAATAAATGAAAATAATAGATTTATTAATAATTATAAAATTTGATACACCGTCAAATTTTGCAAATCGTGTTTTACAATGTAAAAAAAATTTAATCCAAATTTAAATTATCAAACTCTACATAAAACAGTTAAAGGATCAAAATTAAATTGTTTAGAAGCATTGAAATTATTCGTTATAAAATAATATAAATTTTAATTGTGTAAATGAAATGTGCACTTTTGATTTTGAAAATGTTTTTACAAACATTATTAGCTATCAAATTTAAAAGTCAAAAATTATGACACACAATCTGTCCTACATAGAACGTTAATTTGAAATCATACTTTTTAATACGTAAGGTAATTTTGCTTTGAATTTTACAAACTTTACAGACTGACGATGGTAATATAATTAGATTTACCGAAACCGGTCTCTGTTATAATATAAAAATAAAGTTAAGAAGAAGAAATTTGAGATTTTTAAATACATTAAAATAATTTAAATTCTAAATATTAAAAATTATAAGATAATAGATCCATCTAGGACAGAACATTTAAATATTATAGAACCATTTAGAAAATGTGCCCTTCCATTTATTTACAGAGATAGAAAGAAAAAACCGAGAGAATATCTAGGCAAATGGCGACCTTTTACTTTATGAGGTATCACCACGCACGTAACTAGGTATAGGATACCTGCGCGCAAGTCATAGGCGCAAAATAGAAACAAAAAAAATTAAATAATCATAACTAAAATAATTTTAATTATAAATATTTAAAATTGTAAGATAATAGATCCATCTAGAGCAGAACATTTAAATATTATAGAAACCATTTAGAAAAATGCATTCCTATTTACATTACTCTGTCAATAAGCTTATTGTTATTCTCAAACCACTGGTGGGCGTGGTGGTCATCTGTGCCTAAGTATTAGGCGCACTTGATCCACGTAAAGTGCTTGCTCTGCACCGCGAAATCACACGAAATTCAAGAATAATACGAGAGCAGAGGACAGCAATATAAAAATGGAACCATTTTATAAAATGGTTAATTTTTTTTGTATACAGACAACTTCAAAATGAATTTTATTTCCTGCAAATTTTATAAAATAGTTATTTTAATATCATCTATTCGTCATCACCTTTGACTACCGACTATCTAGATAGCCATCGCGGAGTTCAGTCTTCGCTGTGCTACTGTAGAGTAGCGCTTATCAGGGCTTTTAAAAATATTAAGGGACTTGCTTGTTGTTATTCAGAAATGTGTATTGAACGGGAAAGTTGATGTTTACGTTGATTTTGATTATAAACTTGTATCGTGTATCTTTAACAAACTCTATTATTATTTTATTGTTGTTTAAAATTGTTTTTTCTATAAGAAGGTAATAAGACGTATAAGAGGTAAGTAAATTCGGTTTTGAGCAGTGGCAGCTTGATTAAAATTTTGTGTAGAATCGGCTTAGATTAGAAAAATTGAATATAAAAGCAAACAAAAATTTAACTAACTTGAAGCTTACTTCCGATTTCTAATTGTTAATTTTAACGATTTATTAATATGAAATTGACTTTGTTAATTATTGTTAATTTGTTCACGTTAAGTACCATTAATGAATTACCGCCGATCTGTAAAATGTATTATAAAGCCTTCACGGGCGACATTAGGCAACAATATATTAAATAATTCTTAATACAAAATTTTTATTAATTTTTCTTGACCTCATTTTTCAATAAAATTACACGATTAATAAATATTAATATAATATGCTTATAAGATTATTGAATAGTCGACCTACATCCTAACGAGCTCCTGATGACAGTAATATATTTTTTTGCCTACGATTCGATTTTTATTTTTAAGACAACCATCAATTATTATAGATATGTTACTGAAAAAACTTCCTGGGACAGATTTTAAAAATCAGAGAGAGAAAATTAAATCCAATCAGAAAAGTGCTTCACAGAAGAAAATAATGTAATAGAAACTGAAGTAAACAACAAGGAAACTGAGGTAACTCTGATTCGGAAGAAGTAGGAAAGAACGATGAGATAACTAGTAGAAGAAGTAGTGCTAATAGTAATAGTAGTTTATTAGAATTGGAAATAATAAATTATAAGAATCCAGTAAATTAGAAGAGATAAAGCATTTTAGAACTATTAGTAAAAAGGGCAATTTTCAAAAATACTTTTACAAAATTTAAATTTGAATATTATTCAACGTAAATGGCTGTTTTATTGCATAGAACGGATGTTGTTTATTGTTTTCCATGCCTATTATTTAGCAGAAAGTAGCCAATTTTCGACAAAGGAAACTGATTTAGAGATTGGCATAATATTGGCATCAGGGTAAAATTTCACGAAAATTCTATGGCTCATAAAACATGTGTTATTGATTTATGAAGATTTGAAATTAATTTGCGTAAAAACAGTTTTTAACAGATGAGATTAAAAAATGATAATGTCTGAAACTGAAAGATGGAAACATGCATTAAAACGAATCTTAGATGGGAATAATTATTCTGTGTCAAAAATAACGAACCTTCGTTGGATCTGTAGTATTGTCCTGAACTTAAACAACATAAGATTCCACAAATCAATAAATACTTTAAAGATTCAAAATGAACTTATTGCAATTGTGGTTATGTCGTTAAAAATGAAATTGTTACAAGTATAAAACATGTAAAAATCTGATGTATCAAAATCAGAAGAATTTTCATTAGTAATAAGGTATGAAAGAAAATGGGATAGCTTGTTCAATTGAAGAGATTTTTAATGTGTATTGAGGTAAAAGAAAAACTGGATATGCATTGCCCAATACTATTGAAATAATATTGCAGGAATTAGACCTTAAATTCAAAATATTAGGACAGGCTATGATAATGGCGCTAATATGGCAATATCAAGACGCACAGGCAAGGATATTGCAAGAAAATCCTACCCAAGATTTGTCCCATACTGAACATAGCTTGAATTTAGTAGATTTACACAGTGCTGCAGTTAGTACCAAAATAAGTATTTTCGGGACTATTCAAAATTTGTTTAATTTTTTGCGCATTCCACGGTACGATGGAGTAAACTAAAAGATACGTTAAATATTACTTTAAAGGATTTATCGACACAAGATGGCCATCTAAAGCATGAGCTTTAAATCCACTTATCACTCATTTTAAATTAGTTTTGGATCTTCTAGAAGAGATGACTGATGTTTCGGTATATTCTCTGGATACAGTAATTGAAGAAAATTTTTAAAGGATCTTAAAATGTCGAATGACAATTAAACGTTTTTAACAGTTAGCGGAAGAGCATAGAACTTCTATGTAATACATGCAGACAACAGCATCGTAACCGTATAGACAAAAGATCGTCAACAAAATTAAGTTTTTAAAACATTGTCTCACGTCATTAGTATAATAATGTTGCTTGAACTTCCTCGATAATTGCTAAACCTGTTTAGTACCATTTAAAAAACTATTTGTTAGTACATTGCAAAAGAGTCCATAGTAACTTATCAACGATCTAAGACTTCTAATCCGCAATTTAATTTTAATTGGGAACTAATTCTCTGATTTCATATCTGTGAAATAGATGCAGTACATTTTCCTTTTCTTTTGGTGGAGCAGAACAGGAAATGATTTAGAAGTATTTTATCATATACATTCCGAGCATTTGTTTAATTAAACTGATAAGGCAAATATTATAGTTCTTATACATATATTCATATAATCTCGTTAACCCATTACGCACAAATACAATTTTTAAATAAATTCTATTAGAATGATTAAACGAAGTCTTCTTGCATTTTCCATTGTCGATCGTTTTATAGAGTAGGTGGTTAGAAACAAATGCAACCGTTTTATCTTATTGTGTTATATCGGTGATAATCGACTGATTTAAATCAACAGCAATTTTATTTGAGTAACCGTTACAAATCAGTTCAGTTATTTTAAGTACATGCAATGGCTAGTTTCACATAATTAAAACTACTGTATACGTTTTCAATATTTATTTATTTGGCCGTTATGCAGTTTACAAATCAATATACTCAACATATTTATACCGTTAAAATGAGACGTTTTTATTAATGGCGAAATTGAATGTAATATAATCGTAATTGCAAATACTTACACGATGTTTACAAGAGGGCAATAGCGAAAGTCTAGTTAAAATCATCAAGGAACGTTGTTCCTTGTCCTAACTTCGTTATCGGGCGTCTAGCTAGAGAAAATGAGCTTAAAGTAGAGAACATGCGCGGTCAAGTACGACAATGGTTCCAATATGAGAGGAGAAAATCGGGAGTACAAACAAGAATCGAAATATAAACCCAGAGCATTTTATGTTCCATGCAGCAGTCATTCGCTAAACTTGGTTGTAAACGATATGGCAAAATCCTCGTTTGAGGCTGCAAACTTCTTCAATATTGTTCAAAAGTTATATACATTTTTGCTTGTCAACTTTTCGTTGGGCAATATTACTTAAATATATTGATAGTTATACCCTAAAACCATTAAGTGATACGCGATGGGAAAGTCGATAGACTCATTAAAAGCTCTGCGATTTCAAATTGGACCAATTTACGATGCTTTGTACAGTATTTATGAAGATCCAGAAATCGATAATATGATTAGAGACGAGGCTATGGATTATTAAATAATTTGAAGCAGTTCAAATTTATATGCTCTATTGTGATTTGGTACAAAATTTTGAGTCGCATTAATCCCATCAGCAAACTTTTGCAAACCGTACATTTTGATATATCACAAGCTATTGATACGCTTAACAACTGTAAACTCTTCTTTGAAAATCTGAGATCAGATGAAGCTTTTGAAAGATCATTTTAGAAGCAACCGAGCTTGCTTCAGAGGTGGACGTGGAAGCTAATTTCAAGCCACCACACCACGTCATCGTATCAGAAACAAAACACGAAACGTTTTGTATGAGGGCCGGATGAACCGTTCAAGACCTCAAACAAAAATATAAAATAGAACTTTTCTTTCACACTGTAGATCAAGCAATAAATGCCTTGAAACCAGATATAATTTGCTAAATACTCAGTAATTATTTCAGCTTTTGTATAATATTTTGGTTTAAAAGACATGCAGAAATGAGCTACTTTATTGCAAAGATTTGGAAGTTGTTTTAACTGATGGAAATTCAAGCGATCTTAACGCCCTGAACTGGCCGATGAAATAAGCATTGTTTCGTCATTATTAACAAAAAGGAGACCCCTGTTGAAGTCCTCAAGTTTATCGCTACACTTAAACTTGCACCAAACCTCAGTATAGCATTAAGAATCCTACTTACATTGCCAGTCACTGTGGCTTCAGGAAAGAAGCTTTTCAAAACTAAAATAATAAAAATTATCTCAGAACGATGCAGACGCAAAATCGTCTCAATGGATTGGCAATGATAGCTATAGAACACCAAATTAGTGACAAATTAGACTTGAAATCACTGGTTCGTGAGTTTGCCGAAAGAAAAGTTAGAAAAAGGCATTCTAAATACTTTGGTTAGTTAGCATTCATTTATATTATAGGATATTAGTAAGCATTAGTTCATTTTAATTTTTGTTATTTTATTTTACCTTAGTGGTAAATTGCTTATCTGTTACATACCTGTTACCTAATGATCGAGTTTTCAATAAAATGTTTTTTTATTTAATTTTTTTCAACGTTTTCTTGACTTTATGTTATGGAGCATGCGATTTACTTTAATAAACGGAGAGGGGGCGCAAATTCAAGTTTTGCAGCGCAAAATGTCTACAACGATGTTTATAATAGTTTGTTATTTATTAAGAATACGGATTATGCTGCATATATGAAAAATGAACCATGGAACGAAACTTAATTTCACATACAAACAGTCTATTTAATGCTACACAACTCTATAGTACGTCCCAGAATATCGGATAGATGAATATCTTGACAGCGACAGGTCAGTATCATACTTATTAAAGGCATATAAAGTCTGTAAAATACATTGACTTTTCAGTTTCTTATGTTCGAATAAATATTTAAAAAATATATACTTATAATTGTAATTATGACTTATTAATATACACAAAAGAAATAATTAAGTGATTTAATATCTAAGTCTTTGTCTAAGTAACCTAAAATTTTTTTTGTCAAAGCAAAACTGTTTTTGGGGTCAGTGGGGTATGAAAGGGATAAAATAAGAGGTAAGTACTCTTTTGCAAATTCTTATTTTTTAGATTTTTTCCTTTAATATGATTAGTAATATAATTGTGAGTATTTTTTGTCCCTATAATTTTCTGTACAACAAACGGTTTACAATATATTAGCAAAAAACCGTCACTTTAAAAAACTAATTTTTCCTAACTACTTCCGGAACTACTTAACATATTCAAAAAGTGGAAATACCATTAGATAGAAAATAAAATTTCTCACAAAAAGTGTTTTTGCAATTTTTTCGAAAATTCTGTCATTTTCGAAATATTTCCAAAAAACTCGATTTTGGAACCCGTCGACACGATTTTTTTTAAATTGGTATTAGATAGAAAATGGTATTAGCTAGAAAATCAAGTTTCTGATTGAAAAGCAAAGTTAATGGTATTTCGAGTTATTTACGAAAAACCGATTTTTTGATGTGGAAGTATTGATACAATTTGCAGCGGTTTTTAATAAAAATGAACAGATAGCTCTATCTTTATTAGTTACGTACAAATTGTTTGAGATTGAATTAATACAAACATCATCTTTATTGACAATACTAAATGAAAAAAAAAATGTAAACTACATTTATAATTATTTTATATTAATCATATCAGCATTTTGAAATACTTTCACGTCTTTAAATTGTTTGACAATTAATCTACATTTTTAATACACATAAATCCCAACTGCACTCTATGAGTTGTCTGAGCTTCAGGCTCGAGTCCAATTGTAAAGGGTCGTCTTTTGTTTGCCGTTTACCGAAACCGTCTTTATTTAACGCAATATTTTGCAGGCGGCACATTTACAGCATCTTCGCTTAAACTAGTTATTTCTGTTTGCCGCTTTCAAGCAAACAAACGACATTATTTCACTAATAACATGATTTATTACTCTCTAAAATGTAAGTTTTGATGTATAGATAAAATCCATACTATCGAATTTATTGATCTTATATTTTTTGTTAAATTTACGAAATTTTTAACGTATCAACAACAGATATCATCATCGTCTAGCATGTAATAAGTCAATATCATTAAAAAATTAATAGTACATTACATAAAAATGGTGGTACGCACACACATACGCACACATGCACACGCGCACACACGCGCACGCACACACACACGCACGCACACACGCACACACATACACACGCATACAGTCACACGCACACACGCACACACACGCACACACGCACACACGCACACACGCACAGACGCACAGACGCACACACGCACACACGCACACACGCACACGCACACACGCACACACGCACACACGCACACGCTCACACGTGCACACGCTCACGCGCGCACGCGCACACGCGCACAGGAGCACACACGTACACGCGCACACCCTCACACGCGCGCACGCGGCACGCGCCACACATTCAATTTTTTGGTAAGTAAATTATATTATCTTTTTCTACAGTTTTGTACGAATAGTGCTGGACAATTAGTTTGAACGTTGAAGATTTTCTCAAAATTTTTACACGGGGTATGTAAGAAATACATGTCTTATATTGAGGAATGACATAAAATGGTATAAAATGAGTTTATTATTAAACGATCATGTTTTAAAGTAGTGGACACCAGAGGAAATCAGTACTTTAGTGTATGTCTTTAGAGTACACAAATTTTTGCGATCTGAAGTATACAAGTAGAACAAAAATTGAAGGGCGTTTTGGCACACACTGGAATGCCACTGGAAACAAAATAAAAATTTAAAATCCCAGTACCAGTGGGAAAGAAGAAATGAAAAAGGCTGAAGTGAGGTAGGTTTTAATGGCATAATGGTTTGGATATAGCAGTACAAGCTTTCTGTATGACACAAATAAAGCTAGAAAATGAACCCAAATTGGCGGAGAATGTGAAGTAACTTGTCTTCTAAATCATGCGTTAAACACAAATGTTATAACATTTTATTCTCTCTAAACTATTTGACTTTTTTATCGTTAAGCATATTTCAGTAGCCATGATACTTACTAGGAAATAAAGTAATCAGAGCATTCTTCTCGTAAGTCTTAATAGGTAGCATGGTTTGCCTCAGTTGTCATTCATTCCCCCACACGCCATCTCTAATTGTTCTGCAATCTATATTTTCTCTATTAAATATCTCTTGAATGAGCGCTACGAAGTAGATAATTGTTGGACAAAACACAGGTCTGGATAACTTTCTTTATTTAACAGGATTCCAGTAGTATCGGTTTACGGAAAATACGAAACACAGATAGCAATATCACGAGTACATTTGGTTGAGAGTGTACGATTTCATGGTATAAGACGAGAAAGGAAAGCATCATCCGCCACAAAAACGTAGGGTACAGATTTTTTTGTTTGGCAGAGGTAAGTTTTATGGTAAATTAAGGGTTTCTCTGTTAAGCGTCTTACGAACAGGCAAGGAAGGGTTAAGTGTTTGTTTACAATACTAACTCCCATTGAATAGATTTCTCTTATCGTATTTTCGTCTTGTGTGGATCAGTGAGTAAAGTTCCCGTTTTATTGTTGGTTGTTGGTGACATTTCATGCACCCTGCAGAAGCTTTTTGCATAAAGTATCGTCGTAAAGAGCTTTATTGTTTAATGAAGTTTAGAGTAAATAAATTAACGTTAAAGAGCGATTTGTAAATAAAGCAATACTCGCAAGTACGCGTAAATAGTTGTACATTTACGTTACATCAGACGAAAAATTAGTTATTTGTGTGGTTTTGGTTGAATTAACTGTCGTAATTTAGTTCGAGTAATTATAAATAGGAAGTTGCCGTTTGTGAAATTATTTGGAGAGCGTTACCGTAGAAATTCAGATGAGACTTATCCATTCAGCAGTTGCACGACCTATTTTATCGTAATCCAGAGGGAGGAGAGTATTCTATGCCATCTACTGTTGATCGTAATGTCAGTTAAGGTAAAATCTTACAATTTAGTCGACTAATGATATCAACAAAATGTGTTTTTTATGTTTGTGTGGGGGATGAAAACGCTTGCTTTCTTGTAAACTGTTGTATAAAAGCCCTTCAGGCTATTCAAAAATATGTGTGTTCATCCACACGATTTCCTTTGCCAACTTCCTGGCCTATTTGAGTAATTTTGTGAATTGAGAGTTTATTTCACGCAGATTTGTCAAAATTGATAGTTTCGATATCTTTATTATTTCCGTTGTGTTTAATAAAATGTAGTTATTTAGAGTATGAAGTAACTGAACTTGAGGAGGGGGGGATATGGCCTTGATAGAGTCCACCGAATTTTATTATTGTACGTTTTTTTGATGTGAACTGCAAAATTTAATGTGTTTGCCTTGTACTAACTATACTAAAATTTTGAGATGTACATAAGGACCATTGTTAATGTTTTTAATTGTTTTATTAATAGATATGAATCTATTGTGTCTTCGTCCGCTATTACTACGATTTGCTGCCGTAAATTAAAAAGTTACACGATTAGATATTTTTGATTCACATTTAAGATTTCTAGTGTTGGAATTATTTTATGAAAAATTTCGAGTTAAATAATTTTACAGCGATAACATCCAGTTGTATAAGTTATACAAGTTTTTTAAAAGTAACCTTTTGAAGTTTCATCAAGGTTTAACGTAATGCATATAGATAAAGGGTAACGAGCTTGGCTGATCAGCGGTCGATTACAAGGATCGGCGTTAAAGGTAAGCGGTTTGTTTATTTGTTATGTATTTTTTTTTTTGGATTGGATATAACAACGCCTATTTAATGAGTTTTAGTTTTATTATCGCAATTTCGCGACGAACTTTGCGTAAATATTTTATTTTGAATGTAGGTTATGGTTTCTGTTTCGCCATTATTAAGATCCAGTTCATGACGTTTTCCCGCTATAAATGTATGTAACAGATGACACCTTTTTGAAATTTTTACTTGATTTTTACGTTTTGGAGTTGTGAAAAGTGCCCTTTTACAGCATTAATTAAAAACCCCGCCCACACCACTGAGCTATGCCGTGTGCGCAAATTGCCTTTACGAGATGATGCACTAATGAGTATTTGGCCTGTAACAGGTAAATTTGTCGCCCGAACGTGGGACGTTTTTGTATTTGGCATATGTTTATATTTGGGACTCGTAGTTTAGTTTGGATTTCCCGATTATTAGAATTTTTGTCGAATCGTAAGATTTTTATGTCGAGTTTGCGCATGTTTGGCGGGTATTTGTCAATGTAAAGTTGAGTTACCTTGGATGACTTTTAAGTATATTTTAAAGCGTTCATAATTTTTGAATGAATTTTAGAACTCTGATATGATGAATTTATGACGATTATTTATAAGCTTACTATTTATCGCTTTGGGATTTGTTAGCGATTCAAATAATTTAGTTTTGCGAGTAATAACATTTTTTGTTTGATTTAAGTGATGACTTTCGAACCATATCGTTTCCTATTATGAATTATTGTTTATCGTATGCTCCCGCACAAACTCTTTACCGTGTGCTTTGGTACAACGTTCTTATCGTGTGCTTTGGCACAGATTTTTTTACCGATGTTCTTTTGAACATACTGTTACCAGATTTTGGTTACAGCTGCTTTTGACGTTTTTTCATCGAATTATGACCTTTAGTTACACTGACTTTGAATTTTTAGTTTTGAGATTCTTTATCGAATTTTTGTTTCGACGATGTTGACATTACTCAACTTTCACTTGTAGTTAGGTATCCTGTTTTTACTTTTTGTCGCTAGTTTAGGATTATTAAGATTAGGTTAGCTTTAGTTGTAGGTTAGCAGGATGACCATTCAATTAGTTTTGCTGAGACGCTAGTTTGAACAGTGATGAATTCATTTCTCACACTCATCTTCTCTGTGTGGTGTGGGAGTTGGACAAAGTGTGTTTTGTCTTGAGACGACGATTGTGGAATAACACAAAACCCGGATCTCGTGAAGGCCTCTTTCGCCTTTTCCGGACGAGACATATCCACGAGAAGTGTTTGGTCGGAGTGGGAACCTTCGCGGTTGCGGACTTTCAGGGGTTTCGTTAGGTTTAGTTTTGCTAGGTTGGTTTCGTTAGGATTAGTGCGTGCTTGTTTCCTTTCTACGCGCTCTGGTGTATCATGTAGTTGGTTGCACCACGTTGTGCGTTGCGGATTCCTTTAGGATCACATTGATTTATCGTTTATTGAAGTTTGGGTGAGCTTTGCGCGAAGATATTTGGAGTAGAATTTTCAGGGAGGAGGGTATCTTACTCTGAGTGAACATTATGGTTTCCTGTTAGGCCATTATAATATCTAGTTTATGACGTTTTCCCGCTATAAATGTATCTAACAGGTGACACTTTTGTGACCTTTTTCCCGATTTTGGCGTTATGGAGTTATGGCGAGTGCCCTTCGAATGTTAAGTAAGAACCCCGCCCATACCACTGAGCTATGCTGTGCGGCTTTACGTGCTGATGCTCTAATGAGTATTTGACCTGTAAAAATATAAAGCTTGTGTTTTTCTTAGCAATTAACGTTTTCAATACCTCGAAATCAGAGTTTCACATTCTCAAAAAATTATGAAATGATGAACGTAATTTCTCATTTAATCCAATGTCATCATCCCCAATTCCTTTAATCAACTGTATAGGACCATCTCTTTTCTTCTACATAAAAATGACTAACTCAGTATCAGTGTCGTCGTTTCTTTCTAAAGATATTTATGTTAAACGTTTTATCATTTTTACATAATTTTGTTCCAAAGACCGAAACCAACCAGAAAGAAGAAAAAATCTTTCCCTTTAAAGATAGGTTAATATTTTTTAAATTTTGGAAAATTTTGTATAAAACATTTACATTTCTTTACTTCTTCACCGGAAATGACTAAAAACTAAACTCTGATAAAAACAGAACTCGGACCGAACCTAAGTCTGTTGATGCTAATTTGTTTTTGTCAATGATTTTCACATATCCTAGCTTATACGGAAAATTTCAATTTGGTGGTCATATGAGCCATGCTCTCGAGGAAGTACAAAATACAAATCAATTTCAATTTACAACCGGATTATGGAGTTGTAACAAACATATCGAAAGCACAAATTTATGTACAAACGAAATTGTTTGAAAATTGGCTTTCTAAATCTGTACGCCTTTTATTCATTTAAAGATAAATCTAATGATAGACCTGAATAGTAATAAGACTATTCATAATATAAAGTAAAATTTATTTTTAAAATTGATGAAAAATGATAAGTTTCAGAAGAATCTATGAAGGTTTAAGCAATACATTAGTAATTCGCATTTATTTTGCGTTGCCTTTCACGTGACGCATCGCTTTAGTATGTAAACGACGATCTTTTTAAGAAACGATACTCTGCTTTGTCTGATTTATAGATCGAACACGACGTAATAAGTAAACATGAATCTTATTTAGTGCATAAGCGGTGGATTCTGGAATGTCCGACAAGTGTAAATTGCATTGGTAATGCAGTAATTCATGCAGCTGATGGAATGCAATGCCGCCACCATTATCAACCTTACATTTAATGGTAATCAGGAATCTGAAGTAAATTATACATTGGTTATAATGTAATGATAGCAAACCAGTAACCGTCTTAATTAGAGGTAATAAATAAGTTCATATCCGCGTAGCTAAAACGTTTCTCTGATAATACCGCTACTGTAGGAAGGTATTTATGCAATTATAATTTTTAGCTCAAAATATTGTGTTACACTGGTTACACGAAAAGTTTGAATATTTATTATTTACAGCGTAATATACATGTAACTAAATCAATAATATAATTTGTGAGCATTTCATAATTAAAAAGCCCACCGCATTTCATACCATGTGAAAGCATATACCTTAGAAACACAATAAATTACAATTGATTCTTGTTGCATTTAATTTAAATAATACGCCAGATGAACAATTTTATTAGAATTTATTTCGTCTAACTAACATAAATTATGTCTCGTATTGCAATTTTCACGATTTGAAAAAGTATATAAATTTACATCACAGTTACATAAATTATTATTTAATGGAAAAGTAAACTTTATTGTTACGATAAATCTACTCTAATATAAACTAAAATACCACTCGGAACTGTTCTTAATCCATAGAGGTTTCTACTAAAAGACAGATTCGCTTCAAGAAAGTTTTTATTTTTGCTAAAGTATTGTTCTAGTCCTTTCTGTGGAAAGCAAAAAAATTAGCGGTTTTTGAAACGTTGACTGCCGCATGTATCTTTCGCGGTACACTCGCTGTGCTTTGTGTAGAACCACATCTATCGCCGTAGATACAACGGTTAAGTGTTTCAAATACAGGTGTATTTTTACCGCACACTTTTACATTGGTTTAATTAGGCATTTTCAAGTACGTCACACCGACGTCACAGGCTCCACCTCTAACAGCTGATCTTGGACAACTTGTGTTAGCGTTTCATAGGAACCTATGTGTTTTGCTGTAATGTTTGAGTGTTTTCTCCACAAAAAATCGTGATAATTGACTTATTCGAGTGTTAGTATATAACGTTAAGATATTTCATAGTTAATTAGTGAGCATTACTTATTAGTGTATATTATAGTTGGGTTAGAATTTATGAACACGTATTCGTGCCTTTGCGACATTGCAATAGAAATTTGTAAGTATTTTGTTATTTGCTTTAATAAAGTAAAACCCTGTGAAGTTTGGTAAATTCCAGAAAAATGGCTTTAAATGATTCCACCATCTGCTTGTGAAATATAAGATATCGAGCCTGCTGGTGTTATTCCTATGTGAACTTTGATAGTGTTATGATGTTTATACGTAGACCAAGTTGTGCACTTTGTTTCCAATTTTTTTGTCTTTTACAATTTAATTTCAAAGAAATCTATAATTATGGTGATTCTATTGTCAAATGCATGTTTAAAACAAGGTGGCATGCCTTTATTAATTTGTCTCCATAAAGCCATAGAATACATTTACATAGTCGAAAGTACATCACATTTAGCGTCGAATAGAAAATGCTAGAAATAGATGGGTTAGTAACATGAAATGTATAAGAAAATAAAGTAAAATCTAAATTTAAACTGGGTTTTATTAACACTATCCAAAGATGACATAATGTTCAATTAATTTTGTAAATATTATATTGAAAGCCGTATAGCTTGGTATTCCACTGTAGTAATGAATCTATAATTTACACATTTTAACATACCATAGCCAAAAGAGCCTTATCTTGAATTGTATCAATACAATCCTCATCTGTAAGTATTACCACAGAAACATTTTCATCGTCTACGATTTTGGACAAAATCGTCAGAAAATAATCACATCCCATAAGAACGTGTGTTAAAGTTGTCCAACAACAGGCAAGGTCACGCATTGTGATGTTACTTGAAAATACCTAATAACGGACTTAGCTTCTCCTGGCTTGTGCTAACATAGTGGCATACAGAGCTTTGGCCTGAGGAAACTGATTAAAAGTAACAACAAGGTATCATAAAGTTTTCGTTTATTCTCTAAAAAGGAACGTACATAAAAACTAAAATTTAATTAAAAAAACGTTACTTATTTATTCAAAAAGTACATCAAAACGAAAAGTAACAAAAAAATAAAACCATTTAGGATAGGAGAGGCAGTATGAAAACTTAACTCTAGACAAATTAGCACAAAAATGGCCTTGCTAATGTAAAATGTTAAACCAGGACCGACACAAATGAGTGTTGCCGTCGCATGTACCGCATATTATCAGTGCCGTAACTTGGTAGGTGCAACAGGTGCCTACGAACAGTGGCAGTCGAACGCCGTCGTGCAAAAACAAAAAGTGCGCCTCTATACATTGTTATCAAAAAATTAACAAACCATGTTATAAAATAGTAGATTTTTTTGTTTTAACTTGTACGAATTCAGCTTAGAATTTTTCAAGTTAAAATCGTACGAATACTTACCGAAATGATCAAAACTGTTAATAGAAATGAATTAACATGGGATGTTAGATAATGGATAAAATTATTTTTAAAATAACGTTATACAGTAATTTTGAATTTTAAATATTTTAGTCATAAATGCAAAAATTTTAAACCAAATTATTGGAACATTGAACATGTTTTAACACAACTGGACTTTACGCTCTTTGTTTTTTGAAAATTTTATTAACGTTTCAATGTCCAACTCTTGAAGTAGACTCGATTAAAATGATGTCAAGATTTTCTAATCGTTCTTGTACCATAGTAGAACGTAAATAGTTTTTAATGATTTTTAATTTGGAAAACGATCTTTCTGCTGTGGCTATAGGAACTGTCAATAAAACTATTGTCAATAAAATCCGTAATTCCAGAAAAATGTTTGGGTAAGAATCATGTAAATTATTGATTATAATGTAATTTAGGATAGCAATTGGCGAATAAGTGACACTTTTCTCAAAATTCTGCAAAAACTGCAATTCTTGCATAAGATCTATCCCATTTATATAAAATTCATTTCGATTTTTATTACTTAATATACCCTCAAGTTTTGTACAAAACTCTAGCAGTTCCGATTCAGAGTGACTGTTAAATTCCGTAATATTCCATAAAAATTTGAAAATTGCCGCATGGACAGATAACAGTTCGAATCTATCGTTACAAGGTGTTGTATCTATCAAATTAAAAAAAACAATGTACTTTAAATTTTAGTTCTTCATTTTGTATTGCTTCATCGTCACCTTCATAACTAAATTGTTTTGTAATTTTCGAGGTTTTAAAATGCTTTAAATTTTGGATCGATATCTAATAAAATCGACTTTCCTAGCTTCTTCTAATAAACCATTAAAACTGTTATCTGGACGACAGTTTTTTTTACAAAATCAATTAAATTACTTAAACCAGCACACACTTGCACACTATTAAAATTTTGAGTTCGTAAAATTTTGGACACTATATTAACTTTGCTTAATATTGTAAACCATAAAACTTTTTTTAGCTTTTTAGCAAGTGCCATAGCTGCATTCTTTACAGCATTATAAAAATTTTGCGCAAAAGTAATTTCAAAAAGAGCATCGTATATTTCGCCTAGTTGATACCTTAAAGGTGTTATAGCATCAATACGGCTTGACCATCAGGTATTTGACAACGACTTTAAAGTCAAATTTGATATGTTTTTTCACAATCGCCCATCGATGGGTTGAAACAGAGAAAAAGGTATAATGTTCTTGAACTATAGAAAAAAATTCACAAATAATATATTTGACATAATGAGATAGAGCCATAGCTCAAAAATTGAGAAGTAGATAGGAGTGGAAGAAACACTCAAAAACAAACATTCTCAATTATGTGTATAGTGTAGTTCAAAAGAATCCTACATATATATGTTTCGGTCCATTAAATAATTAGACCATCATCAGGGGATGAACCGAATTTAACACACAAACAATCAACGTGATGTTAAAATATACAATAATATATACAATACAGTTCCACTTAAAATATATTTGACTTTGCGCCATCGTTAACAAGGTTCAAACTATGGTTATAACAGGGTACAAAGAATACTTTGGATTTAAATTTTTTTTGTAAACTATTATGTTTACCTTTCATGTTTGCCCCGTTGTCGTAGCCTTGACCACGTAAATTAAAAATATCTAATCCATAATTTTCTAACGTTAACAAAAAATGTGTTAACCCTTCACCGGTATCATCAGTAACAGAACAAAAAGTTAGGAAGTGTTCTTCAATACTAATTCCCGAATCGTTTAAATTGATGAATCTGATACATACTAAAATCTGTTCTTGGTGGCTGACATCGGGTGTATAGTAGAGGATGATATAAAAATATTTAGCTTTCTTCGTCATGTTTAAAATTTTAGATCTAACCTTACTTGCTAACAAAGTTATAAGTTTATTGAATTTTGTTTTGGATTTTGTCCCCAAGATGAGGCATATTTTTGTGCGCTTTCATTTGAGACCGGTTGACATCTTCAGACATAATAGGATCGAATTTTGATACATTTCAAAAAGTTGCCATTATTTTTTCATACAATTTGTTAGTACTACCTCGAAAGGCTAAGTTCTGTTCAGCCAAAAATTGAACCGTATATAAAATACGCTCAATAACGTATGCAAATATTTTGTTTCCTTATTGAATGTCTTTTATGCTTTAGAGTCTGTAGTTTTACTCTTTTTCATTTATCATCATTGCTTCAAATTCTGGAAATGTAACTTACTGTTTTCGTGGTAACTTAAATGTTCACTTAAATGATGCCAATCCTTAAACCCATTATCGTTAGTTAATTTTATAGTTTTCGCAGAATTTGCAACATTAAAGATTTTGCAATAAAAACAATATACAGAATTCTTTTCTTTAGAATATAACAACCATTCTCGTTTAACTGTTTCATTATTATGAATAATTGAACATGATGGGGAAATAACACTTTTGGTCATAACCCTGGATCCTCAGAAAGTGGCAAAAATTTCTCTTCGCCGTCATCAAGTTTCAATCTTTTCTAGAAGTTCATTGTAGCTGAATATTGACACTGCCGTCAAATTCCTTTTCCAGCAGTTCTTCATCAGTAGTTGAGCATACTGTAGGAATCAAGAAACCGGACACCATTTGGCTGCTGCTTGGTTCAGTAACTAATTCCGCCTTGATGTAGACAGAACGTCTTTGTTCTCCTGAGAAATGGTTGGTTTCAGAAAAAAACGTTGTTATTTTTGCATTAGTATTTTCCAAGTTTTCTTCTCGTTATCGTTTGTTTAATAAGTGTTCCTCTTTAGACATCTACTATAAATCCAAATTAATTCGCTTCATATTTTATTAATGGAAAAAATAATTCAATCGTGAAAATTAATACAAAAGAAAACAGTTTAAGTTTTTAAAATATTCCTGAGGTTGCGACAAAACTTTAAAGTAGTTTCTTTAAAACAAGATGGGTAACAATTAAAAATATTTAGTGCTTAAACCTGAAAAAAAAAAATTATAAACAGTTACTTTTCCACTAAATTGATTACAGAATTTATTTAACTTACCTTAGATAAAAGCTTTTAAGTAATCAATTCGAACAGTAATAAGCGATTAAACGAACACAAAATTTACTAGGTAAATAAATATCACTATTAAAATTATTTCTTCTTAATTATTTATTCTTAATTATTTATCAAACTGTATGATAATATAGTAAACATAAAACAAATCTATCAAGTAAACTCTTTTTATGTAAGAGGTCGAAATAAGTCACAGAATGCAAGTTACAACACGAATAATTGTATACTCGTTAAAATACAAGAAACGCAACACGACAAATGAATAAGCCTTTATTAATAAAGAATGATTTAACTCTTTTTTTTTTGAGCAAAATAAAACTCGCTGAAATTGCAAGCAGAAAACTGTTATTTATTGTAAAATAATAAATAATTACTACTATTTTGGTTTTCAAATGACGGGAACAATTTTATTTTTTTGTATTGTTGAAAATTTATAAATTGAGAAGCATCGACAAGCGCTTTTGCATCCACGGCGCCCTCACGCAACGCACGAGTTGCCCATATGGACGACGCCTGCCAACGAAATAAGTTCAAAATTGAAATCCTAGGCGCTAACTACCAAATTCCGAATTATTTAGCCTTAGTGTTTCCGGCTCTGGCGGATTGGAATTGCTTCAAACTTATTATTACTATAGTAAAAATCTTCATCATAAAGTTTGCCGGCTTACACCTATCGCGATATAATATTTTCCAAATAAGCAAACTTGCAATTCTGTACTTTCATGGTTGCACTAATATTCGAGCGGAGAAATGCTCGCCAGACAAATGGTCACTGTTTATAAACTTGAAAAGATTTTATTCCTGGAAATAATAACTACATCCTAACTACATTAGCTTCGTCACCACTGGAATCGATACATTAACACTACCAGTTTGATTTTTGCTTTCGACCCAGCATAACATTATATAACAAAAGTGCATATTCCGGTGCATAATTTTCATATTGCGTATAGTTTTGGGTAAGTTATACAATTTTATTTTTTCTACAATTTGTCTTTAAATTATCTGTACATTTCTTTTAAGGAAAATGTATGAAACAAATACAACATTAATCTTTATGTAAAAATATAAATCCGTAATACTGCAAAATATGAAATCATGTATATTTAGTAAAATCTGTTTAATATTGTTTTCAATCGTGATACAATGCCCATTTGCACTGTAATTTAAGAAGACTAAAAACTAATTTAATGCCATTCGTTTTTTAGACTTGCATTCGTGCTTCAAGACTGGTCTCATGGAACAAGTTGTTAATGTAATGTGAAAATTTGATGTAGTTGCCTTTTGTTTTATCCAAATAACACATAAATGGAAGATAATCTTGCATGTACGTGAAATCTCCAAAGATACGGTCGCAAATTTGCCGGCATCAAAGTTTTTCACTGGACGCATCCTGTTTTTGACACAGTTTGTCACATGCATGACATAATTCCGTGAATTACTGGCTATAATGAAATCGGAGATGATGACGTCGTGTTTCTTAACACGTTGGCTGCGGCGTGATTTTGGTGCGGTAACCATCAACGCAGAACAACTTTTTCGATCATTTTGATGCAAGACAAATTGTTTTCAATTCAGCTTGATGAGGCCACAGATAGCAATAAAGATGCTCATTTAATTGCCTATGTTCGATTTTGTAATGGTATGTCAGCAGTGTGGAAAAATTGCGTCGGAATATGCACCTATGGTGCTCGTACAATGTCTAGAAGATTCCAAAGTATACAAGCACTTGTGAAACAAAATTATCCACAGTGTATCTGGACACATTGCATGATCCACAGAGAAGCTCTGACTTTCAAAGAAATGAGTCCTGGCTGAATATTGTGCTAACGACGGTTATAACCGTAGTAAATTATATAAAAATGAGGCAAGATGGTTATCACGTGGGAATTTTTTGCAATGTGTTTATGAATTAAGAGATGAAATCGCCATTTTTCTAGAAGAGGAAAACCGACCGAAGCAGAGAATTTTCGAGATGTTTTTTTTTTAATGAAATTGAACTACTTGGTCGACATTTTCGAGAAATTAAATACCTTGAATCTCCAAGGAACAAACACACATATGTTGGATACGAGTGATAAAGTTAAGGTTTTTGTAGAAAATTGGAATTGTGGAGCAGAAATTTAAAGCAAAAAAACCTCGAAATGTTTGCAAATGTGGACGAATGTGTTAAAACTTACAAGGTTGAAGAACAACATGTGAAAGTTGTTTTTGTAACCATTGAAAAGCATTTATCCATACTGGCAAATAATTTTAAAAAGCATTTTCTTGCTGACGACAACTTGGTAGCAAGTTACGAGTGGGTTAGGGATCCATTCAAAACACTCCCCAAGGTCTCTCAACTGCCGAAGAAGAAACCTTCATAGACTTCACAGCAAGTGGCGAAATCAAAAGACAATTTAGTAATAAATCTCTTTGAATTTTGGGCAGGGGTGAATGATAAGTTTTCTGCACTGAAAACAAGAACATTTCGTATACTATTACTATTTTCCATATCTTACCTTTGCGAAACCGGATTTTCTTGAAGACAAAATCGCACCCCCCATTGAGAGTTACCACATCCCCAAAGGGGCGCGCCCCACAGGTTGAGAATCGCAGCTGTACACTTTTCCAATTTTTTCATTTGTATGAATTGTGCATTAAATTGTTGAATATGGATTTCAAATGAAGTATTGAAATAACGAACACTTTTTGTACCCGCAAGATGGCGGCAAAATAACAAATTACATAATGAACTGTCACATAGCCAAATTCCTTATAAAATTACCTTTCCAAGGATGTGTCACACTTAGTCTTTCCCTATTTAAATTTTGTTGGTAATAGCGACAGAAGGGAGGGGAGGGATGTAGGACAGTTGGGGATATGATCGAAACATGTCCCTATTGAAATAAAAATCGACCTGTTTTTGAATTTTCTCCAAAAAAAATTTGACTTCAAGATATTCGATGTTTCGTTTTCGGTACCTCACCTTGTATATGTATGTATAATGTAGCTATTGCTGGAATAGGATCAATTTTCATGTTTTGTTAGGCCTGACATGGACTGTCTTGATTTCAAAAAATATAAAATACGATTAGAAACAATATTTAACAAAAACACTTAAAATTGAAACAACTTCGAAAGTATTAGGTTTAGGTAAAGGGATTCCTGATATCGATTGAAAGACAATTAAATAAGCAATTGTTTAACTGCAGAAAATACAGGTCGATCCATTTAAGTAAAGCACGTTTTTTAAGTTTAAAGTTAGATAAAATTGAGCCTTAAATATCTGACACGCTGATTAACATTCGAAAATTGTTTTTCTTATAGCTCTTAGTTTATGATATTAGAAGTTTGTAATCTAACTTTTATTAGATTTGATCTAGAGGTTACATAGTTATCCAGCTTTTGCAAAATCTATATTTTTCAAAAAAGTGAAATATTTCACAAAAGGTGTATAGGGAACTCTGAACAAACATGAATTGGAATTAACTGTAGAATTCAAACTTGCTAAAAGTTGGACATTTTCATTTTAAAAAGTATAGGTTTGTGAAATAAACTTTTTGGATAACCCTGTATATTTCAAAATATTTTAAAACATGCTTACATATACTCCCTACATACATATGGAGAAAGTTTTTTAACAAAATTTACCGTTTTCTCCAAAACGACCGAGGCGTTACAGGTGGCCCATCCTGTATATTATATTGAAAATAACGTTCTATTCAACTCTAACCGAGAGTTTAGAGCGTTAGTTAATGTTCTTAAACTTCCCACTTCAGATAAAAAAAATTCTTAATTTGTTTGGTTTCAATGTCAAAATTTATACATTTTAGCTTTCTCATTATAATATAAATAGTTAATATTTGTATTTATTCACTGGATTCCCCATTAATTTTGTTTAATTGCCATTTTTGCTGTTTTAACGAACTCTATAAAAAACACGTGCATATTTTGAGCATAAAGTGTTCGTCGTCGTCGCTCTCAATATACTAGTACTTATCGTATATTTAATACTATTCAAAACAAAGTTTTCTTTTTGTTTAACCATTACTACCTACTTAATTTTATTCCTCGAAGGGTATACGTGAAAATGGTTTCACTAAACATATGCTTATAAAAAATATCCATAAATATTCCAAAACTTTTCCTTAACAAAGTCTCAAGAAATGTTTGCCTACATTGTTTACATCTTGCAAAGATTTAATCGCTTTAAAGTCGTAAAATTAATTAATTACAAGTTTTTAGTTTTAAATTTGTGATGTCTATAAATAAGAGTTAAGCATAATCTTTTTTAAACACTAGGTAAAATGATTAATATATGAAAAATGTAGAAAACGCAACTGTTAATATCAGTAAACAAACATAAATAACACATTACAACTAAAATTAATAAAAATAATTTACAAGAAAATGTAGTATTTATGATATACGTAAATAGCTGTATACACAGTAATCTGATGTCTTGTTATTTAATTTTAGTACATAACAATTCAATATAACGTAAGTGTTCTTGCTAACCATAACTGTGTATTTAATACCGTATAGCTTCTGGCATTCTATGAAACTCCTAATTAATTACAATATTAATCAACTACTTCATAAATATAAAACATAGTTTAACATGTTAACGGCAAATTGAAATCAAAAACTGCATATTATCAAGTATCTTTTCTATTACATCTAATTTATGTTCTCAATAAATAAATTGGTACAACCACTTTTTGTAGAAACCTAGTAATTTATAAATTATTTTTACTTAAAATAATAAACCTAAGTAAACGACTTTATAAATTAATCATAAATAACTGTTAATGATAATTAGAACGCTTGACCCCATTGCAACTAAACAATAAAATTTTGATTATATACACATACATCAATGTCCACTTTATTTGTCCTAATGTAAAAGAAAATTTAAGCCCTTAATTTTTTTTGTACTTTAACCTGGACCGCGCACCTTTAAATCTCATAAAATACACTCCTTCAATAGGCAACAATTATTGAATTGACGTATTATCGACATTATGAACTGACAGGCAAATAAGGAAGACTAACCTAATATTACTGAATTACTGATACAGATAGCATCATGACATTAACTTAAATATATTTACAACTGCTAGATACGTACTATGTTATAATTATTAATTTGTCTCTAAGATTTAAATGCTGTTCTTGTGATAATATGTGTTATTAAAGGTTATAAACAAGTTCAGTTATTTTAACAATCTAACATAAATCACCATCGCAAGTTTAAATCATTTCAAACAATTCGATTCAATATTGACATGGGAAAGAAATATATGTGTACTATTTATTAAATTTAACATACACTTAGCACGTATAAAGTATAGACACCATATTAAAAATTACATACAAGGTACATTTATTAGTATCTATTTCCATTTTTGGTATACGCTCCTTTTATTGTTACCATAAGCGTTGAAACACTAGAATTTATACCACTTGCTTACAAATTTTCATGTAATACAGCAACGATACAATTTTCTTGTTTTAGTTGAATAATACTAGGTCATTGACCATTTTCTAAAATAAAAGTAATGTGAAACTTGCGCATATATTTCACATAATGCAAGAACCGAACAGGGAATATTCAGCACGAAGAGGGTTAAAGGTCACTTGTGCAACAGATACGAAAAGACACAAGAACAACATTCTAATGTTGTTCGAAGCCGCAATGAACATCGACAACAACCTAGGAGGCCACAGAAGCGTGCGTGATACTCTATTGTGATATTATTTTGTATAAAATATTGAATTTCATTTCTAATAGCTAAACGTTGAAGTCGATTAATGAAAATCGACGAACAACCAAATACTACAGTGCTGTGAATTTTTTGAAATTGTGCTATAACATATACATATATAGTATTGTATTCTAAGACATTTGTCTAGAAAGACCAAAATAGAAGAGCTTAATCTCTAACTCCCTTCATTCGCAAAATCAGAAATATACAACAAATCAAACTTATTTCAAAATCAAAATAAACCATTTTATGTGGGCGCATTTTATTAGATATTATTCCCTACAAACTAGAAGGACCGATATTGTGCAAATACAAAGTCGCAACGCCTAACAAATTTAATGTTACCTTCTTTGCACATAAAGATGTTACGGTCACTTTTAACTGTCTCATATATCGTTTCTCTTCGGTAAAATTTCTGCTCTAAGAAAGATTTAATCGTCATATACACTACAATGTTAAAATTTAACGAAAGCATGCTTTATTTTTTTGTTGCCATTCTTTACCACTATTATAAATACAAATTTAATTACAAGATTGCATAACCTAGCACAAAGCAAAAATTAATGGGCCCCAATATTATTTAAGGCTACAAAATATTTTTATGTATTTTATCGTTCAGCGACATGTTAAACCCTATTTAACATGCATGTATGGGTGGATGTTAAGGCACCTGTAACACACATGCACTGGGTGCATAAACAAACATTACATTACAGGCATTACCCATTTCGCGTTTTAAATAATTTATTAATATTAATATTGAATACACAGTGTCGAAAGCAACCTCTAGAAGTTGATGAAATTTTTTCAGAAATTATAACTTAATATACAGGCTTAATGAACGATAAACTAATGAATGCATCTCGAGTGGGTAACAAGTCTCAACATACAGGGTGTTCCAATAGAGCGGTAAAGTTCTTTTATAGCGTTATTATAACAGATACGAAAAAATTATAAAAGCACAATTGTTAAACATCTTGAGATGCATAATCCAAAATTATTTATAAATATACAGGGTACTCTATAACTTCAAACCTATACAAACATACCTTGTTTGAATGGAATCACATATTTTTTATTTTATGTTTGAACTTGCTCGTATTTGCAAATCTCCTGATATGATGTTTGATTGGTCTATACCGAGGGTTTTAAAAGTTATGGTTACTTTAAGGTTAAAATCGTCATGAGTTCAGGACCCTGTATCTTTGCTAATGTAATCAATTTTCTGTATTTTATGACAAAGATTATTTTTTGTAAGTGAGTGAAGTTTACCAGATGAATTATGCTTCGCAATTGTTATACTTTGTATACAGGGCGAGTCAAAACTGAAATCTGTACTTCTCCACTTAACTTAAATAGAACATCGTATATTTTTTGTGCTCTCTAGGAAGCCACTAAATAACCATTTCATTTTTAGTAACATTTCCCTTCAACGGTTTCTGAGATATTTTCCTTTTATTAACAAAATTCAGTTTTTTTTAATTAGTTTTTAATTTGTCAAGTTAGCTATGAATTACACGAACTTTTTTACGATCTGTTTTGGTAAAAATCAATAAATTTTTCTTTTTACCTTTCCCTATTTTACCTTAAAATATTTAATTCAAAATTGTAAGAATATAAATAGTATAAATACTTTTATTAAAAAAAATAAAATGGATTGTGATTTCACCATAATTTGTATCATTATTTATAAGTGCTCTTTTTTGTTATGTGTGGCTTTAGTAATAATAAACACATTATAGAATTAAATTTAATTTAAATAGAACTAGTAGTAACAGAAGCTCATTAACAAATAATATCAAAAAATAAAAAAAACAAATGAAAACATTAAGTACAAATGATCAAAATGACCTCCCTTGACATCAATACAATGTTGTAGTCTTTCTTCAAAAGATCGTTGCAGATTTTGAAGCATATGACTGTTAATAGTTTGAAACACGTCTCGTATTCTTTGCTTCATGTCTTGCTGCGTTGTCGATGGAACTTTATACACTTCATTTTTAATGTAACCCCACATGAAAAAATCAATTTTAGAAAGTCCCGGTGATGTAGGAGGCCTGCTAAACGGTCCGCCCCTCCCCTCCATCTGTTCGGAAACACGTTGTTCAGGTAGTTGTGAATTGGAGCGGTATGATGAACTGGTGCCCCAGCCCCATCATGTAAAAACCACATTTGATTGCGTATATTACGGGAACATGTTGCAAAAGTTGTGGTAAGTAATTTTGTAAAAAATTTAAATAAACCCTACCATTGACTCGACCATCAAATAAATGTAGTTCTACTACATAGTCGCCTATAATACCGCCCCAAACATTTATTGACCATCTTGTTTGGCTGCGTGTTACAGTATGATAAGGATTAGTTTGTTGAATAATAAGGAAATTGTGTCTGTTGATACACCCATTTCTATAGAAAGTGGCTTCGTCACCAAATAATACAAAATCAAAAAAGTCAATTTGTCGATGAATTTTGTCTTGGGCCCATTCACAAAAGTTTATTCTTCGTTGATAATCCTCATCTTGTAATTCCTGATGGAGTTGAATATGATAATATGTGTCTTCTGAGAATTCTACGCACATAACGTTTACTTACATCAAACTCCACTGCATTTCACGTACACTGATATGAGGATCTTCAGTAACTTTCAAAAGCACATTACCTTCATTTGTTTGATTTAATGCAGATCTTTCTCTTTCCATTTTTTCATTACCTGTACGTTTAAATCGTTCAATTCGTTTTTGGAACGATTTTTTGGCAGTCAGAAAATCATTGTTTATACATTCTCGTTGCAAGTAGGATATTTCGTCACTTTCACCAAATATCAGGACCATATTAATCACTTCATTTATTGGAAAATACATTGTGAAACTAAATAGTTCAGAACAACACAACACAACTTCAGATTGACAATAATTCTAATCGTTACCTAATTGTCAAGGTTTTTGACAGTCAAAGTGATCTAGATTCTGTGATAAAAATTATTGAGAAGGTTTAAATTGTTGTAATTTTACATTAAAAATTTCGTGTAAGTCATAGCTAACTTGACAAAATCAAAAATGGATAGTTTAGCTGGCCTCCTGATTCACCGGGACTTTCTAAAATTGATTTTTTTCTGTGGGGTTACATTAAAAATGAAGTGTACAAAATTCTACCGACAACGCAGCAAGACATGAAGCAAAGAATACGAGACGTCTTTCAAAATATTAATGTTCATACGCTTCAAAATGTGCAACGATCTTTTGAAGAAAGACTACAACATTGCATTGATGTTAATGGAGGCCATTTTGAGCATTTGTGCTTAAAGTTTTCATTTGTTTTTTTTTTTGTTATTTTTTTGATATTATTTGTTAATGAGTTTCTGTTAGTTCTAGTTCTGTTTAAATTAAATTTAATTTTATAATTTGTTTATTATTACTAAAGCCACACATAACAAAAAAGAGCACTTATTAAATAATGATTCAAATTATTATGAAATCACAATCCACCTTAGTTTTTTTTAATAAAAGTATTTATACTATTTATATTCTTACAATTTTAAATTTAGTATTTTAAAGTAAAACAGGGAAAGGTAAAAAGAACAATTTATTGATTTTTACCAAAACAGATCGTAAAAAAGTTCGTGTAATTGATAAAATCAAAAATTATATTAAAAAAACTGGATTTTGTTAATAAAAGGAAAATATTTCAGAAACCGTCGAAGAGAAATGTTACAAAGAATATACGATGTTCTATTTAAGTTAAGTGAGAGACATACAGATTTGAGTTTTGACTCGCCCTGTATACAAAGTATAACACTTGCGAAACATAATTCATCTGGTAAACTTCACTTACCTACAAAAAATAATCTTTGTCATAAAATACAAAAATTGATTACATTAGAAAAGATACAAGGTCCTGAATTCATGATGATTTTAACCTTAAAGTGACCTTAAAATCCTCGGTATACTCCAATCAAACATAATATCAGGAGATTTTCAAAAACGAGCCGAGTTTTAATAATTTTTTCGTATCTATTATAATAACGCTATAAAAGAACTGCACTATTGGGACACCCTGTATGCTCAAATGCCACTCTAGATAGGTTAATTAATATTATCTTACTGTCTTAATTTAAATAATACATTTGGAAAGCTTTATGGTGAAATACATCAAACAGGAGAAGTTTACAGCAAAATCTAGATGCCTATTCTCCTAATTTTGTGTAAACAAAATATTACGTAAATTTAATAAAGCATTTTGAAAGTAGTTTGACGTCACAATAACAGTCTTTATCCTGTATGCGACTTCGCCTGCTCACCCTTTAGGGAAACTAAATCTCTGCTGTTTAAGTTTAGTTTATGATTGTTAGTTTGACGTTCGTGTCATGCCATCTTGTTTCCGCGATCTTGTTCGTATGTGTCTTTCTGGTTTCTCCCCATCTGCCACCTGCTTGCTCTAAATTCAACAACATGGCCCAGTATCTTGAAGCATGCTTCTGCATGCTTCAAGTACTTTTGCTAAAAGCGGGTTTCAACATCTTCAAATAGGTCCTTAATCTTTATTTCTACAGCTTGAAGCGGGTTTCGGCGTCTTGAAATAAGCCCCCTTTCGCAGAAGTCAACCTCTTGAAATAGATTTTCACATCTAACGTCTCCTATCTGCCTCACTCCGTTATTCGACAAATTCGCCATCTCCCTCTCCTTTTGAGCTTAGAAGCGAATATAGCGACATATTTTAGGTTAGCATACAGTTTTCCGCGCCAAGTTGTGATATAATATAAAACAAATTAAATCTAGTGCGTTAACTTTCACTTATGACTAATCACTTTATTACGAAACTTTCTCTTAATGACACATTATGGGTCAAATGTCAATTAGCGTTTTATTGGCAGTAGAAATATATGTAGCGCCCTCTTGTATAATTTAAAAGCTATAGCACCATCTTGTGTTGTAATTAAAAATTAGCAGTAGTAAACACAATCACGCAAACTCTAAAACAAATGAAACTAACCAACAAACACCCGATCACAGCGAATTTATAGAAAAGTGACCAAAGATCATGTAATAAGAAACAACGCAAACGTCCAAATCAAAGAAAATAAAAGTGTTTAACATCCAAACAAGTGCACAAGCACAACTTCACACACGCATATACAAGTACGTGAACAAACACATGCCTTAATATGCAAACATGCAATGCCCAAAGCAAAGGAACAAGCAAATACGCAAACATCAATTCAACTCAGGCTTACAATTTGGCCTTAGCACTTTTAGTGATTACATAAGTATGAGTCCTAGATTGTCTAAGAATTTATATAATAAAGTAATTTTAATGGAAAAAAACGCAAGTGTGACCTTCGGTGGTACACAAAAAACGTCTGTTCGGATGAGTGTGGATCAACGGTGGTACAAAAAGTCTCTATTGCGATGTAAAAAGGGTTTATTTCGATGAGTCTGACCCACCGGTGGTACACTAAGACCTTATGCCGTTGAAAACTCAAGTAAGACCAAATGGTCGATCACGCTTGTAATTTACTGAGACGTCACGATTTAATCGATTGAACGTAAGACAAGAGTGAACCGCAAGTGGGTCACACTTTGCTCGATAAAACACAGTAAAACACAAATGTGACACACCGGTGGACCAAGCTTATTCGTTAAAAACACAGGTGTGGACCACTCGTGGGTCTCGCTGTTATTCGATAAAACACAGTAAACCAGACACAAATGGGTCACATTTATCAAAAACTCTATCGCGCGCAAGTGTGATTAGGTTTATGTACTTGTTTTCATGGCTGTTAGTTGGTTTGTTTCGTTTTGATGTTTGCGTGTATTTATGTTTACGGAGGTTTAAAATGTGTTTTGCTTGCACACTTACTGAATTACTAGTTTCTTTGTTTGCGTTTGTGGGTTTAGTTGATTAAATCTGTGTTTGTTTGCTATAGATGTTTTAGTTTCTTTGGTAAATTTCCACGTTTGTTTGGGTTTTTAATGTGTCTTGGCTAGTTACTGTGTTTTGGAGTTGTGTGATTCCATTGTTTATTTATAGGTTTTACAGTGTTTGTACTACCATATATTTTATTATTTTCATCACTCTTTAGATTCTCCTGGTGTTGCGCTAATTCAGGTAGATTTGTTGCAACCTTCTTTGAACACTAGCAATTGCCAGAGTCCATTCCATTTTTAGTTTTAACAGTAATTCATCTGTTTGTGTAGCATCTCGTATTTTTAGCGTAAACTTTCATTAGCTACAACCATTTTAGGAGATATTGTTAGGCGACAACATCGAAATAAGATGGCCGAAAAGCACGCACAAAAAACGAAGATAACGGTATGCCAAAAAGGCACAGGCAAGCAAGTTGGCGCAATACAAAAGAAAATCGCGACAAAGTCAACAAAGCACTAAGGTTAAAAAAAGAAAATAAAATGATTCCACAAAAGGAAATTAAGAAAAAAGACACACTGAAGCAAGATGGTGGAACACGGAAATACACATTGTGGAAAGCCAAAAAGACACATACAAGAAAGATGGCGGCACACGGCAGATACTAGATCAAAATGCTGAAGAAAACAAGCTCGGGATAACAAAGTGCCAAAAGAGCTACGAAAACAAGATGGTGGAAACAAGATAGCAGAACGCAAAACAAGATAGCGATATTAAGATCACTAAAACAAGAGAGCGGCAGACAAAAAATCATACGCAAACAAGATGGTGGGAAGTCAATATAGCACACGGAAACAAATTGGACGAAACCAGACAACGGAAGACGGAAATAAAATGCCGGAAAGCCGAAAAAGCACACGAAAATCTGGAGAGAGAAGATGGCAGGAAGCTCACACAAGCAAGATAACGGACAGAAAAGAGGTTAAACAAGAGAAGATGAACAAGGCCGTTGCAAAAAAGCAATATCGGACCTTAAGTCAAAAAGGCATCCGCAAGCAAGATGGTGTAACAAGGTAAAAAAGGCACATACAAGCAAAATGGTGGAATACAGAATGTGCTGGAACAAGTGGGTGGAGCTAGATGCAGGACCTATGTTCCTGAAACCAGCGCCAGCCTAAGATGCGAGACCATGCCGCTGAAACCAACTGTACTCATTTAAAATGTAATCTACAGAGGTGGTCCATAAAGAAGATGGGAGACGAAAACCCGCGTGCGCGCGTGCGTCAATCCATCCGCCCGCGTGTGCGTGTGCGAGTGTGGAAGCGGATACGTGTGCGCTTGCGCGTTCATGTTTGTGTATGTGTGCGTATGCTCGTAAGTGCGCGAGTGAGCTTCCGTGTACGCGTGCGCGTGCGCGGGCGTGTCCGTGTACCTTGATATGAAAAGGTTTCTATAAGTACTTTTTTTATGGATACTATACATTGTTTTGTAATGTATATCTTTTACCTGTGAAAACACAGCGCGTCTATCTTTTGTTTGGGGGTAAATTAGATCACTTATACTTGAACGTTTGAAGATTTCTCGTTTTTCTGCACTCCAGTTAACTAAAACATCGAAATTGTTAAATTCAATAAAATAATAATAGAGACAGACTTGAACCACTTCATAAAAATTACCATTAAAATTTCGGTAATACAACCATACACTATCCGATTAAATAAAGAAATTAGTTAAAAGGAAATCTGGTTAATAGGTAAATATTACACCATTGAAACAGCTTGCTTAAGATGAATTGTCGCAGCATTAGAATTTCTCATTAAAATGTTTTAAAGCTTAAATTTTGTGGTGTTACGATATTCGAAAGGTAAAGAAGAATAAATGGTCCATCATACCAAAGACCAAAAATAAGATAACAAAGCCTAATATTTTTCAATTGTTTTGTATAATCTAGCAACCAATTGACTAAGCGCTATGCTTTAGAATTACGGTGACCATTCGTACTGTATTATACAGTACAGTACTGTATTTGAAGGGACAGTACTGTATTATTATCTATATTGTATTTTATTTTTTGTACTGTTAATGTGTAAATAAAGATACATCGGCTCTTTGCGCATTGTGCGTATATTTGTATACACTTCGCCGATGAGCAATGGGTTTAAGAGAAACCCACTGTTCGGATGTGAATTCCGCGCCGACGCACTACCGCGCGTCCACACTGAGGCCAGATGCCAACGCATTAGTACAATCGTCGAGTGAGGTTGTCCAGCAAATGTAAATATGTAGTTGTGTCATTTAGTTAGATTATGTTATGCTTATGGAGGTTACGGTGTTATTTATTTTGTGTAACGTGTCTTCAATTCGACAGTAAGTATTTAGAAAAGTTTTTGTAGAAGGAACGTTTTTTAGATCATATAAATTAGTAGATATACCTACTTATAATTATTTTTTTAGTCACGGCCATGGCTAAAAGAAGAAAGTGTACATTCAATGATGCATTACAAGAAGAGTTTAAATTTATAATGAAATCGAATATCGACAGTGAAGTGAAATGTGGCAAATGCATGGGAATATTTTCTATCGCAAATGGGGAAGAAGTGATGTTTGTCAACATTTAAGTACGGCAAAGCACAAGAAGGCGGATATTGCTGCTTCTTCTAGCAAATCGGTGACAGATTTTTTTAGAACAAAAATATTTAATGAAGACGCAAATAAAAATGCTTTAATTGAAGGTACTTGGGCTTATCATACGATTGAACACAATCATTCATTTCGGTCCAACGACTGCACATCAAAATTAATAAAGAATTGTTTCGACGAAAAATATTCTTGCGCTCGTACAAAATGTGAGGCGATTGTATGCAATGTGTTGGCACAGAATTCAGTAATGAAATTCAGACTGATTTGTCGGGTGTTAATTATGTTACTTTTATACTGATTGTTCAAACCATGGAAACATTAAACTATGTTCAATATTAGCGCGATACTTTACACCCAACAAAGGAGTTCATGTTAAAATTTTAGAAACTAAGCAGCTGCCAGGGGAAACTTCTGATATAATTTCAAAATATATTCAAGAAACCACTGATTTTTACAAAATAAATGATAAGCTGATTGCGCTTTGTGCCGATAACACAAATTGTAACTTTGGCGGTGCAGCTAGACGTGGCAAAAATAATGTTTTTAGTAAAATGCAAGCATCTAATAGAAATATATTAATTGGTGTAAATTGTGCCGCACATATTTTGAATAACTGCATTCCAATTGACATAGAATATATATATATGTATATATATATATATATATATATATATATATATATATATATATTATACACAGGATGACATAGAAAAAAGTGCCATGCATAGCGCCACGCGATAGAGGACACTAAAATAAGAAAAAAAGTTCCTATGAACTTAAGTCCGCAACGCCTTCGTTTCAAAGATATAGGGTGTTGAAGTTTAATTATTTTTTTGTTTTTTTTTAATATCTTTTTACAATGATGTAATAAGGAGACGTAGTTTTGTATACAGGGGCTTTTTATCACACAGAATTCAAATATGACCTTAGTTCTTTTGTTACTGATAGAGGGCGCCACATACAGGTTTCCATCTTGTTTGAATCGGTCCTAACTTTTTTGCCTTACACTGTATGTCATTTTCGACTGGAAAAATTTGTTTTCCCTTCTTTTGTGCTTCAGAAAGGTATACCTTATTGAAGTCCACGTATTTCCAAATCTCCTGTCCAAAAATTCCCTTGCCAATCGAGAAAAGTGATCTGGCGCGCCATCATGCATGTAACGCATTCTACCAATAATAGCCAATGGAACATCTTCTAATAACATATTTAGTTCATTCTCCAAGAAATTTCGATAAAGTGCACCTGTCAATCGATTGGGCAATTGAAATGGGTCAATTAAGTAATTGTCAATTATACCTGCCCACATATTAATAGAAAACCCATATTGGTGACTTCTAATTACGGTTTGATGAGGATTTTCATCACTCCAATGGTGCATATTATATAGGTTCAGAACACAATCACGGCTAAAACCAGTTTCATCAGTAAACAAAATTGAAGAAAAAATATCGTGTCTTTGATTTTGCAACTATTCGCAAAATTGTACACGAGGAAGATAGTCATGTTCTAACAGTGAATTAACCTTTTGGAAATGATACGGGCGAAGAAGTTGTTCATTGAAAATCTGATTCACGGTTAACATTTCGTACCGCTGAACTTGTTTTCCTGGTGCTTGTTCTCGGATTATTTTCTACCATTCGTAAAACAGTTTCTTCGTTTCGCGCAGTGCGACGAGTTCTGGAAATTCCACTATTAACTTTTGGTTTTTTAAAACAGCCATCTTCACCCAAACGGCTATGCACGTCAGTAAATGTCCTATTATAAGGAATATGCCTTAATGGATATCTTTCTCGATAGATACGTTGAACTTCGGAAGAATTTGATCTAGCTTCGCCGTAACACATAATTATGTCCGTCAATTCTTCAAAAGTGTAGTAAACCATTTTGAAAGTAATTTTGAAAAATCAATAAGAGAATCAATGAAAAACTTCATCAAGAACACAAAATACCTCTAACAAGACAATAATATTTTGATAAGTGTCATAGATTTCGTTTGTTGTTTCGTAAATTTCCATCGCCTGTTATTTTCATCACTCCAATAGTACATATTATTTTGTGTTCCTAAAATGGTTCACTATACTTTTGAAGAATACAGGGACATGATTATGTGTTACAGAGAAGCTCGGTCAAATTTCTCCAAAGCTCAACGTATCTATCGAGAATGATATCCTTTAGGACAGGTTCCTAATGTTCGAACATTTATTGACGTGCGTAGGTGTTTGGATGAAGATGGGTGGTGAAGATGTCTGTTTAAAAAAAAAGTTAATAGTGGGAGTTTCCAGAACTCGTCGCACTGTTGGAAAGGGATAACCTGAACACATTATTAGAAGATGTTTCATTGGACATTGTTGCAAAAATGGAATTTATGCTTGATGGCAAGCTAGCTCACTTTTCTTGAGTGGTAAGGAAATTTTTGAAAGGAGGTTTGAAAATAGGTGGATTTGTCGTGGGGGGCTTGAAATATGATCACTGCTCTTCAGTAATAAAAGAACTAAGGTCATATTTGAATTCTGCGTGATAAAAAGCCCCTGCATACAAAATTTCGTCCGTTTATTACATCATTGTAAGAAGATATTAAGAAAAAAACAAAAAAATAATTAAACTTCAACACCCTATATTTTTTAAACGAAGGCGTTGCGGAGCTAAGTTCATAGGAACTTTTTTCTTATTTTAGTGTCCTCTATCGCGTGGCACTATGAGCACTTTTTCTATGTCACCTGTATATATATATATATATATATATATATATATATATATATATATATATATATATATATATATATATATATAGTTCGCATTGAACATTTTCGCGAAATACGCGATAATGTTGATGTGGAATATGACAAAATGTTAGGATACAGTAAAACCAGGTGGTTGACTTTGAAGACTGCCATAGAAAGAAGTTTAAAATTATTTAAACCTTTAAACATATTTTCTGAACCAAGAAAGATGCCCCGCAATTCTAACAGAATGTTAGAAAAATAATAAGCGACATGGATAAATCCGGGGATATCAATGTCATAGAATTAAAATCTGCGGTAAAATCTGAGGCATGTATTGATTATATAAACCATGGTATCATGCATTCAAAGAAATTGAAATATTGGATTGGGTGAAGTTCCTTCATGGTCAAAGATACAAGACAGTCTTAATTTTATTTTGGAAAGAAGAGTTGGTCTTCAGCTGGACGATTCCAAATTATTTGATGAATTTTCTTGCGTCAAAAGTTACGTAAATGATACTAAAATTCAAGAATGGGTAAACTCTAACAAAAGAGTAGATCAAAAGTGGGTAGAGATATTTACTCATCTTGATAGTAAAATTATCTCCTACAAAAATATTTTGAAGATAGTTGAGTTCACCATGTGCCTGCCGGCATCTAACGCACCAACAGAAAGGGTGTTTTCAATATTAAACAGCATATGGACAACCGAAAAAACACAACTTAAAGTCAAGAATCAGACTGTCAGATATATTTTAATTGTAAAATGTAATTACAATATGAATTGTATAGACTTTAAGGATTATTTAAAAAACAAAACTGAATTATTAAGAAAACTACATACCATGGAAAAATATATGTAGATAAGAGATTAATAATAAATACTGAAATGAGATTTTTTTAAGTATTGAGTGCAATTAAAATGGTCTGCGACTATACGGACTATAAAATATCTCTAGGCTAAGGTTTAAGTAGTCACGCGAGTGCATGCTGTACTTTGCGACATCGTTACCATCAAGCCATAAATACAAACCAACTAAGTAACTGCTTAACACAACTTTCAAAAAAATGGTAAAAAGTATTTCTAAAATCAAATATGGGAATAAAAGTGTTTATGAGTTAGCGCGAAGTATGTACATAACTTATTTATAGCCCACTCATAATTTACTGCACTTCATATATCATATTCTTTTGAACGATATCATTGGATACATCTGTGTGCCTCGTAACTACATTCCAGTATGTCAAGAAAATTTTCGCATTGTAACGATTACAACGTATACAACGGCGAAATCAGCGACAGATACAAATAAAACTAAAACGCATGCAACATGTTTACCAACATTCAATAGCAGTCGATCATTGTTTTATGGATTTTCTGGTGATACCGTATAAAGGTATAAACGGTACTGAAGACTTATTGCTTAATATACTACTATATGTATGTAGTATGAAGTATGTTGCATTACAGTTTATCATTACATTAAATATTCACTTAGCCTTAAAAATATTTAATTTGATGAGATAGCCCAATTGGTCATCACACGTTTACGCTCCCGTCGCTTACAAAATATTAATTTGAAACTATAATTTTCATTCTGTGAAGAGTGAGTCAACGATAGAGTAAACTGGTGCTTTATGGGTAAACTTTGCCAATAAAATGTATTTATCATATATGGCTAGTAAGTGTATGGGAATCATATTTGTGACTGAAGGAGCTTGGAAAGCATAAGCAGCCCGCCCTCCCCGTTGGGAAGGGAATGTACGTGGCCTTTTTCCTTTCCTTTTTCTGCTAGTAAGTGTGCGCATTTTAAAATTATTCTTGACTAAGTTAGTATTTTTTAATGCAACACCCTGTATATCATTCGATTTTTTAATTCTATCTACAATTATAAAACTTTATTTATATCGTTTTCTGCATTTAAAATTTACGGTTTCTTAAAAATTCGAATTTTATCTAAAAAATCGCATTTAAAGGCGTAACTTTATTATTATGTACCACCTTGTGTTTTGTTAAGAAAACTTTTATATTTGGACCAAGGAAGGACCAAGCTTTAGCCTATGATCTGAAGAAGAAATATTATTAGAAATACAGGGTGTTCAAAATATATGTTCAAACCTGTGGAACTTGAAATTAAAAAATATTGCTTTTCATAAGTATGTCCTATACATATCTCTCACTGTGTTTGAGTTATTTTTATTTTTCTACATTATTCAATATTTCAATGCTTTTTCTTGTGATTATTCGCAGTAGCCATGAAATTTGAAAAAAATATTGCATTAAATATTAAACCAACAGAAAATATATTACGTTATTATAAGAACTTGATATAAAATAAATGAACATTCTCAAGTCATTGGAAAAAGTTAACTTTCTTAAAATCTATTCGAAAAGTATCCCTCCTGCTGAATGCATACATTTAAGTTTTCCCTCACGTTTTCCAGAATCTCTAGTGTTATCGTTTTACAAGCGTCTCGTATTTTATCTTCCATATCTTCTTTTGTAGTGGAAGATGTGACAATATTCTTTAGAACATCCACATAAAAAGAAATTTAATGGGCTAAGATCTCACGACCTTGGAGGCCATTGGACAAAACTTCCACGCCTAATACATTTTTGAGGATAATTATCATCTAAAAATTCACGTACCACGCGGTGGTAGTGCGGAGGGGCACGGTCTCGTTGCTTGCACATCTTCTGTCGTTCATCAGTACTAAACAGATGAAGGAGGTTAGGCAAAACTTCTTGGAGGAATTGAAGGTAAACGCGACCAGTCAGGGGTCCAATAATTCTGTTGTGGTGAATGCCACACCAAACGTTTATGGACCAGTGATTTTGGTTTTGCATTTGACGGATCCAAAATGGATTCTCTAATGCGTAATAGTGCATATTATGACAATTTACTCCCCAATTACTTCTAAACGTAGCCTCGTCAGAAAACATAAATAAGAGAAAAAGTTTACATTAATCTTAGGTTGAGCAATTCACTGACAAAGGTTTACTCTCATCGAAATCATCATTGCGTAATCCTGGTGTGGTAAGGACGATAAAATATTTTCTAGCTGTCCGATTGAAAGCTGATAGTGACGTTTCACATGATATTACTATCTGGCGACTACTACATGCGGTTTTTTTCAATATGAAGCAGAATCTCAAGTCCTTTTTCTTGGTTACAGGTATTTCTATTTACTACTTTGTGTTTTACATAATCCACACTGCCAGTAGAATCGAATCTCCATCAAATCTTCAAAAGTGAGCCGAGTCGGTTAACGTGGAGCAGAATACTTCATTCTGCATTTCCTAACACATAACCCATATCAATTAATGCACTGTTATTATTATTATTCTACTGTTGAACATACAAAACTTTCACAACCTTACTGCGAATAATCACAAGAAAAACATTCGAAAATCAAAACGTGCTTAATGTATCACATTTCATACATGTCGACCAGCAGTTGAACAACGTATCATTAGTCTGCTTACATCGCACTTCTGAAAAGTATGTTTGCTTATACTTATTTAATTTTTATAGAGAATGTCCCCTTTCTTGAAGTGCTACACAGAGGTTTATTTATTATGGTTTGCGAATTGGAATCTCCTAACATACTCCAAAGATTTACTTCTCGAGCACATGCTGGTTGGATTTGTATTCACTCACACACCTCATCGAATGTGGTCTAGCGTTATCTTGCATCAGAACATGACCGACACCAATATATGAAACAAACACAACCAAGTAGTACTACAAGAATTCTCAAATGTACCGTTGTGCACTCAGTGATTTCTTGTCAATGAGGACCAATATCTTAAAAACCATGAATGATAAAGCTACCCACCCTCATTAAAGAACTCAGAATGTAGACAGAGCTGTGAGAAAAATGGTGTAATGATTCTATTGCAGATTTCAATTTATACGCTCACCAGCAAATAGTAATCTGCTCGCCGAGGTGAGAGTAGCATTTGGTCAGTGTGTAGCGCTCCTGGTCTACAAATCAAATTTATAATCGTTTGTTCTTGTTGAGCTCCTAGGATCGGAGTTCAAAAGACGTACTACTTTATGAATAATTACACAATGTAAGCTAGACCGGTTGTAACAATTTTTATTATCTGAATTATAACATAAATCAAACTCTATGTAACAAACTAAATAAACTTAACTATTCTGGTTAACTAATAAAATAACAAATAAAACAAAATGAACACTGGTTGGCTCCGTTCCCAAAACTGTTAGGGACGCCGCAGGCCAGCTTTAGTGCGCCTGTTGCCCTCTATTGGTAAAACTTTACAGTAGGTTATTGCACAGATATTTATTAAACACGTGAAAAATTGGATTTTAAAAAAAAGTTAATTAAACAAAAGGTGTTATGTGAGTGGACCTAGACAGTGGTGATGTTAAATGGGAGTTATACAGGAGGTGTTAACAGGTGAGCTGGTTATTGATACTGTTATAATTAGGTAGGAAATTATGGTATGATAAGGACCATATGGCCTTGGTTGATTCTAATTTGTTCTGAATCGGGGTATTAACTAGGTGTGTATTAATTATGTGTGCATTAATTATGTGTGTCTTACGGCATTTGAATGTATGAACTTGAATCGTAGGATATATACCGGGTGAAGTGAATATCGGTCTAAACTGTAATTATAATCAGGTAATTTTATATTGAGACTAGGTAATTAAGAGATTAGATGGCACGTGAGGGTTCAAGTAATTAAAAAGGTGTGTTTCTAGAGTATATTTATGGACAGGGATATCGTATTCGGAGACTAACTACCGGCAACGATTTATGGGGTGAATATGTTTCAGGGTGGTCTGGTTTAAGTAGAAATAGTTAGTTATTCGAGGCCTGACCTCCGTCAAAATAACTACGTCGTTTGGGAATAATTCAAAACCCGTCTCGGTGCAAATCACAGATGGTGGTTTGAATTATTACACTTTTCTCTTTTGTAAGGGTGATTTTTCGAGGCGTAGCCTCCGGAAAACTAATGATCTCGTACCCTAGGCACGTTTATGTACCGATCTCGGTGCTAAGGGTAGCCAAGAGCGTTCTACACAAACGTGACTTAAAAAAATGTGGTTGGGACGATATTGAGTTAGGGAGTAGAAATGTAAGTGGTGGATGATCGAGGTGTGTAAATTGATGAGAAAGTGGTGGCTGGTTTGGATATGTAATCCAGGATGCTGGTTGTTCGGGTATATAGCGTGTAAGTTAAAGTATGTGTGTCTGGTGTAAAATTGGCAAATATATGCAAGGCGGTCGGGTATTTAATGGGGAATTGTAGGAAATGGGAAAGGAGAGGACAACTGATAACATTTATTAATAATGACAAAACAGTTGTGGAAACAAATAGGAAATAAGTTTTGATAGCGATTATATACTAGGATAGGAAATCTATTTTAAAGATTCGCAGGATCAGTTTAGTAGTAACAGCGCATTTAAAATATTTTCCTTCAATAGCAAAGTACAAGATTTAAATTAGGTAACATTTTTGTCACAAAAAGGCTCGATAATTCTTATGCTCTTTTCAAGAACTGTATTTTGATAATTAGAAAGTTTTTAGTTATGAAAACATAAATAGAAATAGACACGTTATAAAAACAAAGATTTAAACTTACGTCGAAAAAATTAAATCATTACCTGTCATTATCCACAGGTGTCATGCTCATACACCACTCACTTAAGATGTCCCGATAAAGAATAATCAAATTGTTTTATGTTTGGAGAAGGTGGTGGTCAATGTTCGGAAACAACGTTGAGTTTACCTACCTAATTGTTTGAGTACTCCCGGTTTAAATAATTCCTAACATTAAATGAAAATCTCCATCGTGCATAAACTGCAGATCTCTTTGAAGTAGTAAAGGAGATGCCCTATACATCTGCCAATTTTACAAATAAACTTCTTCCGTTATCCTTTGTTCACAAATGAGAGGCTCAACAATGGAATTACTAAATTATTTTAATTCACTCATTCATTTTAAATTCTCGTGAAAATGATTAACCCAGATTAAACGCCGATTATCATGCAGATAAACCTGTTCATTACAGAAATAAGTTATCCTTCTTATGAAATATGCTTCGTGGGTAAACAAAATATGTTTACAGAAGTTTAAACACCTCTGTCCTTGCCTACGACAAAAAATCAAGCGAATTTCAGATCAGAGACCTTCAACTGCCATCTTACGGTAAGTATATACTAATTTTCTTCTAATTACACCATTAATTACCTATTTAGTTCCAATTTTCCTACCCACCAGTCTTGTGCTCAGTTCCGGATCTTCTTCATCTCAATTTCAGAAATTCTTACAAAACATTGCCGTTCACAATCAGCTGTTTTATTCGAATAGTGACCACTCTCCCAAAGAAAGGAAACGTTGGGTGGCTTGGTATACGACAATTCACAACGCCGTTTTTGCCGTTGTCACTTGCCTTTGACTACATAAAAGTTTAATTAACTTATACTACTTATATTAAAGAACGCACACAATTCACTTTTTGCGAAAGGATACCTTTCGTCTATTTCCCATAACTCTAAAGATTCTTTCTACAAATCATTAAACAGGGTGATTCATTAAAGGTGGTAACCGACCATTTTTCAAAAAACGCATGCCTCAGAAATTCTAAAAATGTACCTAATGAAAAAAAATGCTTAAAATAATTTTTTTGTGCGATCGTTCATTTTTGTCAACTTACTGTTACTGTTTTGACAACAGTAGGTGGCATTTACTGTTTAATGAGTCTAACTGAACGGTAAGTAATTTACTTACCGTTCAGCGAACAGTAAGTGAAATTCATAGTTTACTGAAACACCTGCCAGAGTTTTGGGTATAGTATTATTTATTAATATTAAAATTAAATGTACAATTGTTACAATTGGAAATGGTAATAATAATAATAATAGTTTAATAATAATAATAATAATAATAATAATAATAGTTTACTGATTAGAATTTCTGACCCAATTATTTTACAACTGTCACATTAACATTCAGGTTACTAAGGAAACAATACATACGCTTGTGGCTCGGCTTGTCGTCATCTTTTAACCAATTTTGAGATAAAATAAAATGTGTTTTGCCTACATTTTGCCATCAAGTGTATTGTTGATCGCACAAAAAATAGCATAAGCATTTCGAACAGTAAGGAGTTTACCGATCTCCTCCAATATTGGCGACTTTGCTTCGCTCAGTCGCCAAACCTTACCGTCGATCGGTAAACTGTCCTTACTGTTCTTAATACTTAATATACTATAAGGGTGTAGTTTACTGCTACTTGTCGCAATCCACATTTTACAAACTACAATTTTTAGTTTTCTACAAAATATTCCTAAGCTAAAGTTGGTGAAAAATACATTTTCCAAGATATTTGCACTACATCAACAGATTTATGAGGTAAAAAATAATTTAAAGTGCAATCAGTTCCTAATAAATATTTTGATGGGGCAAGTACGGCTTCCATGAGGATAGCAAATTGATTCAGAGTAGGCAATTTTCCCCATTCGTTATCCAAACTAAAAGTCTTCAATTGTCACTGTTATTTTCTCTTTGGATGGATTGTCTGAATGACATCCTTTTCTTATTTCCCTATAGGCTTCTATTCCGAAATGTGTGTTCACTTTTCTGTGGGTATTCTCTAGGAATTTCACCATTATGTTATACAGAATTACTCCCACTTGCGATTTCGTGTCAACCTAGAAAATTAACCTAAAGGAGTCCTGGGCAATTATTAGGATCTTACCCTACCTTACTCCAGTCAGCTGTGATTAATACAAAAATCAAAAGATAAATGGTTCCTAATAGATCTTCATTAGAAACAAAGGAACGAAGAGATTCGTTACATATCACGGAGTAAAATAGGTAGGTTAGGAGAGGGAACTCGGACGCTGAAATGTGTCCAGATAACGCTTGTGCGAGTAAGACGCTGGAGACAAAAATATTACAGGAGGGCCAACCGACACAATATAGACTTGTATCACACAGTAATATAAGTATTATTACTCCGTGACTCGCATAGACTTGTACGTATCTGCACGATATTTGTTGTATTCGTGGTTAATTTTCGGTGTTTGACAGAACGTGTTCACATTCATTTTTTGAATCGTAAATAAGTAGAGGAATTACCCACTTAATAATAATTACTATTATCGACCATAACAAATATGCGCAATAAATGTGTCATTCCCAATTGTACGGGACATACATCCTGCCCTGAAAGTGTATCTTTATTTTCACCTCCTCGGGATTCTGAGAGATTGAAAATATGGATTAGAAACATATCTCGTAAGGACACAAGTTTAAGTGATAATGATCGAGTTTGCGCGAAACATTTCGACCGAAAATATATTATTAAAGAATGGAAAAACGGCTTGATCACGGTAAGTTGCTTACTTAATTAATAACAAAAAAAAATGTTTATCCAATGTTTTCATAGTACATACAAATATTATTCGGTTGAAAAAATAAAATATACCTATACGGTGACTAGATCCGTAAATAAGTAAGAATAGGTACTTAAGATTATTCCTCACGGCAAAATTTTGTCCAATCAGATTCTAGTATTTTGATTTTTTCAACGAACCCCATGCAAATATCAGCGAATATTTGTGCATTTTGTATGTGCGGCAATTTGTTACCTAATTTAAATATATTCCAAGGGAATAATATTCGGGGAATAGTCAGCCTTATATCTCTCTTACATATAAAAGAATACCATCTTTTTGGTTTTTTACGAGAAAACCTTTATCATTTGTGTTTGTCTTATAGAGTCCGTGAGACATACCGCGTTTATCTGAAGAGGCACTTACGACTATTTTTCCCGGATGCCCATCATATTTATACATAAAAATCTCAAAAAGAAGACATTTGGTAAGAGATACTAAGTCTAATATTGTTCCGTGTAAACGCCTGAAAACAAAACACGAACCTTGTGTTGTCCATGCTGATTCTGAATCTGAGTTAAAATAATAATAAATATTTTATTAATTTTGTATTTTTTTATGTAAGATACATAGATTGTTGATATTTTAAATTTTAGCTTTAATGTTTGAAGAACTGTGGGAAAATAATTGCTCTTCGGTTCAGTTACCTAATGAATTATGGAGCGTTCATAAAGTATACTGAAATGATGGAAGTAGGTGCGTTTTAAAAATTATTATTAATTTTATTAAATACATAAATAACAAGTTTACCTCGAGTAGGATTTGAACCTACGACCTGTACTTTGCCAGAGTACCGCACTAACCAACTGCGCTATCAAGATTTAAGCCCCAATCGATGTAAATTTTGTCTTTATCTATGTAGAACTGATGTAAATTCTAAATATAATGAGATTGAAATCAAATTACTTATATTAATGGAATGTGAGCCTGCAATATCGCAAGGATTCACACATACTAAAGCAACTTGACTAATATTAATTTATTATAAGTTTTGTTATGAACAAATAAGTTCAAAGGTAAATATGTACTTAAAAATTATTATTAATTTTATTAAATACGTAAATAAAAAGTTTACCTCGAGTAGGATTTGAACCTACGAATTTACATCAGCTCTACATACATAAAGACTAAATTTACATCGATCGTGGCTTGAATCTCGATAGCGCAGTTAATTAGCGCAGTACTCTACTAGCAAAGTACAGGTCGTAGGTTCAAATACTACTCGAGGTAAACTTTTTATTTATGTATTTAATAAAATTAATAATAATTTTTAATTACATATTTACCTTTGAACTTATTTGTTCAAAACAAAACTTATAATAAAATAGGTGATTTTCATTTAGCAAAATGTGTATTAGAAAAGATAGCGGTTTGCCAAATATTGAGAAACAAGTCATAGTTGATGTCAACTTCAAGCCACGAGTAGCAATAAAGGTATGTGCAATTCAAGTATTAGAACTACGCACTGAAATGTTTGAAAATGGCATACGTGTTAAGTCTTTAGACGACATTAGGTTAGATGTTGAAAACTTGAATATATGTCCAGGTGGAAAGCAGAAAACGCCAATAACGCAAAGCTACTGTAAAAGTGCGTACAAAATCAGTTTTGGTTGACAAATCTCAGTTAGCGGATTTAAGTAGAATGAAAAACAAGCAAAAAAGAAATACGTGTACAGCACCGGAGAGAACAGAGGCATTGACTAGGTGTAAAAAATAAAATGAAAAATACACAACATAGGAACTTAGAAAAATACCTTGAGGAGCATAAGTTACCTGAACAACAGAAAATATTAATTAAGGAATGGATAAATCTGAGTAAAGTTGCAAGCAAATACGGCAGACGTTATTCCAATGATTGGTTATTATATTGTTTGTTGTTACACATGCGAAGATCAAGTAGATATCAATTTTTGATGTATAATGAGATCTTACCCTTACGCAGTATAGTAGAAGGAGCTGGCTTCTACTATACGGCGATATTTGGCACGGGTTAACATGAAATGTGGATTGGATGAAAGTTACGGCAACCACGTGTTTGGACCTTATTTCTTGCCACAACGTGTAAATTCAGAAAATTTCCTACAATTTTTAGAAGAAGAACATGTTAATATGTGAGAAGACATTCCTTTGAATTTAAGAGGACATTCTTGGTTTCAGCTTGATGGATGTCCGGCCCATTATGGCAGAAATGTAAGAAATTGGCTAAACAATAACTACCCGGGGAGGTGGATAGGTCGTGGAAGTCCAGTGGCGTGGCCTCCTAGATCCCCCGATTTAACACCACTTGACTTTTTTGTATGGGGATTCATGAAGGAAAATGTGTATACCACTCCGGTTAATATACTTGAAGAACTTCACAATCGCATCAGAGATGCTTGCAATGAAATAAGGGTGCATCATTTAGTTAACTTAAGACGTTCTATTGTACGTCGCTGTGAAATGTGTATTGAAAAGAACGGTTTACATTTTGAACAAAGTGTCTAATTTTATTATACTAGTGTTATTGTTATTTATTTATAAATCGTTATTGCTAAGAATTCTTATTAATTTCACAATTATTAATTAAGTATTGTTACAATAATAAATAAGGATTGTTAAAATTAGTGTACTAAACAGATTTCAATTTACAAAAGTCTTGTATTTGAGTATGGCTTGATACAGTGGCGGCTCTTTAATGAGAGCAAGTGAGCAGCTGTCTATAACTTATTAGAATCTCACTTAAAAACTACATACATGTTTATGGCGAAATTGATACATACATAATTATACAGAAAGTATTGACCGCATAACAATAATAATTATGCATTTCTTTTTATACGAGGATAATAACAATGGATACTAAAAAAAACCGATAACCTACCTATTTATAAATGAAAATGTATTTGAAATTTTAAAGAAACGATCGTTAGGTACTAAAATGGCTCTAAATGTTTTATTATATCTTTTTTATTAAAAACTTTATATTCAATTATTCACATAAAGCACATTACTTAACTTAGTACCACATCAAACACTAAAAATCAAAATAACTCGGAAACGCACAGGAATTTCGAAACAGAAGAAGGTACATTATTTTTGTTAAACTGTATGTAGATAATGAAAATAACAGTTTTTTTAAAAAATAGTCATTGGCGTAGAAGTTCTGTTTATGAAAGGTTGAGCACCCCCTCCACTCCGCCACTGTGCAAGTTTGTGAACATTCTTATCGCTTGTTTTATGCCCCTTAATTAATAGACATTATCCCCCCAACATGAAAAAAATCTAAGCATTCGTTTATGAGTTATAATGAAAATTTGAGAAAAAAAATTATATTCAACACCCTGTATCTCGGAAACGACATATGTTTATAGGAACTTTTCTTTTTAGAAACATTTGTTCTATCTCCTGTTAAAGTTTGTCTACAAAAACTGACTCACCCTGTTATATATATATATATATATATATATATATATATATATATATATATATATATATATATATATATATATATATATATATATACACACAATGTTGGCAAAAATTCCGCACCATATGGAAATTTTTGTATTAATTTTTTTTTCATAAATGACTTCTGCCTAAAAATCGACAAAAATATTTACCGTGCCCTATTGACAACATTGTCAATATGTCACTTGAAATTTTAAAACCTTAAAAAAGGTAATCATTCATCAAATTTGACAAAAATGTGATGAGAAAAAATTTTTGTATTCAAGATACTATGTGCCGAGTTCGCAGCAAAAATAATGATTTTATCCTAAAGAATATATTTTGATACAGCGGTATGAGAAATACATATTCTTTGTTAATTGCAATGTGTTTTTTCTTTGAAAAGTTATTTTCTCGGTAAATTACAGGTCAGTGTTGGACTATTTTAAAATTTCTGTCTTTCGTATGCTGATTATCTTTTGTGAGATGGGTCTCTGTAAAAGAAAACAAACTCAAATTTTGTTTCAAACAAAATACTACAATTTATACCAATGAATTTTTTAAAATAATGTTAAATAAGTTGGTCAACAAATATTGCACATATTTTATTTGAATGACTTAGGTACCACAGTGGCTCTTGGGAACAAAAATGTTAAACTAAACTAAACTAAAAAACTGCTGTATAGCTTTAGCTGTATAGCTTTAGCTGCATAGCTTTGGCTGTATCGCTTCAGCTGTATAGCTTTAGCTGTATAGCTTTAGCTGTATAGCTTTAGCTGTATAGCTTTAGCTGTATAGCTGTAGCCTTTCCATGCAGGTAACAAACTTCTCTTATTGTGTTTTCTAACTGATCGATATTTTGAAAAGGCTGTTTTTGGTAAACTTTTTGCTTTAAGTACCCCCATAAAAAATCCGAGGGGCGAGAGATCAGGCGATCTCGCTGCCCAGAGGTATTGTGAATATCTGCCGATCCATTTGCCTGTAAATAAATCATCTAGGTAATTTCTCACCTCAAGGGTAGAATGAATTGAAGTGCCATCATGTTGAAACCATAATTTTTATCTTTCGGCAAATGACATGTTGTCAATTTCATTTGCAATTTCAGTTGAGAGAATGGTTAAATAACGTTCGGCATTTAGATTTCTTCGAAAGAAGTAAGGACCAATAAGTATGCCATTAAAAACGGCACACCAAACATTAGTTTTAAAAAAATATTGATCCTTGCATTCGATAATAAAGTTTTCGTCAGCCCACCATCTGCAATTTTGAGAACTTACTACTACGTTAGATGAAAAAGTTGCTTCATCAGAGAATAATATGTATTTTGCAAAAGATCGGTTTTCTTCTAATTCTCCTTGTACCCATGCGCAAAAATCAAATCTAATATCAATATCCCGTTCCTGCAGCTTGTTCATAAATCTTGGTTTGTATGGATGGTATTTGTTATCTTTAGAATATTTCTTATTGTGCCTTGTTTTGTTCCAGTTCTGTTGGAAATTGCAGCGTAATGTTTTTTGATGTTCAATTACATCCAGTAAAACATTTTCTTCTTATTCGCCCTTTAACCGTTTTGGGTGGGGCGTCTTAAATTCATTTTCTACTGATCCTGTTCTTAAAAATTTTTGAAGGATGCGCCCGACGGTTGAATATGCTATGCTTTTTTCAGGATGTCTCTGATTAAAAATAGTGGCCGTCTCTGTTCGTTTTATCTTCTCCATAAATTAAAACAATTCCTATTTTTTCTTCTTTGGTAAGCATTCCCTTTCGCAAAGCTTAACAACTCTTTGAAATATGTACTAGTAAACACCTAACTTTGACGCAGTAACTACTAAAAACTGGAGTTTGTTGACATCAAGTCACTGTTTTTCCAAAGGCTACTTATCCGATTCAAATAAATAGACTCCGCATAAAGTATTTCAGTATTTTTTAGGACATAATGATTGTTCCTCTTTTAAATTTAAATAAGTTATCAGTTACACCTTATGTTCTTGTTGAAACAAAATTTGAGTTTGTTTTCTTTTACGCCGACCTTACAAAAGATAATCAGCATACGAAAAACAGAAATTGTAAAATAGTCCAACATTGACCTGTAATTTTCCGAGGAAATAACTTTTCAAAGAAAACACATATTGAAATTAACAAAGAATATATGTTTCTCATACCGCTGGATTAAAATACATTAAGATAAAATCTAAAAGAAAAAAAAAGGAAAAGCTTTTATGTGTATAGATTCTTAAAAAAAAGTAAAAATAAAAAAATCGTTATTTTTTCTGCAAACTAATATCTTGAGGTGAATACAAAAAAATTTTCTCATCTCATTTGTTCTCAAATTTGATAAATAATTACCTTTTTACAAGGTTTTAAAATTTCAAGTGACATATTGACACTGTTGTCAACAGGGTACGGTAAATATTTTTGGAGATTTTAGGTTAAAATTGGTGTAAGATTGATGGCAGAAGTCATTTATGAAAAAAACTAATACAAAATTTCCCATATGGCGCAGACTTTTTCCGAACATTATATATATATATATATATATATATATATATATATATATATATGTATATATATATATATATATATATATATATATATATATATATATATATATATATATATATTTCAAAGTTGTTAGTTTTATTGTTCTTTGACATTTCATGACCACAGTAAAAGGTTTTTAAAAATGAAACGGTTTTAAATAAAACCATGGAATGTATCCAATTGTGAAGATCGGGGAGTACAGTTTATACATTTTTCTACCAACAAGGAGAAAAACTCTAAAATTGAAACATTTTACTCATAGAAAAATAATTTCGTCTTAACATATTTCGCAAATTGCATTCAAAAGCATGAAAGAAAAAATAATTTTATTCACTTGTAGCTAGACTGCTCCACGAAAGAACAATAAATGGCCGATTAATTCTAAATGTGATTCTAAAAGTATGTTATAACTTATGAACTATTTCTAGTTGGACTTAATTCTTTTAACGTTCATTGAATCGTTGCGTACACGACTTTTGGAAATACTGCACTCAGACTGCATGCTTCATTTTACACCTTACTACATGACAAGATTGAAAAGATGTTAAATAAAAGCACAGTACGAAAAACTTTTAATACCATAACATTTGTAGCCAACCACTCTCACAGTGTCATCAACTCTAATTGACTTCGAGATATTGATAGGACAGTGTTCACAAACAATAGCACGAAAGCGCAACTAAATCTAAAAATTAAAGAAAACGGTCCCAAAGAAGCTATTTAAATTACGCTTCAGTCATCTTCACAAAAGCATTAGATCTCCGCCTTAATGAAATCCAGTTAAAAATGTTTGGCACTTTTTGCGCAAGATCTTTAGGTAAGCAGAGCTCGTTAATCTGTTATTCCAACATTCCAATATTTAATTTTGCTTTGCCAGCGAAATGAGGATTGTTGTAAATTGCAACTGCCATTTTTGACAAATCCAACCCTATCATTGAAAATAACGTTGCCGAAATCTCAGAGATCAGTAAACCTTTGAATTATCCATTGTCAATACCAGAATATTAAGAGCCTGAACCAAGGCCTCCTTTAGTAGAGGCCAGGAACTGCACCGCGTGACGTCACAGCTGCCGATCTATGCTAGCATGGATCGGATACAGGGTATTTCATAAAGTCACAACATATCAAATTCATGTTTGTTTAATGGAACACCTTATATATTATGTCAAATTTCATTTAGGCTCATTTTTCATATTCTAATAATATACTGTTTTACTAGGTTCTACAGACTACTTTTAAAGATATGGCGATTTTTATGTGAAAATCGTAATGAAATCGTCACGCTATATTATTTAAAATAAACAATTGGGGGCTAATCTTTCATGGGCAAAATAATTTCGTGATAGTCTGGTTTTGTTAAAACTTATCACTCTTGTGATAACTTTTATTTGTTGTACAGGGGAATCCACAACTCACACCCATGATTATCTCGGTTATTTTAAATGGAACACCCTCTATTTTATATCATCTCTGAAAAGTACTTAAGAAATACTTTTACTCTTCTTAAGCATTCCCTATACCAAAATCTTACAGTTATTAATTTATTTAGATTTTAAAAAATAAAAACGACATTTTTGGCACTGCAAGTTTTTTACAGTTTGCCATGACAGTAAAAACTTGTCTATCAAGCTTGTAAAATTAATATTTTAGTTTTATTCGGTTAATTTACGTACAAATTTTGAGTTCATCATGAATTTTTCTAATGAGGAATTAGCCTATATGATTTGGATACAAGGAGAATGTCATAAAAATTGCTTGCTAGCAGTAAGGATATATCACGAGAGATTTCCAGAGCGCCGATTATCTGAAAAAAGGAATTTCGAAAAAGTGATGGATCGATTTAATCGTACAGGTATATGAAGAGAAAGAAAAAACGAAAACCATAGTTACCGAGAAAAATTAACTGAATGTATTGTTGGCAGTTACAGATGATCGCAAGAAAAGTATAAAGAAATTTCCAGGGAACAAGAAATAAGTTATGTACAAAAAATACTATCTAAAAACAAGATGCACCCATATCATATTCAATTGCACCAGGACTTATTGGATGATGATTTTCGACGAAGAATAAATTTTTGTAATTGGGCTCAATGAAAAATTCGCAATCAAAGAGATTTCTTTGGTGATCTACTTTTCATAAAACGGAGGTTTAAATAGACATACTTTTCATTACTATTCAAGAGAAAATCCTCATGTAATACTTACTACATCACAAACAAGATGGTCTTTAAATGTTTGGGGTGGTATTCTTGGCGATTTCGTGATTGGGCCATATTTTTTCGAGGAAACGGTAAGCGGTGAAGTTTATTTAGATTTTTTGGAAAATCAGTTGGCTGTGCTAGTTGAAAACGTTCCCCTCCATATACGGTATTTACACGATGGGTCTCCCATACATAATAACGCACTGAATTACGGCCAACTACACGATCAGTTTCCAGGACTATGGATAGGTAGAGGAGGGCCAATTTCTTAGCCTGCAAGATCGCCTGATCTAACAAAAGTAAATTTTTTTCTGTGTGGGTATGTGAAAAATGAAGTATATAAATTACCTGTACTACTTTATAGGACATGAAAAATAGAATTAGAGTGGTTTTCCGAAACATTAGTATCCCAATGGCGAGAACTGTAAGAAGAGATTTGAAGATCGGCTACAACATTGTTTAAATGTAATGGGATGCCATTTTGAACAATTAATATAAATAGCACTTCATCGAAACGCTGTATTTCGTCACTATGATTAAACTGATTTGAGTTCAACCTCCTGCTGACGATGTGGTGTCAATGAAGTATAAGTTGATCACCCTATATATATATATATATATATATATATATATATATATATATATATATATATATTATATATATAGGGTCAAGGCACTACTTTTGGCCATGTACCTAGTTTTGGCCGTATTCGTAGTTTAATGCGATTATTAAATATCTCATATAAGCTCGAACAACCAAACAGCGTTTTGTTTTAATTTACATCGGTACTAATAAAATGGTAAAATATCTTTAGGTTGGTAATATCCGTACTAAAATGGTGGAACAGTAAATGTCAGTGAATGTCTCTACTAGTATTATAATTAATAGAAATAGGCGATTGGCTGTATAATAGCATATCTGTATTATTGAATAATTAAGAAATCTGATGGAATAATGTGTTTGAGGTTAAACTATTATTTAGTACAAAAAAAGTTTGGGTGGCCAAAAATAGTTCCTGAAATCTTAATTTTCTTACTTTTGGCCACTTAACCGTCAAAAAAAGACACTGCTAGATACAGTGTTGGCCACCCATGACTCGTTACATATTTGTAAGGCCTACCTTTGACCACCATAATAATTTAATTTATACCAACAATACGTAGGTAATTTAAGAAATTTCGAGTATAGTTTAAGTTGATTAGAGAGATAGTTAATCTATTAACATTATTCTGTATAGGTTGACAAACAATCTTTCTTGTTATCATGGAAGAGATAGGTATTCAAAATTTCTCTGTATCATAGATGTCATGACTGTCTATGAGAACTATAAATTCAATTAATTATATATACATATATATATATATATATATATATATATATATATATATATATATATATCTATATAACAGAGCGAACCCGCCACTCTGTATCCATGATGTCACATTTTAAACATGTGCGGAACTGATAATGGAGGTGGACCTTCGAAACTGGTCTGCCAAATGGCGTTAACTTTGAGACACTTGGATCTTGAGTTCTTGTCTTGATTTTATTATTTAAAATTCTTTTGATTTTTTAATATGGAATGCTACATACAAGATTATTGTTACAGATGGGAAAAATTTCAAATGCCTGCAGCCACAGCCACTGAGTTGTACAGCGTTCCAAGGACCACCCTCAGAAATAAAATTAAAGGGTACACACCAGAAACCAGTGAAATAACAGGGTCGGAGAGCATTCTTGGAGCGGAACTTGAAAACCAACTTTGTGAATGGTTATTGCAATGTGCTAAAATGGGGTTTCCAATAACAAGAGATGGTTTGTGTTATTCAGTTAGGCGAATAGTAGAATATAACACCTGAAAAAATTCGCCATTGGTTTGATGAAAGCCGGGAGCTTTTGGGAGCTGACGTAGCAGTTTTCGAGGATCCAGCAAGAATTTTTAATATTGATAAAACCTCATTTTCCTTAAACCCAAAAAGTGGTTGTGTATTGGCTGAAAGGGGTAAACACGTATGTTCAACTTCATCTAATAGTGATAAGAAAATATTTACAACCTTGGTAACTTTAAATGGTCTAGGCAAATTTGCTCCACCTTTAACCCTTTATAAATTTGAAAGACCTCCAGTAAATTACATAAAGTTGGCGCCCGCCAACTGGTGAATCGGAAATTCCAAAAACGGATGGATGACTACAGCCATATTTTTCGAATATTTCGCAAATGTTTTTTACCATTTTCTTGTCGAACCGAGCGTGACATTTCCTGTTATAATTTTTCGACGGACACTCCTATATCTAAGTATTCCACTGAGTCGTTTTTGTAGAGAGAGAAATATAGTACTTGTCTGTTTATATCCTAATACAACGCATATATTACATCCATTAGACGTTGCACTTTTTTACCTTCTAAAATGCAAATGGAAAAATGTTCTAAGAAATTGGAAAGTTGACCATGAAGGGCGAGAAATTCGCAAAGAAGATGTCCCGTTAAAAAGTATTATGCCTAAAGAACCGACGTATTTTAACACAAGGAATGATTTAAAATCACTAACACATTTGGAGTACTTAGAAACTAAATTGTCCCCAACAGTACCTGAAGAATTTAAAATTGTCAAATGTGCGGCCAATTTCCAGATAATGAAACATCCCACATGATATATGAAGTATGGTCTAGTTTTATGTTAGATAATGATGAAAGTGGTTCTGGAAGAATTTTTCGTGACAAAAACCCTGTATCTGATTTAGAAACAAATGACGGGAATGAGTTACAAGCAGGTGATATCAATTTCCCTTTCCAGAGTTTGATAATCTAGGTTGGGATGACTATTTCCTGGAGGAAGACCAAAGAAATTATGACATAGATCGAAAAGAGGAAGATACGAAAGAAGAAAGAGAAGAATTTAAAGAAGAAGATAAAAAACGAAAAAGAACAAGACGGTAAACATGAAATTGATGAAAACAATAAACAAAAAGCAGGTAACCATAAGGAGCAATCATCAGAGGTGGATAAAAAATCAGAAAAAGAAAAAAGTAAGACAAAAGAAACAAATGGGGCTAAGGAACAAGAAACAAAGTAGACTAATGAACACCAACCAGCAAAAGCTAAGAAACAAGAAGCGGAAAAGGTTAACAAACAGGAAGAATGGAAACATGGGGAGGAAGAGGAACTAACCAAGCAATCAGCAAACGTACAAAAAGATGATAATCTGGAAACAAATGATTGTGTAATAGATAAAATTGTAATAGATACTGATGATAGGCAACTAGAAAAGAAACTAAAGAGATTGACGAACATATTATACTGAATAGTATAAAACCAAAGATAAATATATTGTCTGATATTTTAGTGTATCCATTAAATTGAACCAATACAGTAAAAGTGTTAAACAAAATATACGAAGAACCAAAAAGGTAATGCCAAGTATTCTAACATCCGATAAATGGTTGAAAATGGCAGAAGAAAAAGAAAATGACAAAAATACCTTGATTTTGGAAAAGAAAAAACGCACGAAAAAAAGAAGACGCAAAACTGGAAAAAACAAAGTAACCAAATAAAAATAGCCAAATTCCTGAAACCGACGAATATTTAGAAAAAATAAATCTAAAGAAAAATAAGGAACCAAAACAGAAAAGCGAAAGAATAGTGAAAGAAAAGGAAGATATATCTATACATGCAATAGAGTTCGTCTCATCCGTACCTGATGCAAATGAGATAAAAAACGACCATTATGTAATAGTTCAATACGACAATGATTTTTATCCAGGAAAAGTAACAAAAATTGAAATAAACGGCTATTTAGTGTCTGTTTTATTAAAAAGTGGCGATGGTTGGAAGTGGCCTGACAAACTTTTGATTTGAATTTTAATAAATATCCGTATATTTTATCTCTAACTAAATATTTTTAAGTTCATCTTTGGCCACTAAAGTTTACTTTTAATAGCTTGCATATAAAAATCTAAACTTGGAGTGGAGAGAACAAGTAAGAAGAAACACAAATTTCTCTTAAGGTGGCCAAAAGTGGTGTTCTGGCCCTTATATATATATATATATATATATATATATATATATATATATATATATATATATATATATATATACATACACAGTGTGGGTGAGTTTGCATTACACACCCCGTAAGTTTCTAAATATCAAGATATTTAAATCTTTCAAAAAGTATTTCTAAATAATTTTTTCCGCTCTTTTCAATGCTCTTACTTAAAATGCTCCCATGAAAAAAACTAAAGTGATTTTTTTAAATGGAACACCCTGTTATTTTTTATTATCTGAAATTCTATTAAATTCTACATATGTCACCATTTTTATTTTTTCTTAAAATCGATAAATAAGTTAGTTAGGAACAACAAAAGAAATTTCCGGTAGTTGGTCATTCTTGCGGCCATAAAGGGGTCCCCTGTTTTCAAACTACTTATTACCAAATTCTCCATTCAAAAAATTTGTCACTGGTTGTGCATTATGTGGCATTATTATTATTACGCATTATAATCCTTAAATTATGCGGATTTTGCAAAAAAATTGTCGCTAGTAGGCCACATTTGCGGTAGTTATGGAACTAACTTAAATGCCACTTTGTTGTCACAATTGCCAGAAATTAGTTTAATAAATTAATAAGTAAATTTATTCCGTTAGTCGTATGTGTTTTTGTGAGTTGCAAAAAAAGAATTGGCATTTACAAACGTAGAAAAAACAGATATGTTGCGCTGTTTCTACTTATCAAATGAAAACTGCCGCCAAGCATCATATTTCTATAATAATCAATATCCTGATAGAAGACAATCTCATTACAGAACTTTTTTAAATTTGCACGTCTCATTAACAAGATTTGGGAGTTTTGAAAAACCATGTAATTTAAGGATTAGAAATGTAGATAGGAATGAGGACGAGGAAATAGACATTTTAGCTTATTTTAGAGCTTTTCCGACCTCATCTACCCGGGATGCAACTCGTGAGCTACAAATTTCAAGAAATAAAATACGGAAAACTTTAAAAGCATATGGTATGAAGCCCTTTAAAGTACAACTTGTACAAAATCTACAGCCACGTGATTCTCAAAACCGAATAAATTTTTGCAATTGGGTATTAAATGAGGGAAGACAGTATTTGACTTTTATTTTGTGGACCAATGAGTCAAATTTTCATCGGAATGGTGTTTTTAATAAACATAATAATCATTTTTGGGATGATGTAAACCCTCATAAAGTTCGCGAAGCAAGGAATCAAGTTCATTTTTCTACGAATGTATGAATAGGTGTAGTTGGTGATCATTTATTAGGACCATATTTTTATAACGGAACACTTAATCAACATCGCTACTTAAACTATCTTCAAAATGAACTTCAAAATTACTTAGATAATCTCCCTTTAAATCTTCTGACTCAAATATGGTTTCAACATGATGGTGCACCGCCGCATAATGCGCAACCAGTGACAATTTTTTTAAATGGAGAATTTGGTGATAGGTGGTTTGGAAACAGGGGACCCCATTTATGGCCACCCAGATCACCTGATTTAACTGTACTCGATTTTTTTCTTTGGGGATTCTCAAAGAATAAAGTGTACAGTAACAATTCTCAAAATTTGGAAGAGCTGAAAAATAAAATAAGAATGGCAGCCCAGCAAATAACACCCGAAATGTTACGCAAATGTCAACAGAATTTATTCAGAAGAGCACAGCTATGCCTTAATAACAATGGTGGACATTTTGAACAATTAATGCATTAATATTTTTCTTCGTCTTTGTTATTCATTTTAGTTTTTTTAAATAAATTAATGTTTTCACAACAAACCGACATTTGAATGTTTGTATGACTACCGCAAGCATTGCCAACTACTGGAAATTTCTTTTGTTGTTCCTAACTAACTTATTTATCGATTTTAAGAAAAAATAAAAATGGTGTCATATGTAGAATTTAATAGAATTTCAGATAATAAAAAATAACAGGGTGTTCCATTTAAAAAAATCACTTTAGTTTTTGATGCTCTTTTGTTTTTTTCATGGGAGCATTTTAAGTAAGAGCATTGAAAAGAGCGGAAAAAATTATTTAGAAATACTTTTTGAAAGATTTAAATATCTTGATATTTAGAAACTTACAGGGTATGTAATGCAACTCACCCACACTGTATATACACATATATATATATATATATATATATATATATATATATATATATATATATATATATATATATATATATATTGTAAGTAAAAAGTACCAAAGTTAGAATCTGAGAGTAGTTACGTGATTGGAAAAAAAATATACTGAATGAACGCGACTCAAGTGCGAAGTCAGTTCTTCTCAGGACCATGTCTGATGTCGGAAACAGACTCCGCTTCTGAAACGTCGCGCTATAAAATCAACAACTGGAAATAGGCGGCATCAACTCAACTAATGACACATTTTGATCTGGCAGAAATGAAATATGTCTCGTTGTTACTAATTCTTACTAACATTTTTGAGACATAAAGACCAATTTTGTTTACGAAATGCATATAGAGAATTTTTATTCTTAGTCCATTGTCACGTTAATCTCAAATACCTGTTTGGATTTTTTAACCTTAATTGACTTTAAAAAAAAGAATATAACAATATAGATTCTTAAAATTCTTTTATTAAAGCGGCGTACTTGACATAAAAAAATTATCTCGTATCAAAAATTATGCGTCCAGCTAGTAATTATGGTTATAAATAACGTGCTTTCCGCAATGTTAAACGTTATAAAAATCACCCTACATTGCGCGTAAAAGCGAGAGATGATACAATCAACCCTGTACACGAAGTGATTTATAGGTAACTTCAGCTGCTTATAATTACAGAAATACACAAGAGGAAATCGAACGTGATTTACTGTTGCACATACACTCGGTTATCGCAGAACATTACATTAAAAAAATGTTATTTGTTTAAAGAAAATGTATGAATTACAGATGAAAGTTTTACTTCATTCTTCAAAAATAAAGACAACGTAAAATAATCCTAGATTTTTATCTAAATCGTTTATATTTATGACTTGTACCCTAACTTTATTGATATTTGCTGTTCGTAATATTTAAAGAATTCACACGAAAAACTAAATTAATACTTATCATAATCCAAAAAAATTTATAAGCACGAAGACAACATGAATTTTCCATTAATACAATTTAAAAATTTAGAACTAGTCTTTTTTTATACCAATACATTCATTTGAACTTTCCGATATCGACAATGTTATAATGTATCTGATTAATTTATCAGTAGATAAATATTAAACTCTAAAAGGATCTTTAACGGAATTAAAATAATATTCCAAGACCACCTTCGGAGGTTTTCATTTACCCTTTCTGATGAATGGAGTTGTACTATAATAGATTATTTGAAGTAGATTGAACAATCAATTTAAATTAATCATATTAGCATATTGAAAGTTTCAGTAATTCATATGGCGCAATCACGGGCAACATTTTATAAGCAAGAGTAACCAACAATAACATAATACATTGCAATTACCAAACTTAATCTATATAGTCAATTAAATAAATGAGTTAATTGATAGTTTAAAATGATACACTGGAAATTTATGGTCAAGCAACCGACATCATGCATTTATTCTAGATAAAACAATTCGAAACAAATCCAAAACGCATTAAAAATGATGTTTATCACTTATTAAGCAATTTATTATAAAAGTAATTTTATAAGTACCTTTTGATACTGTAAGTTAATATGTTTGGTATACAAAAATCGGAATATTTTGTATATGGGTGCGTCCGTTTAATTATATTTTTACTGTTAATACAAAAAGCACAATAAAAGTATTTGAATAATATACTTGAATTCGATACTCGGCAGAAAGAAATAACACCAAATACAGCTGCTTTACAAGAGTTTCTCTCGCAAGTTTATTGATGGTCCATGGTGGACCATGTCGCCCTATCCAACACGTACATGATTTATTCTGTAACCGGGGTGTACGAACAAGCCCTCTTTTACCGATGTCCCATGTCACTTTGTTGATATCCGCAGTGAAATTTTATTGCGTTTGCCTTTTGTGATTAATTATATCTAAAAGTTAAAAAATATATACGCAAGTGATCGACTAATGCAACGCTAAAATACAAGTTTGTAAGGAAGGTGGTAAGACTTTTATTTTATAAAAAAGATCCTGTTAGTTTAGCGAGCGAACGAATGTGTCTGCCTCAGCAGGGCACCACACGAACAGCTGAATCGAATCGTAGGTGTCAGCTTCTGACAAGAGTAAGGTTTCTTGTTTAATTTAGCATTAAAAGTAATATTAGACCCGTTTTTATTGCACCATAATTATACGGTAAATTAAGAAATTAAAATGTAAATTTTACATCAATTTAATAAAAAATTAGAAAATTCAAAACGTATTTATTCATAATTGGTAAAGTGAGTCTTACATTCCAGTAAGTTGAAATTCCATTTATATTGGAACGTTGGCTGTAATTACGCTAAACTGAGCATCTCATTCGTAGCTCAGATGTCTTCCGATAGATAGATTTATTCCCCAACATTTCAGCACATCCATTGTTTGCAAATCAGACCCTGCTTGTTACTTGCTATTGTTTTTGCGGTTTTCTCTTCCTCTTAAAGTGCTACTCGTTAAAAACTATTGCCTTTAACCGTTCTGTTATTATTTATATTATTTTGCCAACTGTATGGGTACCGTACAAGCATATTTGCCGTAATTTAGATGGGAACTGTCACATATAACACCCTCAAATATATGAAAGAGTTCGAATAACGATTATTTATACAGTCTGTCCTTCTATCTGATTCTCTTGAACTATAGTAAAGTTCAACTGTTTTAACATATTTCGTTTTATAAATAACAACAACCCCCAGTTTTATTCGTCAGTCTTCTAATTTTGACGTGCGAATTAAAAAATAATTATAACCATTCGACCATTGGTTCACATTTGACAGATATCTTGCTTCGACCAGAAATTTCGCTATTTTATTTTTTGTGGTTACTGAACATTGTTGTACATTGAAACTATTCGAAGATGTGGGTTTGATGAATAAAATGCTTCAAAGTTACGGAGCAAATACTTAAAAGGATTTAATTAAAAATTTGAAAGCATTTGAACGATAAGTGAAGTCAAAAAAAAAACAAAACTCTTAAGGTTATAAATAAAAAAAGGAGTAAACCCCAGCAGTAGCCTTCGCTTAGAAAGGAACAAAGCTCTGTAGCGTACCTACCCATTTACATAGGTACCAATTTTCTTGTATATACACAGTGTGCCAACGAAGCTTTGTATCACCGTAAAACTCGGCAAAATAAGCGTTTTCACAAAAATCCAAATATACATCACTTTTTTAATAAAAAGGGACCAGGTTTTATACAAAAATCATTTTTGCATTTTTGCAACTGTGCGATTACGACCCCCTTAAAATGTTCGAATAGGACGAGGGGTCAAATGACCCCTAAATTGGAAGGGCTTTTCAAAAATCTATTTATTTTTCTTAATTCGATCGACTTGTTACAGAAAAACTGCGTCAAAAGAGCACTAGAATATGTGAAAATAACCTTATTCGCCACAGTGTAAGATTGTGTTTATCTACTAAGTCATAATGCAATTTAGTGTCAATAAGGATTACGCCAAATCCGCGGCAAGAGTTTTTAATGCAGACTTATTATTATGGAAATTGAGCTATATATTTGATACTTTTGGTGTTTCATTTATCGTACCTTAAACATTTTAATGATTTAACAATTGAAACTTGCACCATTTAACATTTTAATTTTGGTGATTTTATTACATTATTAATTGTTTTGCGCAATACATTCGATAATTTAAACGTTTTGTGCTTTTATTAATTTAATTTACACAATGTGCAGGGTTAAATTTACAAAAATGATTTTTGCACAAATTGTTTTTTGGATTTGACGAAACCATATAGTTCCAGCAAGACGGGGCCCGCCTCATTATGCTGTTCCCGTCGGGAAATACCTGGACGAAGTTTTCACAAACCTTTGGGTTTTACTTTCTTTCGAGACATTTGAAAACCGTTGTGGATAAATCGAATCCAGAAAATTTAAATAATCTTGCTCAATAATCATAGCTGATATACAGAGCATACCTCGTTAATACTGGTAAATGCACATTTATGGATACAATTCCAAACTTATTATGTAAGCAAAGTATCTTTGACAAGAACGCAGCAATTTTCCACAGGCAAAAGGAGCAGTACATCTTGTAGCCGGCTATGTCGGGTTACATTCTGTTTACTGCTAGCGTTTATTCGAGTTTCATTAAAACGGTTATTTTACAAGAATCAAGCAGCAGATTCCTTTTATAATTGTATGTTGCGGATACTTCTGTAGAGTGCTGTTGTTAGTCTAGTAGATTTGTGAATAGTTTTCTAATAAATAAAAGGGGAAAGTTTATTGATTTATAAGTGAAGCTAGTACCGGGAATTAATTATTTGAAAAACTATGTAAAATTTTAAAGTAATGAATGATTCAAAGGTTAGTTAAAAACGTCTGTATCTCAATTCGGCGAACGAACCAGGGAGCGGTTCCATAACCGGAGAAGCTAACGGACGACCGTCTTCTGGATGTTTTAAACTCAACCAGTAGTGTAGCTGCTGTTAAGCTAATGTGTTGCTAATTGTTTTTTACGATGCCTATCAAGGTAAACAAAATATTTGTGGACAGCTGTAGAATTGACCTGATTGGGTAAAACGCTGCTGGTTTCGTATTTTATTTTTTTGCTTGATTCATTCACGGCACGTAAAATTATATTTAGAAATGTTAATAACTGAAACGTGACCAACCTAAAATTGTATTGTACTAGGGCTGATTTTGAAGTACAAATAAAGCTATGACTATGAGCAGACGCTCATGCATTTCCGAGTATTTTACTTCTTTGTGTATTTTGGAGCCTTATACTTTCAGAACAATGCTAAGAGCTGCAAACTTCGAGGAGGGTGAATTTAACGTGAATTCACTAGCTTTTTTCTGACAACCAGTGCTCTCCCTCATATTATTAGGGTAGCGCCAATTATTTTACTACCCATATTACGACAAACTAGTGCAGACAGTTTTCTATAAACACCGAGAGATTTGTAGTTTCCCAGCCATGACCGTGCCGACGAGTATAGCTTGGCCTTTGCAGTATTTCCTGTCACTATTAACTTAGTACTGTTTGTCTCGTGACAGGGTATAACTGCTGCACCTTTAAAACTCTTCAAGGAGTAGTGGTTCTCAAGTTAGTTGTTAGAACTAGCTCTATTGCAATTAATACTCATAGAAACCGTAATTCATAATATCAGTATTACCAACAGTGGTTTATTACGTATTATAAGTGTTTTGTAACTGTGGTTTCCTATTAGTGGAGTTGATCGGCTTATTTATAAACTGTGGAAATAGGCCGATCAACTCCACTAATAAGTGGTTTATTAGTTGAACCGCAGATTCATAGAAAACTATTCATATTAAACATAATTATAATTAATCGAATGGCGTTCTCAAAACATTTGTTACTCTCAGGATCTTATTAGTTACAAATGTGCATACAAAATCATTTTCTAATGTAAACACACACACACACACACATATATATATATATATATATATATATATATATATATATATATATATATATATATATATATATTAACATTTCAAGAAAAACCAGTAAAGTAACTCGCCCTTTAAAAAGAGTCTTATTTCAATCAAGGAGAACCAGTTATTTCTTGATCTTGAAAAAAGTACACTGAGTTTCCAGAATATTTCGAATCGGCTGTCAATTTTACTATATCTAGTTGCTTTTTCATTATCGACTACCTTGTTTATGTGAACCAAAAACAGAAAATGGGTTATGGCTTGTGCACAACTTAATTAAGGGCCTAGGTAAAGACTGTATTGGGATTACGTATAATATTATACATTCGGGAAAAGCAATACTCGAGCGATAACCGATGAAAATAACGCCACTACCAGCAAACCTTATTTTGGGCGAATAAGTAATCTGCCGGAAACCCCAATGTGAAGATGATATAATTCTACCTAATCGCTTAATGACATACATTTCAGATTAGGACAAGGTGCAATAGCCGATAACCCCAGTGCATCCTTCGATCCCTGACAAAAAAAAAGTCTGGTTTGTTGTTCGACAAAGCTATCCGATGGAATTTTTGGACATTGTAACCTATACCGCTAATTAAGGTACATATCTAGGCAGTTTCCACTTTAGCGTTCCAAACTGTTTCGTACAGGATGTCGAAAATGTCTTTATGGTTCGCAGCTGCTTCCTTATTGGATGTGACATTTTTAATTATTCAAGTTCAAGGAGGAAGAATAAAAAGTAGTTGGAAAATCTCTCTTAATTAACAAAATATTAAAAAAATAAACAAATTACAAAATAATCAGCAACAAGAATTATTCACAATAATTGTTCAAAATGTCCACCTTAACACTGCAAGAACAGTGTAGCTCGTTTATAAACGTGACTGATGACTATCCGTATAACACGATGATTCTTTCTGATGTCAGCAGCAACTTCAATAATTTTACGAAGCAGTTGATCCCTAGTAATAAACCACGAAATTCAAATCGGGTTAACGAGGTGGCCAAGAAACTGGTGCCACCCCGCCCCAATCAGCTTCCAGGAAAATTAGTATTTAAATACACAACAACATTTCTCCCACAATGCGGCGAACACCGTCCTGTTGTACCCACTCCTGTTTTATGTGAAGCGGGATATTCGACAATAACACTAGCAGTTCTTCTCGTAAAATTGAAGATAAATTGGAGAGCCAAGCAATTGATCTCCTAACAAACCGCACTAAAGATTTGAGGAAAAACGGTGTTGGTGTTGCTTTTAAACTGTTAAGAATGGGTAATAACTCAAGCTATCAGTGAACAAATTTTGTTATCCAGATTCCGGCGTGCGTTGAACCAATTACAGAACTATTAAAATACGAGGGCTGTCCAGAGAGTAACAGAGTGTTCCTACACTCAGTACGCAACCAGCCGTGGTAGCCTGCACATCGTGCCTATCGTACTTTGTTTACAGTGGAGTGTTGAAATGAGCGCTGCAATTGCAAATCCCGCCAGTTGTGAAGTGCGGGCTGTGATAAGGTTTTTGTTGGCGAAAAATCACAAACCAATTAAAAACTAAGACATGCAATACAAAACAACCGTCGGGGAAAACTCAGTAACAAAGTTTTGTTTTTCCACGACAATGCTCACCTACACACGGACAATCGTACCCAAGAGCTCTTGGATGGTTTTGGATGGGAAGTTTTCAATCATCCGCCGTACAGCCCGGATTTGGTGCCAAACGACTACCACCTGTTCCCAGCGATGAAGACGTGGCTCGCTGGGTAACGCTTTGACACTGACGCTGAACTGCATGCCGGTGTAAAGCAGTGGTTGAATTCGCAGGCGGCAGATTTCTACAGAGAGGGTATTGAAAAGCTTGTACGACGTTATGATAAATGCCTTAATTTAAATGGCGATTATGTAGAAAATAGCCTAAGAGTTTACCTTCAAAATGTATATAATAAAAACTGTTTCTTTCACATTGTTAATGTGTTATTTAAAAACGTCTGTTACTTTCTGGGCAGCCCTCGTACGTTTCGATAACACTAACTGTTATCGAAACGTATAGACTTAAAAACATATAAATAATAAAAACACACCACTTAAAAACCCAAAAGCTAAGTATATTAATTATGTGAAAGTTTACAATTTCAATTACACAACTGCATACGAGGGTCCGAATCAGTGGGCACCAAAGCTTGGACAAGTTGGAACTGCATAGGGTACAAAATAAGTTATCTCCATACAGATATTCATTCAAACATGGCGGTAAACTTGAAATTAACCGTGTAATGTATTTTAGATGTTTCTGTTCTGTATTAAAAAGAATCACATTTTATTCTGTGTTGACTATCATAAAGGGATCGGTGAACATTCTTCGAAAGAAAATTCTTCGACAGAACTTCTCCGAAAAACAATTAATTCTTCGATAGTGCAGTTATTCGAAATAGAATTCTTCGAAACTACAGTTCTCCGACATGAAAGTTCTTCGAATAAATAATCTATAGAGTCATTGAAGTTTTTAAATTGTGCGAAACTACAGTTCTCCGACATGAAAGTTCTTCGAATAAATAATCTATAGAGTCATTGAAGTTTTTAAAGTGTGCTAATACTTTGGATAATTTATTTTTAATAATTCTAAATATAAATAATATGAATAAATTAGATAGTAAAATCGACAAAAAATATTGACAACTACTTAAAAAGGTACGCCATATGTAACAATAACACTAATACAAACTTAAATAGAAAGTGAAATGAAAACAATAAAATTTAAACAAAAAAAAAGTAAATAAATACGACAACTACTAGAAAAAGTATTGCTAAAACTCTGAGTAAAAGCTTATTATGCAGTTCACAATAATAAAATTAAAGGAAATCATAACAAAAAATGGAAGACTACTCTGAGCCAACCTCCACGTGGTGTCTTCTGGGTAACGCTAATAAGCTCATATAACATATTATTTATATTTAAAATTATTAAAAATAAATTATCCGAAGTATTGATATACTTTAAAAACTTTCATGTCGAAGAATTGTAATGTCGAATAATTGTATTTTCGAAGAATTCTGTTTCGAATAGCTGCACTATCGAAGAAGTATTGTTCGGAGAATTTCTGTCGAGGAATTTTCATTCGAAGAATTTCTGTGGAAGAATTTTCCGCACACCGTCATAAAGGTATAAACATTTTTCTTATTTTGCGGATTTACAGCAATTTTTTTCTTCTTTTTTATAAAACTCTCGGCCGCGGCGGGTGGGTTTTATATGTACATCTCTGACAAGTTTAAATGTATAAAACCGTTAAATTATTATAAGTTTTGTTATGAACGAATAAGTTCAAAAGTAAAATGTCGTAGGGTCAAATCCTACTTGTGGTAAACTTTTTATTTAGGTAGTGATCACATGGGTTTTCAAATTGTGTGCAACCTTCATGAGTCCAACAGGAGCATGTTATACACTTAATCCATTCGTCTATTTTTCTTGCTTCATGGTAGTTCTCCCCATAGTAAACACATTAATTTTCTTCCTAGTAACTTTCATAAAGCTTGTTGTTACAAATTTCGTCAATATCAATATCTTCTGATTCAGAAGAACACGTAAATTCTTTCTTTTTTTGAAGTTTATTTTTTTAACATCTTCATTTTTTTTGTTCTTATTGATTTCGTTATTTTTCTCTAGTTCTTTCTTCTCCTTTTCTATCTCTTTTTCCTCTTTAATCTTAATTTTTAACTACTTTTCCCCCTTTTCTTCTTTAAAGATTGAATGTTTTTTGGCGAACTTAAAACTGTCGATACAGTTTGCGCTCTTCTCTTTAGTGTCAGTACTTTACTGGCACAAGGCACTGGGTGTATTTTGTCCAATAACTTTGAGGGTGTGTCTTTTTCCGGCAATGCATTGTTTTCTTTTGCCGATTCAGGCAATTCAGGCACTAGAACAGCTTCCATGTCACTCCTTGAACTAGGGCCAGCAACAGCATGTAATTCATTTGACTGATGGCTTAGCCTAGCTTTAGCTGGTTGATCATTTGCTGGAACATTGTTCACCGAATACTCATTAGATTCAAGGGTTGCAGTCGCCTGGACACTTTCATCTCGAATAACTTCTATAGAGTCAGTGGTTTCCCCAAGAAAAGCTTAGTAACATACCAAACTGTAGTCGAGTAATCTTCCTAGAGGGATTATTCGTCACATAACTGTGCAGACAGAGTAGTAGTTACTCTTTAAAGACTAGAAGAAAGCACGATCAAATAGCTGTGGCCAGTGACTCGTATGGGGGGGAATACTCATTAAAGTGATATCAATCTTTTCTACAAACTCCAGCATTTCAATGCAGCTAGTATGCGATATATGACCATCAAGAAGGAGAAGAACCTTTCCAGCTGGTTTTCTTGGGGTGAAATGATTTTTCAACCAATCGAAAAATAGTTCAGTATTAACATAGCCAGACTTTTGCGACATTCTCACTTCAGCGCCAGGTGGCATACCATCACAAAACTCTTGTTTCAAATTTTTTCCTTTCATTATAGAAAAAGGTGGCAAGAACGTTCCCTCTCCACTTACACAGGTTAATACTGAAATCGTTTCACCTTTTTCTCCAGAAGTAACAGATGTCACATTCTTGGAACCTTTGATTGCAACAACTTTACCAGGCTTGTTATTTAATTGTAAACCTGTTTCGACCATATTACAGAGATTTTCAGGTTTGCCAATGAGTCCGTTTTCCTTCAAAACAACTCCTAACAGCTTAAAATAATCATTAACAACTCTTTTATTTAGCCCTTTAACTCTCGCGATTGATACTGCTTCAGATTGACGAATACTAAGTTCTAGGTTTCGAGCAAGAAACAAGAAAGCCTGCTTGTTTGGTTTCCTTGTTAAAATTGTGTTTTATGTTCAGACTGTCTGCCAAATAATAAGCCATGGAACGAACCTAGCAGGAGTAAACCCACGTGATTGTAGTTTTTTTATATGCCCAACTATTTTTTACTCATTTGCAGTGCCCAATAGTGAACATTTACCCTTACTAAACTTTTTAGATTTAAGACGGCGTTTTAATGTATTTTTTGGAATTCCAAATGCTTTAGCAGCAGCATTTATACCCATTTTGTTTTCTTCCATATTTTTTACACGCCTTCATATTTTAAACAGAAAATATACTGACTTGTTAGCAATAGGTACATTAATTTACATTTTTCTGGGTAATTTTTTAATTATACTTTATTTTATAAATTGTTTGAGTTATTTATCCTAATCATTATTATATATAACTGTTATTTAAAAAGTATTTTTAACTTAGAGTAACAAAAAAGGTATGTTTGAGTTATTTTGCGTGTATAACATAAATTCCCGGGAATTTATGATTTTTGGGCATATTTCCTTAAAATTCCTTGGGAATATTTCTCGATTTTAAATTCCCGGGAATTTTACATCACTAGGTCCGACCATCCCATGTTTTTTGAACTGATCCAACTATCCCAAAACAAAGTGGTCCATCTATCCCATTTGTCAGTGATTGATGGACCACCTCACTGATAGACAACACGTGGCTTGATGCGCGCCATTTTAGGTTACTTTTACACATAAACTGTTGCTCAAGTTATATCATTGATATTACACCGAAATCGCTTAAACTAGCTGAAATATGTTGAAAGCTAGTCTAGTGTAATAAATGTTTCAACTCACCCAAAGTCAACAATCTACTTTTCTAAAGAACTACGTAAAATACTGAGGAAAAGTTTCCACATGACAATAACTCATACAGTTGCACAAATGCACACATCGACTGAAGCGCTGCTGTGACAAATCTGCGAATTATTGAAGTGGTCCGTCTAACTCGGTGGTCCATCTATCCCGGGATTTACACTAAGTAACAAGTAAAAAATGGAATTTTCAAAATTAATCTTGAATCATTTCTTAATTTCTCGTTCTCGTTTGCTAATATAACAATATTAAACCTATCAGCATTGACAAAATGTTTAACATCCTGAATATGTCGTAATTGTTATCAGAAATAAATGTTTATTTATATTTGTTTAATAATGAGGGTTGTAGTACATTTTAGGCTATGTACAGAGGTTTGAAAGTACAGACTTTTACACTGTGTTGAAAAGTGCTTAATCTAAAATCTAAATGTTTATATCCACATTCTGTTTGATTTAGATTTAGAAAACATAAAACATTGTAAATAATTTAGGTTGTATTCATAATCTAAAGTAAGTATCATTTTTACTAAGTCGGTAAACTATTGTTATGAATAGGAAAAGATTGAAGATAATAGTACAAACTATAAACGTAAACCTTGAATAACAAAACGATATCTCCTGTCCGGCTAATTAGATTTTAAACAGTAGCGTCTAGAACACCAAAGATCATAAATAAATAATAAGCTTCAAACTGTTCATAATGGTTAAATAAACGTGGCAGTTAAATTGCTACAACAATCGTCATTCTGTGCTTTCCTAGAAGGACATTCGCATATATTTAATGACTCTAAGAAAATTAATGTTTCTAAATTTGGAGAAGACAGAAATGGCAAGATTTCCATTTCGCTATGTGTGTGCATTTACCGAGACTTTAAATATTCTTCTGTAAGCACTTTTTGCGGAAATGAGGGTGGATTAGTGAACAGTTTAGAACTGAACCAATCCTAACCAATGTACTTCTATACCGGTTGTAGTACATTTTAGGTTATCTACAGAGGTTTGAAGGTACAGACTTTTACACCGTGTTGAAAAGTGCTTAATCTAAAATCTACCAAAATTGTCTAATTAACTATTTTAAAAAATTGTTGGAATAAAATCAAAACATCTAAAAAGTAACAAAAATCCTTTCATCAACTAGAAAAGAGCTAAGGCTAAGAACACTCTCGATCAATTCACCTTACAAAAAAAAAACTAAATCAACATCGGTTACTCCGTTTGAAAGCTACGATGCTACAGACAGATACACACGTTAAACTTATAACACCTCTCTTTTTCGTTAGGGGTTAATCAATAAAATAGTACTAACACCTCGTCATTAGTTTCATTTCTTTCCTCAAGGGCTCAATGAGAAAAAAGTATTGAAAGTAATTAGTAATTTACAATATATTGGTACATTAAGTTTTATTGGATCAGAAATTCGTTTAGAGATCATAATTACGTATAAAGCTTGCTGTAAGTAGCTATTATAGGACCTAAGGCTAGAATAAACTCCGAAAATTTCGTATGGTCTAAGATTATCAAAGGAAAGTAAACCATTTTTCCGTTTCGTTGATCTAATCATCGGTGAAAACCTAAATATTTTCCAGTTTCAAGTACCCTCTCCAACACGGAAACGAATAAAATTGATTACCAGCAATAAACTTTGGATTCTCGTAAATCTATTTTGCGGCTGAACTGAATATCAATGGTAGAACATTGGCATCGAAAATAACCTGGGTCTACCTTAATGTTGTTGAACGTTGTAATTCCAAGAACGCACAAAATCAATGACCCTGGAAATGTTTGACCCATTATTCAAGGTCAATGACCTCCATTTAACCTTTCGATCACATTCTAAGGTCACGCAAATTGACATTGACATATAAGCATCCAGACGTCAATATATATATATATATATATATATATATATATATATATATATATATATATATATATATATATATATATATATATATATATATATATATATATATATAAACTCCATGTAATTTTAAATGGATTGACCTAGGTCTGCGTAAGAGACGCTGCTGTTTCCTATTCATAACAAGCATTAATCATTACACAATTAAAGATCATAAATTATTACACAGCTTTCCTTAATGAAATTTTTTTGTACAGTAACAACTAAACCTTAAAAAATTTCAGACACATTAGTATTTGATTAATATAAATTTAAATAGAATTGGGTATTTTGTATTGAAGTGAATGTCAAACCAAAGATAATATTCTAGTATATTCTATTATATAAAGAGAAAAGCGTTTAATAAATAAATAAATTTAGCGAGGTAAGATGAGCACAATACATATATATATATATATATATATATATATATATATATATATATATATATATATATATATATATATATATAATATACAGGGTGACATAGAAAAAAGTGCCATGCATAGTGCCACGCGATAGAGGACACTAAAATAAGAAAAAAAGTTTTATGAACTTAGGTCTTCGTTTAAAAGATATAGGGTGTTGAAGTTTAATTATTTTTTTGTTTTTTTTTTAATATCTTTTTACAATGATGTAATAAGCGGACGAAATTTTGTATACAGGGACTTTTTATCACGCAGAATTAAAATATGACCTTAGTTCTTTTATTACTGATAGAGGGCGCCACATACAGGTTTCCATCTTGTTTGAATCGGTCCTAACTTTTTTGCCTTACACTGTATGTGATTTTCGACTGGAAAAATTTGTTTTCCCATGTGAAGATTTTATTGTACATTGTTGCAACATTTTTATAAAACTCAAGCATTGCAGAAACTTTAAACTTCTGATAGAAATTCTAGGTAAACCAAAGGTATGATGATTACAATTACACACTGGTGACTTTTTTTTGTTGATTAGACTAGAACAAAACATTATTATTTCATAAAAATATCGCGCAATAAGCAATCCGGAATCCAACTATGAGGTTAATAGCAAATTGGTTATTGCTCCATTTTCCAAGCAGAATCAGGTGGTATGTCTATTATCCGCCATTTAGGATTCACCATATATATATATATATATATATATATATATATATATATATATGCAGTGTGGTCCAAAGAGTTGGATCGATAAGCAAAACTTAGTTAATATCGATTTCTAAGAAAATTTTATTCTAATTAAAAGTTGGTGCATCACGTAAAACTTAATATGCACTAGACAGATTCTACCAGTAGCGTAGCGATTACAGGAAATAGTTGCTTATTTTTGTTTGACATACCCAGATATGAAGTTGTAAATTTTTGTTATTTAGGGGTGTTTATCAGAATATTAATTTATCAATTTTCAGTTTAAAATTGAATAAAAGCGTACTAGGCTAACTATTTCGTAAGAATGAATTGAAAAATTCAGGAAATACTACGTAACAAATATTTTAACGAGAAATGGAAAAAATACGGCATTGGCGTCGATCAAGGACTTTTAGAGAATCCAGCGGTATTATTTCATAAAATATTTTTTTGGATCGGGTTCTGAACAAACAGAATTTTTTTAAATCACCTTAATTGTACAAGCGTAAAACTCAAATAATATTTTTCACAACAAAATCTCCTTATTAGTAAAATAAAAGGTTCATTGTTATCTTTCCTTAATGTTTTGTTGATCACAAATACATATCTAATATTTCAAGTTTTTTATTCATAAATCATAATTATGTCCTAACAAATTGAGTAGTTCGTAATTATTATAAATTTAAAGGCGATTACCTGAATATTTAAACCTGTCAAATAATAGCAGTAAGCGTGCCGACTTGATCGCGACCGAACTCCCTGTCACACCGATGACAACCGTTAGTTGCCACGGTAACTTATAAAAAAGCAATGCGAAAGTAAAAGGCACACGTGTTTTTTTAATTTCGTATTGGGTAAAATGAGAAAGTGAAACGCACTAGTGTGCGAAAGTATTATTTTCTGTACGTGTAATTGTGCAATATAAATCATTTTCGGACATGGTCGTAGGAAAACTTATTAACAACCTAAAACTTTTGAATAGAACGCTTTAATATAAGTGAAATGTACATGTTAACCCGGTTTCTTCCTATTTTAAGAGTAGCTTACAAAGAAATTAACAGTGAAGTAAAAATTAATATTAAAAAAAAATGTATTGATTTTATTCTAAACTAGCCGCACCCGTTGCGCGTTGATGCGATCTCATAATGGTTAAAATTTTGTGATACACGTTGTCTCATAATTTTAATTGAAGAATATGTTTACCAATTTTCGAGTAGAATAAACAGTTTCACGAAAAATTCAACCCCCCATTTCGCCCTCTTACTGGTGGAACTTCGCAAAGCCCTTTCTTAGTAGATACCAACACTTCACAAAGAACACATCTCGATCGATAAATCACGATCGATGCAGCTGTTAAACGACATTTGCGGTGCGCGAACTGTCAAACGCGTGAACTATCAAACGAGCATTATTTAAATAGTCGTTAAGTTTTCTGAAATTTTCCAATTTTCTACGCAACTTTCTTAATTTTTCTTTCCGTAGGAACCTTCTACAAAGTATTATAAAACTTTAAAAAACATCAATAAAATCTGTAAAGTAGTTCTCGAGTTATGGCGTGACCAAGGAAAATAGGCATTCATTTTTATACGTGGTTCTTTTTGTATTATTACACATTACATTGCATATGTGTAGTTGAATAAAAAAAAATATCAATGCCTTGATGATAACGTTTTCGCAAAAACTATGAAGATACATTTAAATGTAGGTAATGTCAAATAATTTATTCCGGCAAAAGTAGTCCTCAAATTGTCACCAACATTTTATTAAAAACTTAATTCATCATGAATCGGTACACCAAAAAACAAAAATTGAAAATGGTAATGTGGTATTAGAACGATAATACTTTGAGGAATGTAAGGAACATGTTTGTAAGTGGAATTTCCTGAAAGACCCATACCGTGTGCAAAGACCATTCTCAACATCTTTAAAACAGATGGTAAGTTCCTACAGTAAAAGGTATCATGTTTTATCCGTTGGAATGGAGCTGAACATCTTATGCTATGTAAAAGAACGGCCTATAGCATCTCTTTTGGATGTAGCCAGACACTTCAATGTATCATACAGTTCTGTGTACAAGACTTTAAAAGAGTTTCATTATAAACCTTACAAATTTTCAAATCACCAAGAAGAAGAAGATAAAGAAATAAGGCGGATTTTAGTGAAACATTGATTAATTTCTTAAATGAAAATGAAGACATTCTAAACTAAATCGTATTCACAGATGAAGCTTCTTTTACTAGTGGTCAACTCTAAAACTTTAGATATTGGGCGAACACAAATCCACACGTTCAAAATCTAACGAGAACACAGTATGCGCAAAAAGTCAATGTTTGGATTGGAATAATCAATTATCGAGTTATTGGTCCATTTTTTATTGAGTGAATGCTTAATACAGCAAAATTTCTAGACCTCCAGCGAGACAATATCTTGCCAGCAATTGAGTCTGAACGTTATTGAACCTTACTTCCAAATGGATAGGGCTCCAGCGCATTCAACTAATGTCATTACAAACTTTTTGAATAATACTTTTCAAGAATGCTGGATTGGTAGATTTGACCCCATACGGTGGCCCTCTATGATATTTTATTGCGGGTTTATTACATGAAGTACTTTGTACTGTATGTAATGAAATAAACCCGCAGTTCACAAGAAATACTCTTCGATGTTTTCAAGATCAGCTAGCTTATTGCCTAGAAAGAGGAGGGCACTTTGAAAACTTGTTAGGACATCAAGTTATACGGCTGTTATGTTTATTCTTGTGTTAATTAATTTTTGAGATTTTTTAAGATTTACTTTGTTACAGACAATAATTAATAATTAATTGTTGAAATAATATTTACTTGATTATTATAAACAACAAATGAAGTGGTGAAATTTGAGCTTGACGTTTACCGGAATAAATTATTTGATATTAAATTAATTGTTTCTTTTTAACAAAATGTTATCATCAATGCACTGAGTTTTTTAATTAACTACATAGGAATGTAATGTGTAATAATTAGTAATGTGTAATAATAAAAAAAGAACCCGGTATACATAGATTTAGAAATGTTTCATTTAATTAAACATTGCAAAATTAAAACTAATGCCTTTGATAAGAACAGTAATCTAGTTGAAAATGCAATTTATAAAGCTTAGTATTCCAATTACCATAAATAAATTTTAATGGAATCATAAATGTATGATAAGTGAAATGATTGAACTCAAATTTAATGACAACACCTAAATTTAAAGAAACAGGTTTAATAATTATTGGTATTGACAAAATGCAATTAAAGATAAACTAAAATAGATAAGTGCATAACGCTTCCTTTCCAGATACTAGTTGAGACTTATGTTCGAAAATAAAAGCCATACAAACCTAATCCTATACGCATGCGATGTGCACAGATTTTTGTGATCAGATTATTAAATCATTAAAAATATTGTTGAAAATTTATTTGAACATTAATGTGTCAAACAGCTTTTAATATGTATTACAGATGTCAGCAAAATGTTCATGTATAAAAATTTAGTATTGCTAAACCAAAAATTTTAACGGATTTGAAACAACGAGTTTCTCGACATTTTGAAATTCAAATAATATACTATTGTTTTTATTATTCAATTATTAATCTACATCGATTAATCTGTTAAAACAGCTAGTTGTATATTATGTCAGAGAGCTATATAATTGTAACCTATCTGTGTTAAATGTTTGTGTTAAACTGCGTTATACCTTTTCAACAAAAATAGACTCTGGAGTCCCGCAAGGTTAACTAGTGTGTCAGCTTTTATTCTCAATTAGCACAAATAGTTTAAACTTACCTTTCACGAGTTACCATGTGTGTCCGAGACATTCAACTTTAGCTATCTAAGTATCTTAAAAATACTTTATGTGATCAGTTGTACTGTGACATGTTAATTACTTTTGTGAAGTATATTCTTCTGTGATTGGCTGTAGCACGCTAAATAAAATAGAAAAAGTCCAGAGTACATGTGTGAAGTTCATTTACAATATTAAACGTATGAGCATATATCTCACAAACTCGCATTCTGATTACACTAATAACCGTTTGTTATTTTAAAAATATATTTTTTGCACAGATATAAAGCGATCTACTATTACACATATTTAAAACACTTTGCTTTTTGGGCAAATCCAAATGTTTCGATAATGCTTACAGTTATCTTCTTCAGTAGACTCAGTGGCGAAACTAGGGGGTGCAAGGTGTGCCAGGCACACCCCAGGCAAGCCGTAACACACCCCAGAAAAACGGAGCACTTCCCATTTTTGGCTAAAGGAAATAATTTTTGATACACGTTGTTTCTTATTTTAATTGAAGAATATGTTTACCAATTTTCGAGTAGAATAAACAGTTTCACGAAAAATTCAACATTTCGCCCTCTTACGGTGGAACTGCAAAGCCCTTTCTTAGTAGATACCAACACTTCACAGAACACCTTGATTAAAATCACGATCGATGCAGCTGTTAAACGACATTTGCGGTGCGCGAACTGTCAAACGCGTGAACTATCAAACGGGCATTTTTAAATAGTCGTTAAGTTTTCTGAAATTTTCCAATTTTCTACGCAACTTTCTTAATTTTTCTTTCCGTAGGAACCTTCTACAAAGTATTATAAAACTTTAAAAAATCAATGAAATCTGTAAAGTAGTTCTCGAGTTATGGCGTGACCAAGGAAAATAGGCATTCATTTTTATACGTGGTTCTTTTTATTATTACATTACATTGCATATGTGTAGTTGAATAAAAAAAATATCAATGCCTTGATGATAACGTTTTGCAAAACTATGAAGATACATTTAAATGTAGGTAATGTCAAATAATTTATTCCGGCAAAAGTAGTCCTCAAATTGTCACCAACATTTTATTAAAAACTTAATTCATCATGAATCGGTACACCAAAGAACAAAAATTGAAAATGGTAATGTGGTATTAGAACGATAATACTTTGAGGAATGTAAGGAACATGTTTGTAAGTGGAATTTCCTGAAAGGCCCATACCGTGTGCAAAGACCATTGTCAACATCTTTAAAACTGATGGTAAGTTCCTACAGTAAAAGGTATCATGTTTTATCCGTTGGAATGGAACTGAACATCTTATGCTATGTAAAAGAACGGCCTATAGCATCTCTTTTGGATGTAGCCAGACACTTCAATGTATCATACAGTTCTGTGTACAAGACTTTAAAAGAGTTTCATTATAAACCTTACAAATTTTCAAATCACCAAGAAGAAGAAGATAAAGAAATAAGGCGGATTTTAGTGAAACATTGTTTAATTTCTTAAATGAAAATGAAGACATTCTAAACTAAATCGTATTCACAGATGAAGCTTCTTTTACTAGTGGTCAACTCTAAAACTTTAGATATTGGGCGAACACAAATCCACACGTTCAAAATCTAACGAGAACACAGTATGCGCAAAAAGTCAATGTGTGGATTGGAATAATCAATTATCGAGTTATTGGTCCATTTTTTATTGAGTGAATGCTTAATACAGCAACATTTCTAGACCTCCAGAGAGACAATATCGTGCCAGCAATTGAGTCTGAACGTTATTGAACCTTATTTCCAAATGGATAGGCCTCCAGCGCATTCAACTAACGTCATTACAAACTTTTTGAATAATACTTTTCAAGAATGCTGGATTGGTAGATTTGACCCCATACGGTGGCCCTCTATGATATTTTATTGCGGGTTTATTACATGAAGTACTTTGTACTGTATGTAATGAAATAAACCCAGTTCAAAGAAATACTCTTCGATGTTTTCAAGATCAGCTAGCTTATTGCCTAGAAAGAGGAGGGCACTTTGAAAACTTGTTAGGACATCAAGTTATACGGCTGTTATGTTTATTCTTGTGTTAATTAATTTTTGAGATTTTTTAAGATTTACTTTGTTACAGACAATAATTAATAATTAATTGTTGAAATAATATTTACTTATTATTATAAACAACAAATGAAGTGGTGAAATTTGAGCTTGACGTTTACCGGAATAAATTATTTGATATTAAATTAATTGTTTCTTTTTAACAAAATGTTATCATCAATGCATTGAGTTTTTTTTAATCAACTACACATAGGGAATGTAATGTGTAATAATTAGTAATGTGTAATAATACAAAAAGAACCCGGTATATATAGATTTAGAAATGTATCATTTAATTAAACATTGCAAAATTAAAACTAATGCCTTTGATAAGAACAGTAATCTAGTTGAAAATGCAATTTAATTACCATAAATAAATTTTAATGGAATCATAAATGTATGATAAGTGAAATGATTGAACTCAAATTTAATGACAACACCTAAATTTAAAGAAACAGGTTTAATAATGATTGGTATTGACAAAATGCAATTAAAGATAAACTAAAATAGATAAGTGCATAACGCTTCCTTTCCAGATATTAGTTGAAACTTATGTTTGAAAATAAAAGCCACAAACCTAATCCTAATTTTACGCATGCGATGCGCACAGATTTTGGTGATCAGATTATTAAATCATTAAAAATATTGTTGAAAATTTATTTGAACATTAATGTGTCAAACCGCTTTTAACATGTATTACAGATGTCAGCAAAATGTTCATGTATAAAAATTTAGTATTGCTAAACCAAAAATTTTAACGGATTTGAAACAACGGGTTTCTCGACATTTTGAAATTCAAATAATATACTATAGTTTTTATTATTCAATTATTAATCTACATCGATTAATCTGTTAAAACAGCTAGTTGTATATTATGTCAGAGAGCCTATCTGTGTTAAATGTTTGTGTTAAACTGCGTTATACCTTTTCAACAAAAATAGACTCTGGAGTCCCGCAAGGTTAACTAGTGGGTCAGCTTTTATTCTCAATTAGCACAAATAGTTTAAACTTACCTTTCACGAGTTACCATGTGTGTCCGAGACATTCAACTTTAGCTATCTAAGTATCTTAAAAATACTTTATGTGATCAGTTGTACTATGACATGTTAATTACTGTTGTGAAGTATATTCTTCTGTGATTGGCTGTAGCACGCTAAATAAAATAGAAGAAGTCCAGAGTACATGTGTGAAGTTCATTTATAATATTAAACGTATGAGCATATATCTCACAAACTCGCATTCTGATTACACTAATAACCGTTTGTTATTTTAAAAATATATTTTTTTGCACAGATATAAAGCGATCTACTATTACACATATTTAAAACACTTTGCTTTTTGGGCAAATCCAAATGTTTCGATAATGCTTACAGTTATCTTCTTCAGTAGACTCAGTGGCGAAACTAGGGGGGGGGGGTGCAAGGTGTGCCAGGCACACCCCAGGCAAGCCGTAACACACCCCAGAAAAACGGAGCACTTCCCCATTTTTCATTCTTATCTTAAATTCCATCTAATAACTTAATTCGTTAAATCTTAAACCATTGCGATAAACAAACGAGTAGTAATAGTGACATAGTGATAAGTAAAATTATTAATTATTATTTATTATGTAAGGACATTAGAATATTCGTCATTCGAGCATAAGTTGTATCGGTGAAATAATATTTGTTTAGCTAAGCGGCGCGGCGGCGGTAGACTGCTCACTGTGACTGTGCTGCTCTTGGAATTGTTTTGGTTCATGATACTGATATGCGTTGAGTGTTGATGCATAAACAATAGCATGTATAGTTCCTCTTTCACGAAGTAGTAAACCCAGCCAGCATAAAGACGCCGCAAAGATTAGTAGATTAGATTAGTTTACATACAGTTTACATTAACATTCTAAAAGATAACTTTTTATAAAGGAAGCGAGACTTGAAACTTAAAAATAGTGTGACATACCGGAAATGGTGACTCATTATTCCGAACAATCTAGATGTATGAATCATAATTACGATGCCTCGGCAGACGCAGACAGCAGCTTACGTAAATTATTAGTCATCGAACTTCTAGAAGATTCGAGAAGGGTTGCTTACGTCATCGGTACTTATATAAGCAACGCTGCAACGCACGATGAATTCATGGGGTTAGTACTTGTTATAGTTATGTTTAATGTTTTATGTAATATTATTATTATTATTATGAGCCAAGTGCCAATATAACCTGTGTTCGGTGTTCCATGTTCTGAGTCTTCTGTGCTGACAGCACATCAAAGCAAACAAATAGCCACTGCCAAGGCCAACTGCCACAAACAACTAAGGACTAAGGTAATTTTACTTATTTGTATGTTTGTTTTAGAGTATTATAAGATGTTAAAATTTTGATGGGTGAAAAAAAAAAGGAAAGATTGCATCACAAGTTTCAGCTAATAATAATAATAATATTTTAAAGTTAAAACTGCAAAGGGATTTTGATTTGTACTTTCTTTCACGCCTTTTACTTGTTTCCCCATCAGTGTCCGAGCAGTTAGCTTCGGTGTTTATAAATTTTTTATTTGCGTTGCAGATTGCAGATTGTGGGCGGTTTGAACATGAAGAAATTCAAAGACATACGATTGTTTTTCAAATCTGCCACAAATCAACCCGACAAAGATGAGACTGAGACAAGGCAAACGTCTACTCCAGTATGTGACTCAACAACAAATATTGAGATAGCTTGTGATTTAACACAACCTTGAACTTCAAATATAGAAAATGTTGTTGGAGGCATACGAGAAGATGTAAATAAAGCCGCTGAAGAAGGGCAAGGTAGCAAAACATCCGATGTTTTACATCTGCAGAAACAAATCAAAGAGGACGAAATGATCCAGAAGATCAAGATCTGGGAACTCTTGATAGTGGTCCTTCGCAGCCAAGGGGCCCAAGGGTTGTTTTTCCAAAAGTTCATTTGGAGATAGACGGAGATCGTTTTCGTCTCAATTCTTTGATACTTATCAGTGGCTTGAATATAGTGTGAAGTTAGATAAAGCGTTCTGCTTTGTCTGCAGACATTTTCGGCATTCTGCAAATATTCGAGATCAAAATGAAAAGTTTTCGATTAATGGGTTCAGTAATTGGAGGAAACTAAGTGAGTCGCTGAAAAACATGACACCTCTTTGGCTCACAGTGACTGTATGCAAGGTTTGTAGGCTACAAGCATTCCTTGAAGGCCGGAGATGTTCATAAGAAGCTAACCATACAACATGAAGAAATGATAATACAGAACCGAGATTATATGATAAAATTAATCGACATGATTTTATACTTGACACGTCAAGGGCTGCCACTCCGAGGACACCGAGAAGACGCAACATCTACTAACCGAGGAAATTTTCTGGAGTTGGGTGAACTTATGGCAAAACATGACACGAATTTTTCGATGCATCTAGACAGACATATCAGTTATTGCAGTCCAAAATACAAAATGAAATAATAAGCATCGCCTCTCAACTTGTTATTGAACAGATTGGAGAAGAAGTGCGGCAATGTGGTTTTTCTTCGATAATGGTTGATGAAGCTAGGTGCTACAAACAAGAACAATTGTCCGTGACAATCAGATATACCGTAGGCTTGGAAGTTGAGGAACGTTTTCTTGGTTTCGTAGATTGTTCTTCTTCTAGAGATGCCGAGAGTTTAAAAATACTTATTAAAAAGTATCTAAGTAAATGCAGTTTGTTGAATAACGCCATATTAATTGGCCAATCTTATGATGGAGCCAGTGTTATGTCTGGGAAACACCAAGGACTGCAAGCCAAAATAAGGAGGATCATCCACAAGCCATTTACTTTCATTGCTTGGCACACAGGATGAACTTGGTAATTGTCGACAGTTGTGCTAAGGGGTCTACTGCAGCTGCATCTTTCAACACTCTGGAGGCAATACACGTCCACTTTTCTCAACCCGGTCATCACTCTCATCTCATAAAAGCCCGTGATGCTCTAGGTATACAGTCGGGGGGCGAAATGGGAAGTCTTAGCAGTACCAGGTGGAGTTGTCGATATGAAAATTGCAAATCCCTTTTGAAAAATTTCCGAGCAATTCGAAATGCTCTGGATGAGGAAATTGAGCAAGGGCGAGACAAAAATTCTGTATAAGCACTTGGAATACAGGCATCAATGATAAAGCCACAATTTATCGTTTGTTTGTTCGTCTTTCATTCAGTGTTAATGGTCGCAAATGTACTGAGTAAATATTTTCAGAGAAAAGATGGCACACTAGGTCAGGTTAGTGATATCATAGATAGTACTATAAGTAGCTTTGAAGAGAAGAGGAACAAATTTGAGGACCTGTGGAGTGAAATAGAAAAATTCTCAGGAGAACAAGACACTTGTTTGGAGCCTTTAAGGATTTCAAAAAAAAGGAAGCAACCACAAAGGCTTAATGAATATCTATCTGACTCAACCCTGGGTAAATCATCTCTGATAGACATACCTGCAGGAACTACAGCTCCCGAATACTGGAAAGTCAACATTTACTACCAAGTCATGGACAACGTGATTGGCAATATGAAAAAACGATTTGAAAATCTTCCCCTTGCAAGATCGATTGATTCCTTTATGAAGCTAGATTTGGATCAAGCATTTGAGTTCGTCGCCAATTATCAGAGGGCCTTCAATATCGAAATATCAACACTTCAAGCTGAAGTTTTAGTGATACGAAATTTATTCAAAAATAAAAATCTTGAAATCACGTTGAAAATCTAAAAGTTCAAGTGAAGGGGATCTGACTCCAAATCTTTACAAATTACTACAAATTGCTGTAGGCCTTCCAATCAGTTCAGATGGTTGCGAAAGAAGTTTCTCCGCTATGAGGCGGATAAAAACATGGATGAGAACCACAATGGTACAAGATAGATTTTCAAATTTATCACTTCTCTGTATCGAAAATGCTTTAGTTAAGCAGAAATTATCGGCTGAACAAGTTCTCTCTGTTTTTATAAAAACAGATCGAAAACTAAAATTAGTTTGAAGTTTTTTTTATTCATACTTATATGTTATATTTCCTAAATAAAATGTGAAAACAAGAAAGTCTTTTACTTAAAGTAGGTATATGACAAATCATGATGATGAAAACCAAAACTGTTTAAAATTGAGAGTGAAAACAAGATTGACGTAGTTTTCATGCGCATGCATCTATAAAAAAGTGGTGTGTACGCCCCTACAAAATTTTTATACGCACCCCTCCCCAAAAAGAGCCCGTGGGGCCTGGCCCCCCTCCAGAAAAATTTTGTAGTTTCGCCACTGTCAGTAGTGATACAATCTTTCAAAATTGTCTAAGATGTTGAAAACGCAAAAATAAGCCTAATATTAATACAACAGTTTGATAAGGGTATAAATCCAACTATGGAATACAATTTTAATAAAGAGTAACTAGATCAATAATAAATTACATATTGTTAAACTAAAATTGAAGATGAAAAAACAGAACACCCTCTGAAGGTCGAAAGCTAACGGTGAATAATGTCAACCAAATCTAACAAAATTTAATCATGTTATGATGTAGGTAAGTGTAAAGTTGTGAAAAACTTTAATTTGAAATAGATAAAAGCAGTCACAAATAGAAACTTGACATCAATTAAAATAATCCAGTCAAATTAACAAAGAAATAGTTTTGTTAGTAAATGCAACTGTTATTTTACCGTGAAAACACAATGTACTACGTTTTATACAATTTTTTTTAATTTTAATTTTAACTACATGTGTTAAATTATAGTACTGTGATAATTTACCATAAAATTGGTAAAACATTTACTTAAAGGTCTAGGAAAAAACGTAGACATACCAGAAGTTAGATTAAAATTAAGACATACCATTGTGCCTTTTTTTTCAATTATAAGATGCCAATTGCCTATTGAATTTATTAGGATATTTATGTGTCATGATTTAATTATTTAAAGCATGGTCAGCTACCGCAGATTTCTTAGGTTGACCTAATCTACAAAATCTCATATGTTCTTTACGTTTTGTGGTTCCAATGCATACTTTCCACATGAACAAGGTAGCTTATACACTCGGGAAGATGATAATGAGTTTGAAACATCTTAAGGTGACCTTAAATGATCTCTAATTTTTGTTGTAGGTTTAAAAACAGTCCTAATGCCATGATTAATTAGGATTTTTTCAATCATATCTGTAACATTAGTTATAAAAGGAACAAAAGCAGTACTAGTATTAAGCACTGGTTTTTCTTTATGGAAGAACGACCAATAACATAAATCGTAAAATTCGTGATCGAAACTGTTCCAAACTTAAAAACAACCGTCAATAAATCAAATTAGGATTCAACTGGACAAAAATTAATACTGCTACAAAAGCAGCTGCTCGTAAAATAGCATTTTTATACAGATATAAGCCGTACTTTACTTCCTGACAACTCTTTCTGTTATATAAAGCCCAAATTCGACCTCATCTAGAACATAGTTTGGCTAAGAAACAAACTATTACATTTCAAGCCACGTCTTTATTCAATATGAAAACCGGATGTTCAAGGTTTTTTTAATAATTGTGGTCCTGAACAGACCAAGTTTAGCCTAATGTTCACAAAAGTACACTTAGTAGGATGAATAAGGGGATTTAGAATTGCCAAGAGGTGTTTATGAAAGGCTACCTTAAATTTTCTCATATCATAAGGAGAGGAAAAAAATACTAGGAATATATTTCGAGTTGACATGCCGTGTAGTAGAATTCGAATTGCGACCGTTTGGTAAAAGTTAAGATTTTCACTGCGTATTGATGATTTGAATAAACAAATCGCGTATTTCTAGCAAAATTGGCCCGAGATAGTACAGGAAGAATGAAATTCGGCAGAGCAATAGCTATTGTAATACTGATAGTAGAAAGAAAGAATTGAAACAATTCTTGCGTGCTCACTTTGAATACGGTTAACGATATCAAGACCATATTGGGAAGCACCAACCCAGAGGTGAGAATTATATTCTAGATGAGGTCGAATTTGGGTTTTATATAGCGGAAAGAGAAGTCGGGAGGTAAAGTACTGCTTATATTTGTACAAACAACCTGTTTTACGAGCAGCATGTTTACTAGCTGACAGAAGATAGTCAAACTATAATAAATTTGAAGATACAGTGATTCCCACCAATCGCTGTCTTCGTTCGGGACAGCGATCATCAAAGTAATCGCTTAAGCGTTAAAAATAACAACAAATCGACCAGTTTCTACCAGCATCGATGTCAGGATGCCGGATAGAGCGCCTCAGTTAGAGAGCTACTATGTTATCACGCTGCCGAGTACCAGAGTTCCTATTGGTGGAAGGAGCACCGACATCGAGCAACACGCCTGCCCCGCTGTCGCTGTTAGACCTACTTGCCGCCAGGACAACAGGAAAAGAAGAATACGAGAGATTACGGCGTAGTAGCTTCGCCATCGATGCACGACACCGCAGAGAACGAGTCATCGCCCGGCGAAGAATTGCGGATGCAGAAAAAGAAGCCAAAGGAGACATCAATGGACCTCCCGTTCAGGCCCACACCGACCGCCAGCTGACCTTGCTAAAACCACGGATCGCCCGGACGCCATGGAAGCCACCGTTACAAGTAAGAGCGTGCCACCGCTACTCCTTCCCGAAGGAAAACTGAGCCACCCTTTATCGAGAATTGGACCGACGAGGGATCGCCTTCACCCGAGCAAAGACAATCAGCGATGGATTCAGGATAAAGTCTGCCACATCCAAGGACTGTGACAGGGTAATGCGGTGTATGAATAAGGAAACGAGTGATCGTACGTTTAAGGTGGTTCTACGGGGAGCACCTGTAGAAGTCTCCGAGAGCGACGTTTACTCAGACCTACAAAAATTAATATTAATCCTATTTCTTGTTTCAGGGTGAAGAAGCAAGGAAAACCGATCCCGTTTCTTCTGTGACGCTCCCAACAGAAGAGGACGACAGAAAGTGATTCCTATTAATATTATTGAGATGAACTACAATGAAAAGTGATTCCTGCGTCACGCCCGCGTGAATGCGAATTTCTTTTGAACCGAAGCCAACAACTATGGACGTATTCGTCTTTAGTTAAGGAAACTGAAAACCAAGTTGTGAGCGTAGCAGTTAATCCAAACGAGGTGAGACTGGTAAATAAAAACTTGGTCAAATGCTCTAAAGCGACTGCAACTATTAAAATCATACTGTGAAACCAATGTTAATTGGTAGGAAACTAAAAATTGACGCAATTCCTGCATATGGACCCTGTTTTGAGGTCTAGTTCAAATAGTTGGTACGTGCTAAAAGATAGGTCAAGTTGAAGCAATTCTTGTATTGGCTAAATTGAGTCAGTCAGCAAATTGAAACATGTTCTCGTAGGTAGGTACTCAAGTCAAGGACGTATTTTTCTGACCAGCCATCATTTTGTAATCGCATGATGGAAATGGCCGATTTCTAATGTGTATTACCTCAGTACTTTCTTGAGTATTTTAAAAATATAGAGAACCGTAATGAATAATTAAAAATGTTGCTGAACACTTAGGATGTCTCATTACTACATCAAGTGCAGTTGGAAAAACAACAAATATAACATTTTTTTAATGACAGTGCTACAATCTCACTGTTTGTAAAAAAGATATGCATTAACTAGAATAATTTCTATAGTGTTTAGTCGCAGTGCAATTGTATTTTTCAAAGTTACACGCTTACTCATGTTTTTTAAAGGTTAATACTTGATTTCAAGGATCCTGATTTATAATAAATGGCTACCCTGAGTGATTTTGATTTAGTTAGTGGTAGCCTTTTAATAAATAAAAATGCCTACAGTAGTACGCGCAACAGTACGAGAAATTGGGACAAGAATATTAAGGACAGATAAGAGAAGCAGAAAGAGGTAACAGAATCTAGAAAAAGAATTAAAAAATTAAACTAGATCTCAAATTGTATAAAATGAATCGAAAAATGAAAAACCGGTGGGTTAGCAATAAATGAAAGGAAACAATCAACTATGTACAATTTTTAACGTTTAGTGTTAAAATATCACTTAAAAATATTCTGTTCAAAAGAAAGTGTGCTTCAAGAAAAAGTGAACTACAAATTCAGTCAAGAAGGAAAAAGTAAAAGTAAACGACTCTGATTTCATACTCTCGTACTCATGACTCACGCTCGGGTGTAGCTAATAGCTGGGAAAATTCCTAGATATCATTAGTACCGGTAAAGAGGAAATAAGTGAACTGGAAAAACCCCAAAGTCAATTATCAACCATTAGAGAAAAATAAAAAAAAAGAGTAGTGTCTTTTTTATCTACTTCTAAATGCGTAAGGCGTGATCCTTTGGGTCAAATTTTTATAAACTCGCGTTTGCAGAAAGTAGAAGTGCCAGTGGACCCCTATTATTCCGCATGGGTCGATCACTACCACTCTAGACATACAGGTGTTTCAAGTATCAAATTTAAATGAAATATAATTTCAGTGATGTTAGATGTTACTTATTGCGGATGAAAAAACCCACCTCTCATACACGCGCGCGTGCGTTCGCACATGCGCGCACGCACAAACAAACGAATACGTATACATGAGCGCAAGCACGCCACAGGTATGCATGGGCATTTTCCACAATGAATAATTCCGACCTCAGTTTAATTTAGATTTTTAACGGGAAATATAGATATACCCGAGTACTCTGCTTGTAAATCTGTTTGAACTGAAAGATTATATGGGTGATCGTTTAAAAATAATGCGTGCTTTAAAACTTAAAATATTCAAATTTGATCCTGTCTATAAACCCAAAGCACACCTCTTGCCAGAATTTAACCTTGGATAAACCGATAAATTTTTCGAATTTATTTTTAGTTATTTTAGTAAATCTTTCTTGAGATAATCAACAACCAGCAAGTATGATTAAATTATTGCAAATAATTTAAAATGCGTAAATTGAACCTAGGCATTAAAACAGCGTCATTAAATTAAATGGAAGGTTTCTTATAAACAACATCATCGTAATCAAGAGTTGAACCATTAAATATTTTGTAATTAATTCTAATTCTAATTCTATTATAGAACTCCTGATGAGAAACAGCAGTGTCATTCCATTTCTTACACAGCAGGAAAGCGTTAATTAGAGCTGTTGTATGAGAGAAGAACCGATAAGGTATAATATTTAGCATAAAGGTCAACATTTTTATATTTGGATTACAATAGCGCAAATTAAACTTTGATTTACTGTTAGATTATAAAGATCCAAATACAACGACCCATAGGATACTACAAGATAAATTCTATAAATGATGAGAAGGCAATAGATCCACTATTACTTTTTTAATAATGTCCAAGTTCAAGTTAGAAAAAATAATAAGTGCGAGTAGTAAAAAAAAATAAAAATCATGAATAAATATATATATAAAATTAGAGTTAGGCCTAAAGTAATAATCATAAATTTTCCATATGCAGAGATGTTCTCCCATTATTACTTATGATGCCGTGATAAAAGGAAGTTAATTTATTTTGTAAAAGTGTTGCTCGTAATTGAAGCGGCAGTACAGTCACATATCGCGATATGCAAATCACTGGCCTCCCGGTACGACACGCGTTCAAGTTATTTGTGAGTAAGTACTAATCGACTAATTAATTTAGATAATTATTTTCATCATTTAAATTCCAATATTATCTTAAAGCATGATCCAATTTTAAATTTTACTTACTAATATGTATTGAACATTTTATTATTGATAAATATCTATTCTATTAATTTTAATAACCGAAACATACGTTAAAATTCATCTAAGAGAATTTTAATACACATCTAATAGAATCTCTATACCAGGTTATGCAAATATTCTTACTTATTTATACAGGGTGTTTCAGTGGAAATTCGCATACGTTAACAGTTGCATTTTTTTTTTATGATTGTGGACCGGAACAGGCTAAATTTGGCCTATCGTGCTAAAGCACTCAGGAACACTTAGGAGGATAGACAGAGGGATAATAAATTGCTAATAGATGCCTATGAACAGCTACTTTAAATTTTCTCATATCATAAGTGAGAGAAAAGCAGGAACTAGGGAGATCATTCCAGAGTTTAGAAGCCGTGTAGAAAAATGTGGATTGCGCCCGTTTGGTACGAGAAGTGGGAGGTTTGTACTGCATACTGATGATGTGAATGAGCGAACCGAGTGTTTCTCGCAAAGATAGCCGTTGTAATAAGGATAACACAAAGAAAGAACTGAAACCATCCTTCTATGCTTAAGGGACTGTATGTATGGACCCTTGAGAAGTCGGAACGGTGGAGCCAGTGACTGACCCAAGCATTATTTTGGTACATATAAGTTCCACGTCGTTTATTTTATTCTAACTGGGTAATATTTATTAATACATAGTAAATTAATTGTTTTCAAAACGACCAGCAGTTGTACGTATTCTGGAAATGATTTTTTTCTTATTTGCTACTATGCCTCGGGCAAACATACTTGTCGCTCTGATTACATGCCTTCATGTATTTTCTATCAACTGATGTCGAGCACAGAAAATAACTTCCTTTCAGCGGTAAACTTTCTACGGCGAGTGGCATTACCTCTTGTTTCTGTAATTACCAACCCTCTAGATACACCATTCACTTCACTGGAAAAATATGTAAGGCACGGATATAGATGCTCTGCAGTCCTGTACTTTACGACTGTTTTGCCATATTTATTACTCCTTTCCCAAAGTTTTGAAGAACATTTTTCGGCAAGATCTAAGGTCAGAATTCTCGCGTGCCCAATTACACTGAACTAAAAGCCAGCATATATATTGAGATGATATATACACACATATATATATATATATATATATATATATATATATATATATATATATTAAAATAAATAAAATTGTCTGAATCAACGTAAGAAGTTAAAATAAGTGTTAAAGTGTAGAAACTGAGACGAATTTAAGAGAATTCACAGGACTCACATACTTTAAAAGTTATTATAAAGAAATATTATGTTATTAACTTACTTAGTAAAGTGTTTAAAATATGTTCCAACTTAAATTAACATTTTTATATGTAATTTAAAATTAAAATTGACAAAAACCAGGTTAGGCTATTCCAATTAAAAATGTGAGATGGAATTTTCTATATTAAACCATAAAAGTGATCAGACAGTGACATTCTCATGTAGTTTGGTCCACAGAATCCATTTCTGGTTTTAGTTTTTCTGTGGAAAGTAGATTAAGTTAGTTATAGTGAATTTTGTAAAATATTTAATTTGTAAAAAAGGCAGGGAAGTATAGCAAAAGTGGTACCTAATGAAAGAAAAAAATTGTGTAAAATCCAAAAATTGTTTTAGTTTTAAGATCGGTACATATATAAGAAAGTTATGAGTAAAATTAAGATTTTACAAATTTTAGAAAATTGTTTAACCAATAGAATTAAAGCAATCTTATGTTTGTATTGGCAATATCACTTATGTAATTTAGAAATTTTCAGAAGCTATATAAGCAAGTGCAAAAACAAATCTTGATCTTGACAATATTTACAATTTTTTTTACATCATTTCATCTGTTCCTGTAAGTGTTAAATCATAATTGGGTTCGTATAACTTCTTAAAATCGCAATTGCATAGTGACAAACAATTGATATTCAAATCATTCCTTTTTTTGAAAATAAGTTACTGTTATCGTAATTTAAGCTTTCGGTAATATGTTTTGGAATGACGAATGGTCGTTATGCCAACGTTAATACTGTGTTTTCGTTTATTTTGTTAATTAAAATTATTTTATACAAAATAATCATGCAATATTATTGAGTGAATATGAAAATTTTGATACGGTGCAAGAATACAAAATTCGTTAAGCAACCTAAAAGTAAATTTATCAAATTTACAATTAAAATAACACTGCTTCAAATTAAAGTGTTTCACAAAATATACAAACCACATACCGATGGATGGAGAATTTCACTGTAGGACCCATTTATTTAAGCAACAAAATTATAATCGATAGTGTTGTTGGTCTTCCTTCATTGGAGCAAATATGGGAATGGAATATAATTTCTGATTTGGATATAAACAATCAGTACGCTGAAGGTTTTTCGGAGAAGGAACAAATAATGTATGGAATTCAAACTACTGCCGATATGGACGTGGGTACATCAACATCGCAATTGGGAGCAGCTAAAAGAATAGCAGAGAATTGATGTAAGTCTGTAAATTCTATACATATTTATTTGTGGTTTTGTTGATTATCAATGTGTATTATTTATGTACATTTGTGTAACGGATATTAGTAATTTACATGCTGGTCTGGAAATAACAAAATCATGTAATGCATTTATGTTGAATTATTATTATAAAAAGAAAAAAAGGAAAGGATACTTACCAAAATAAATAATTTTAATCACAACGTAATGTAATTAATTTGATACATGGTGTTTCACTAAAATTAGTACAGTACAAAAATAAAAAATTTCCATATTTGTATAAATTCACAATTGGATTTATTTTGATCAAGAACTCTACTTATGTTTATGTGAATTGTACAGTAAAATATTTTGATCCGTATCCCCTTGAGACCGCTAGCCGAGTCCATTTATTGAAAGAAAAATTAAAGTATTTGTTATGATAAAGTTATGAGGACACATCGTGCTGAAGTTGTAATAAAATATATAACGATCTTTTAATACAATTTGATCCTTGATTTGTATCATATTGCGATTTTGTTTAAACCATAAAATTCATATAAAAACTAATTTAATTTTTATGATTATGGTAGCCATCATCACAAATATATATATATATATATATATATATATATATATATATATATATATATATATATACAGTGTTCCCCGGATAGGTGAAACGACTCTTGTAAAAGATAAAAATTTTCGATATAAAATTTCATTGTTTGGGGTTCAGCCCTGCTTAGTTAAAGACTAATTTCTGGCATAATTTTAGTTTTCTAAAATCATGTATGCCTTGGATCTTTTCTAAAATTTGATTTTGGTTCTAGTAAACTGCCTTTGTTAGTGAAGATATAACAAAATTTGATTAACAAAAGTTGTCTAGAATCATGAAAGAGTCCTAGTCTAAATTTCAAGCACCTAGGCCAACGTTGATGTTTTGGCAATTTTAACATATTTTCATCTGCATTTCTTTGAAATCAGCTCAAATTTAGTTTATGCAATCTTTGTCAAATAAAACAATATGTTAAGAAATTAAACTATCAAATAATATTAATAATTATCAACACATCAAAGTCGGTGTAGGTCGTTACAATTTTGGAAATAGGACTTTTTATGATTCTGAATAACTTTCATTAATCGTATTCCTTTCTGTACTACTAACAAATATTTTTCTGCAGAGTACAGTTTTTGAATCAAAATCTCTCATATCTTCTATACTAAAGAAATGTATTTGTAACAAAGATTGCTATGGAAAACAAATTGTCTCCATAACAAAACTTATCTGTCAATCTTATCAATCAAACACTTCTGTATTAAATTGAAACATATTTTAAAGACAATGTTAACATTAGATGAAAAAGTTTACTTGATTCAGTGTTACGGAATCGGTGAAAGATCGATAAATATGGTTATTGCTTTATTTAATGAAAATATCCAAATACTGCAATTAACAAAGTTACTGCTTGGCGTTTAATCAAGAGATTTCTCACAACAGGAAGCGTTCACTATAAGAAGAGAGAAAAAACATGATGAAACTGATGCAGGTACTTTAGTTGCTTTAAATTCCGTAGATGCATATCCTAAAATGTCTCTAAGAAATCGAAGCGTAAATACAAACATAAGTAAAACACATTTACAGAGAATTTATAAAACTAACAAAATTTATCCATATAAAGCCAAATTTTGCCACACTTTGGAAGAAGGTGATGAACAAGACGATTGCAGTTCTGTTTGTCTTTAAGGAGCTAATTTTAGAAAACAGAAATTTCCATAAACTAATAATTTTTCTGACGAATGTACTTTCACAACAAATGGTGTTCCATCTTCGCAAAACTGTCGATATTGAGCAGAGTCAATCCCCATTACGTAGTTAACTCAAGAAGGCAGTATTTTGGAAAACTAAATGTTTGGTGTGCCGTCTCATACGAGTTAGGAATTATTGGACCCTTTTTTATTGAAGGAAGATTAAATCAGCAAACTTACTTACAAATTCTGCAAAGTTTTGTTGACGAACTTCTATTAAATATTCGACGTTCGCATTACTTTCAACAAGATGGCTGCTCTGCCCATTCCACACAAATGATTACTGATTGGCTTAATAATCAGATTGTTAGGGAGAATGAGCGTGACACCTTGGCCGGCTAGATCTCCAGACCTATCGATAATGGATTTTTTTGTATGGGGATGGGTAAAACAAATAGTTTACAAAGAACACATTCCGAATGACACTGAAATATTAAAACGCAGAATAACAGTTGCAGTTCGATCAATTCCTAGCGAACAAATACAGGCTTTTGGAGAATTCCGGAATCGTATTGAAAACTGCGCAAATTTAGGAGGAGGCTTAGTAGAGCCTTATTTTTAATCTGAATATTAACTCACTATTTTATTATAACTTATCAGTGTTAAGCCAGTAACTTGTAATAGCTAATAATTTAAGTGTTATCTTTTAATATTCATAGTAATAAATTGTGTTAAAGAAATTCTATTATTTATTTTGTTTATTTAGAATTTTTTTGCTTTTCAAGAGTCATATCACCTATCCGGGGATAAACAATATTAAACTATCAGATAAAAATTATTGTAAATTGCCAAAACATCAACGTTGGCCTAGGTGCTTGAAATTCTAGAAGTAGGACTCTTTCATGATTCTAAACAACTTTTGTTAATCAAATTTTGTTATATCTTCACTAACAAAGGCAGTTTACTAGAACCAAAAACCAAATTTTTGAAAAGATCCAAGGCATACATGATTTTAGAAAACTAAATTATGCCAGAAATTAGTCTTTAACTAAGCAGGCTGAACCCCAAACAATGAAATTTTATATCGACAATTTTTATCTTTTACAAAGTCGTTTCACCTATCCGGGACACACTGTATATATATATATATATATATATATATATATATATATATATATATATACAGGGAATTTTAAAATAACCGACAAACGAAAACTGGAGATTCTATGATTCAAAATAAGACAAAAATTATCATAAACGCTTTTCCGAATATGCTTCCTAACCGAGATACAGGTAAAAACTAATTTTTTTAAGATTTTTTTAAAATTCCTCAAAAACTACAAAAGATATTACACTGAGATTTGGTACACCTAAATGTCTAATTAAGTACAATTAATCAGGTGAGTTTGAGTCAACTGGCTCCATCCAGTGGCGTAAAATATGTTGAGTTTAAGTAAAAAAAAACACGCGTCCCTGCTTTTTTTGAAAAAATATTTTTTTGTTAACTTCAACATTTAATTCTGCAAATAAAATCATACTTAGTATTTTTTCGATTCGGCACCAGTTTTTGAAATATTTTGAATTAACACAAACGACTACATTATTCAGTAATAACCAAATTAAATAAATCAGAGCTTGTTTTCATTTGACAGTTACGTATCTTATGTTTACTAAAATAGTTGCATTTACGCGTGTTTTGTAATTCATTGTTTGTGTCTAATTACTGTGAAAAAATGAATTATTCCAAACGAGAACTGGTCGATATGCATTTATGTTATGGTAATACTAATTGCAATGCTCGTGCAGCTGCTCGACTTTATGAACAAAGATTTCCAAATAGAAGACATCCACATCATACTACGTTTAGAACCGTTCATCGTAACTTGTTAGAGTATGGAAGTTTAAAAGGAAAGAAAATTCCGGACGAAATGCTCGTGCACCAGTTGAAATTGAGGAACAAATTTTAGATAGAGTTTATGAAAATTCATCAATAAGTACGCGTGAGTTAGGTTTAGAATTTGGTGTGTCGCATAGCAAGTCTTGGAAAGTTTTACGAGAACAAAATTTACATCCCTTTCACCTACAAAAAGTGCATGCATTATTGCCTGCTGACCATCCTCGAATGAACTTTTGCGAATGGTTTTTAAATAAAAATGCTGAAGATGTACAATTTGTTAGAAACTTATTTCCCGAAATGAAACAATAAACTTGCATAATTCCCACAAATGGTTAGATGAAGATCAGCATCCAACTGTAGTTACAGCTCACCAACATAGATTTAGCGAAAATATTTGGATAAGTATACTAGACTTATATTTACATTGCGCAACAAAGTATATGTTTTGTCATCGCGGGTGGTAAATTAAGAATGTAGTCTTCGTTACGAGCATGGTAATTGAGTTTACCTGCAACAAAGAGATAGGACTAGATACGTCATGTTGGAACGCAATGAAAATAATTCCACAAAATGGTTAAGCAGTGACGCTCAAACTGCTACGTTTATTTTTAAAACCACACAAATACATTTATAACATTATATAAAATGACTTATAGTTCTATCAAGTACATTCTACTACCAAATGCTTACACTTACTTATATTAAACTCACTCATTTTCATATAATACCACAAGTGCAAGGAAATTATTGGATAAATTAATGTCTAATCACGAGTGGTTGATATAATTATATATATATATATATATATATATATATATATATATATATATATATATAATATACATATATATATATATATATATATATATATATATATATATAGGGTGATCAACTTTGTGACAAAGTCCGTTATATCTGTTATTATAGTAGATACCAAAATAAGTTATTTATAAAAATAGGAGGTAGCTGTAAGACTCACATTTTAAAATTAGTTACAAATATACAGGGTCTTCCATAACACTGTACCACAACAAAGATATGGTTTTTAAGTTCAACGCCATCTACAGTTGAAAAGAGGTACAAGAGCAATGATCTGTTGTAGCCATAGTTTTTAATTGTCAAAATTCATAAAAATGATTGACTTTGCTAATACTATTTAAATCTAGATACAAGGTAGCAAAACACAAATTCATTATTTGCTCTTATTTTAAACTATATCACTTTCTAATCGTATTTTAAAATACACCCTGTATATATATAAAATATTTAAATCCATGAAAATATTCTTTAATTAGTATACTGAAAGTTTGTTCATAGATCCAAAGAACATTTTGCTGTGTTAAAGTACACTTTCAATAATACAAAGACAATGTTCACTGCATTAGTGAACTGAAATTCATTAGCTTGATAAATACTTTCGTTCCTATAATGAATTGCCTGCATGAATTTAAAGAATTGGATATTTGATCTGCATTCTTTACCTTTACGACCAGTGTTCCTTAATACATAAACCAGAATCGTCGTCACAATGAATAAGAATTAATTTAAAAATAAAACAATAATATTATTATAATTTTAAACATGATTAATGAAGATCTTTCATTAATATTATGACTAATATTTTTTTCAGTATATCGTTGGCTTTTTTGAAGATGACGTGTGCGTTGTATGCGTCTATATCAATGAGATGATTCGCGAAAGGTAAAATCTAGAGCTAAGCTATGTAACACCGTAAGCTGCGTCGATGTTCCAATACGCACACTCTAGTAATTACCAATATTTTTTAATTTACCATGACTAATTAAATATGTCCAATGATAGTACAGGTGTATTTCTCATGCATAAGGAAAATAACAAAAAATTTGGACATGCGACTGTTAAACGGCACTTGGGACGTTCTTAAAAACCTATATTTACTAGGTTTCAAATTCTGTATAACAAAGATACAGAGTGATTTATACATTCTGCTAATTTTTTAATTCTTTTTAACTTACGAAACATACTATATCTTTTTTTTTTCATATTTACTACATATATTCTTTTTCCCATACCGGGCCGAATACATAAAAATTTAGGAAGTTTGTTTAAATATTTGAAAAGAGCAGAAAAAATTAAGTTGCCTTAAAATGTTTTCAGTATTTCCGCATGCAATTTTGTTACATATTAATTAGAGACAAATCAAAATAATTCGCTAACAGATAATATAATGTAAAGAAAAATGTTTGTTTTCCATAATTAATAAATCATCCAGGTCCGGTCTCAAAAACTAACAAATGTGATTCACTTTAAGTTCGAAAAATTTCAACGCTACAATGATTTCACAAAATGTACTATTTAATACCACTAATGCTTTATTATACAATATAATTCCCCAATTTCTTTTATATAATTATTTATGAAAATATGCAATTAAAATAACAAATATGTGGTTATGGTAACACATCATTAAAGTAATACAATAAACTTGATGTAAATTATAGTTCTGTATTAAAAGTATCTGTTAAAGATGAGTCTATAAGATCAACCTGTTCGTTCATTAAAGGTAATTTCTGTTTATGTTTATAAATTTCGAATGCTTCCAAAACATCTAATTTGTCTTTTTTATTACAAAAACGTAAACATTTAATGCTGTTTTGTGAAGTCATGAGGTGATTATTTACTATTAAATGTTCTGTGTGCTTATATTTGTAACATCTAATGTGTTCTTCGTATCTAATATCAAAGTTTCTGTCTGTCCAATATAAACAGAATTACAGAATGTGCAGATCAATTTAAAATACCCCACTTCAAAATCTCGTTAGTTGAACCTTTGGTATTAGTTTAGAACTACTTACCAAAATATGAAACTAATGTGTATTTATTTTCTGTCAGTTTTGTGTTAACCGAGTAAATGTTTTGATAGATAATTTTTACTTCAAGTGTCGACTATATTTAAAATGCCACAATTTGCTTGTGCAATTTGTTTTATAATAAATATTTCAATTTTAATTTTGTTTGGTTTAATGGTAATGACATTGCTCTGTACACTAGTCATCTATATATAGCCAACTTATGTGTTTTATTGTGACATGAATCGTTTGGAATTGTAATGTCTTTTTGTGTAGGTTTTCTAAATATGGAGAACTCTGAAGAACTGTTTAATTTTTATGTTTAAATCTAGAAAATTAAAGGCTCTATTTTTTTATTTCTTTAGTGTAAACATTATGTTAGGATGTAAATTGTTAATATTAATTAAAAATTCGTCAATGAAATCTGATGGACTATCAAAACATGCTAAAATATATCAACATAAAAAATAAAATAAAAAAATTTGACCTTCTAAATTATCCATAATGATACTAGCTAAAATGGGCGAAGCTTGACTGGCCACAGGTAAACTATCTTTTTGTAGATAAATCTTATTTCTAAACGTGAAATAATTTTGATTAACACAGAGGTCAAATAATTGAATTAACTCCATTCTTGTAACTAATTCAACTTTATTATTAAATAAAAAAATTATTTAATAAACGCGTACATTTTGAGGGGGTATTTTAGAAAGCAGACTAGCGACACGAAAAATTAAAGATGGTTTACCTATATACAGTGCAATTTCGCCCATTTTAGCTAATATCGTTATGGATAATTTAGAAGATTAATTTTTTTAATTTAATTTGTTTTTAATTAATATTGACAATTTACAGCCTAACATAAAATTTACACTAAAGAAAGAATAAAATAGAACCATTAATTTGCTAGATTTAAACATAAAAATTAATACACAGAAGTTCTTCAGAGTTCTCCATATTCAGAAAACCTACAAATACAGACATTACAATTTAAAACGAATCAAACCACCATAAAACACGCAAGTTAGCTGTATACCCGAATAGACCGTTAGTACATAGTGCAATGTCATTAATATTAAACCAAACAGATTTCAATAAAGAAATTCAATTATAAAAATAATTGCACAAACAAATGGTTGCACTTTAGGTAAAAATCAAGAGTACAAATTACTATCACAACATTTACTCAGTTAACACAGAACCGACAGAAAAAAATTACATATCAATTTCATATTTTTGCAAAATATCAAAAAGAATAGCTTACATATTACAAAAGAACAAGAAGTACAAAGTAATTTTCAAAACTGATAACAATGTTCTTAAATGTTTATTTATTGCGAAAAATTCAACTAAAAACATTTTGAAGTAGCGTATTTATAAATGGAATTGCACATTCTGTAATTCTGTTTAATTGGACACGGCACTTAGGAACTTTGAGATTAGATTCAAAGAACGCACTAGATGTTACAAATATAAACACACAGACAAATAAAATTATTCGAAACGTTTAACAGTAAATAATCACTTTATGCCTTCACAACGCAACATTACTTTTTTACGTTTTTGTAATAAAAAGAGGCAAATTAGATGTTTTGAAATCATTCAAAATTTATAAACATAAACAAAAAGTACCTGTAATAAACGAATATATTGATTTTACAGACTCATCTTTCACAGATATTTAAATATAGAGTTATAATTTACATCAAGTTTGCTGTTTTACCTTAATGATTTGTTGCTATAACTACTTGTTTCATATTTTACTTTTTTTTTTTTTCTCTTGATAATGATACATGTTGTATTGAACCGCGCAGAGAAGTAAATAATTATATAAAAGAAATTGTAGAATTATATTGTATTTAAAACATTAGTGATATTAAATATGGAATTCCAAGAAGTAATTTAAATTGGACTCCATGTTGGAAACTCTAAATGAGGTTTTACCCGAGACTGTTAATCATTGATTACAAATGGTGACTAGTTTCGCCAAATATTGTCATCGTCAGACCTTAAGCTATTGACAAATTTAACATCATGTATGAATAACTAACAAATACTTACAAGTACTTATACATATGTTTACACTAAACATTCACAAATACGAAGCGTAAGGTTAATCAGTATCTAGATATGTTTTGACGTACATATCAGAAGTAAAGTTAGTAACTCCCTTTTACCTGAGGAACCGTTACCGTAGGAAAGCATTAATTTATGTGCATGTTTAGCATAAACATATGTGTAAGTACTTGTGAGTGTTTGTAGTAGTTTAAGGTCTGAAGATGGCAATATTTCTCGAAACTAGTAACCATTTATAATCAATTATTAACAGTCTCAAGTAAAACATTGTGGGAAAGGTTTTGTATTTCTAGGTATACCTTTGTTCCAAGAAGTAAGGTTAAACAATGCAAATTTATGTACTGTGTATTAAAAGAAAAGAGTTAGAAACCAAAAATGTATAAAACTTCAAAATACAACACTTAAATAATTGAAAACTAAATAACTATTTATAACACTTCTTCATAGTGGTTATCATTTTAGTCAATACATTTGTATACTCTTTAAGTAAGATTTCGAATTGATCTTCTGTTCACAGGTGACCTACAAACTAAGAGGATAAAAAAGGTTACCTAATAATGTTATCGAAATAAGTAACAAAATTGTATTCGGAAATACCGAAGACATTTTAAGCAACTTAATGGTTTCTACACTTCCTAATATGCATAATTAGTTATGCAATAATTTTTACATACAGGATGTTTTGAAGCAAATCACACTTGTTCATTTTTTTTAAGTCTGGATTTGGATTCCAATTTTCATTTATTCCGCCCCACATTTTACGAAGTGGTATAGATATGAAAAACAGATACAGTGAGGTTCGTAAGTTATGAAGATTAAAAATTGAGCAAAATGAATAAATTACCACGTACCTTGATTATAAACAATATGAAACCCTTAATAAATAGGTTATTTAGAACCTCTAGGGTGTTCCCTATCTACCCCAATGTTGGTGTTGACATAAAGTGTGCGTGATAATTCCTTGAGATATTGCATCAATGAGGATGTTGCCTGGTTTTTCAGTACAGCATTTCACAAACATGACGACGGGAAACATCTAAAGGAGAGGAAGTAAAGCGAGAGTCTATACGTCACATATAAACAACTGCTTATTTATATGTTACTAAATGCATTATCACGCCACAAAGGAAACACAACAATGATCATGGACAGAATAAACTACAACAGCAAAATAAATGCAAATGTCGTTAATTCCACACGCACTAGAAAAAATCTACAGAGAACGTACGCTATTGTTAGTTCTACTGAATCACCACAACAACAACTGGCACAATACCCATAGGTTTTAAAATGAATGATTTTCAATTTGGGCTTAGCGCTTATATTTACATTGCGTAACAGAGTATATGTTTTGTCATCGCGGGTGGTAAATTAAGAAAGTAGTCTTCGTTACGAGCATGGTAATTGAGTTTTACCTGCAACAAAAAGAGATAGGACTAGATACGTCATGTTGGAACGCAATGAAAATAATTCCACAAAATGGTTAAGCAGTGACGCTCAAACTGCTACGTTTATTTTTAAAACCACACAAATACATTTATAACATTATATTAAATGATTTATAGTTCTATCAAGTACATTCTTAACTACCAAATGCTTACACTTACTTATATTAAACTCACTCATTTTCATATATAATACCACAAGTGCAAGGAAATTATTGGATAAATTAATGTCTAATCACGAGTGGTTGATAAATTCGATTTGCGCACGAACGCTTTTTGTGCGATTTATATATGTTATATGTATATATACATATACATATACATATACATATACATATACATATACTATACATATACATATACATATACATATACATATACTATATATATATATATATATATATATATATATATATATATATATACAGGGTGATCAACTTTTGTGACAAAGTCCGTTATATCTGTTATTATAGGAGATACCAAAACAAGTTATTTATAAAAATAGGAGGTAGCTGTAAGATTCACATTTTAAAATTAGTTACAAATATACAGGGTCTTCCATAACACTGTACCACAACAAAGATATGGTTTTTTTAAGTTCAACGCCATCTACAGTTGAAAAGAGGTACAAGAGCAATGATCTGTTGTAGCCATAGTTTTTAATTGTCAAAATTCATAAAAATGATTGACTTTGCTAATACTATTTAAATCTAATACAAGGTAAGTCAAAACACAAATTCATTATTTGCTCAGTATTTTTAAATGCTTATATCACCATCATAAACTACAGTCAATTTAGATTAATTTATCATAAGTATTTCCCATACCTAAACCTAATAGTTTTGGAGATATTATAAATTGTATTGGAAAAAGGGTTATTTCATGAATTAATTTATTATTTTTATTTACTTTACTATTTACAAATATCTTAAAGTAACCCACAAAAAAACAATTTAAAAAAACCTTAAATAAAGAAATTGTTATTTTTATTGTAGAAGGTGTTCAACATGAGCTCCCATAACGTCAACACAGGCATGAAGACGGTTTTCGAATGATTTACTAACGTTTGTAAGCATTTGTGGCGTAACATTATGAAATGCGTTTCTAATTCTGACCTTAATGTTATCAATTGTTGTTGGAGGTTCCCGGTACACTAAATCTTTAATATAGCCCCAGAAGAAGAAGTCGACTTTACTTCATTCTGGTGATCTAGCTGGCCAGAGAATTGGTCCTTCTTTTCCTATTCATCTGTTAGGAAATTGCTCATTCAATTCATCTTGGATAAGTGTGTTGTGATGAGAAGGAGCTCCGTCAAGTAAATACCTTAACTGTTGACGAAAGTTGAGTGGCACGTTTTGAAGTAAAATACTGTTTCCTCAAAAAATAAAGGGCCTATTACATAATTACCTAAGAAACCAATCCAAACGTTTAAGGATCATCTATGACTCTTCGTAATTATGTGGTACGGATTTGTTGTGGAGTAATAGTGGAAGGTATGCCAATTGACACATCCGTTGCTTCATCTCCGAATAAAACAAAATCGAAAAAATTTCTTTGTACAATTATTTGTTGTGTGCCCAAAAAAGTACCCTTCTTTCAAAATCATTCGCAGTCAGTTCTTGATGTACCTGAATGTGGTATGGGTGCACGTGGTGTCTGTTTTCTGAATAGATCCGTAACTAATGTCTTGCTCTCTTGAAATATTTCGGATCCTCAGTAACGGCCAGTAAAATCTTTAATTCGGTTTATTCTGTTGTAACCGTTTTTGTTTTTTCTTTAGTCTCATATAACACTGAACCAATGCGATTGAATCTATCCATTACATTTTGAAATGATCTCTTATTCGGTTGCCGACGATCTGAATATCGCTCATGATAGACTCTTGTTGCAAGTAAACAATTCTATTACATTCGCCTAATATCCATACCATGTCTACCGGTTCTTCCCTTTCAAAATTCATTGTTGACTGTTGTAATATAATCAAAATTCAAGACAATGTCAAAACAATTTGATTTAAAACTGAATTGTGAATTTGTGACACATACCTTCATAGCAACCTTGTTTTTAATGATACAGGAGCTCATTTCGAACACCTCTACAATAAAAATAACACTTTCTTTATTTAATGTTTTTTTAAATTGTTTTTTGAGTGTTACTTTAAGATATTTGTAAATAGTAAAGTAAATAAAAATAATAAATTTAATTCATGAAATAACCCTTTTTCCAATACAATTTAAAATATCTCCAAAACTATTAAGTTTAGTTATAGGAAATACTTTTATTAATTAAACTAAATTGACTGTAGTGATATAAAATACAGGGTGATGCATTTAAAAATACAGAGCAAATCATGAATTTGTGTTTTGACTTACCCTGTATTATATTTAAAGAGTATTAGCAAAATCAACCATTTTTATGAATTTTGACAATCATTTAAAAACTACGGCTACAACAGATCATTGCTCTTGTACTCCTTTTCAATTGTACAGCGCGTTTAGATTTTAATTGAAATTTGGTCATAACTTTTTAAATACCCTGTATAACACATAACAACCTTGTATTCTTGTAACGAGGAAGTGAAGCGGATTTTAAATTTAAAATAAAATACAAGGTGTTTCATTAAAAAAAACATATCTTTGGTGCGATACAGTGTTATGGAACACCCTGTATACTTGTAACTAATTTTAAAATATGAAGCTTACAGCTACCTCCTATTTTTATAAATAACTTTTTTTGGTATCTCCTATAATAACAGATATAACGGACTTTGTCACAATATATATATATATATATATATATATATATATATATATATAAATTCAATCAGCATGCTTAGGGATTGGTGATCGTAAATAAACGTCAAAACTGCAATAAAACAGTCGTATATTAACAAAAATTAAAAAAATATACATCATAAAGAAAAATAAATGGAACACAACCATAATCCTAGATAGTTGGGTGCCACGTGAAAACACTTTCATTAAAACTAAACATCTAAGAGATGCTACATCTCAATTCTTGTTTATTGTATAGAGAAGTAACTAACTTGTCACGTCTTACGAAAACTTCAAACATAGACATCAATATCATAAACTCGTAGCGTGAAATTGATCAAAAATATCAAAAGAACAACCGCTGAGTTTACCAAAATTCAATAATAAAAACTGTCACAAACTCAAGATTGTAAATCATCGGAAGTTTACCAGAAACACTTATTAAAAGTTAGCTTAAACTAGACACTCATATTTGGATTTAGATTCTTGTTTAATGGTTAATAATTATGGTCACTAGTTTACTCTAGTTGTTAATGAGATAATAACCTATTGGAATTAATTTAATGCATGACTCATTTCCTTGGGTATTCAAATAGCATCTAAACCAACTTTTTAAAGTTTATATTTTGGAATAGTACACTTACCAATTTAATAACTGACGGCTTTAGCTAAATCGCTGATACTTAGTATTCTAATAAATTTGTATATAAAATGGAAAAATGCCCCGTTAGGTGGAAGAATAAGAAACAGTCATGTATAGGAAATTTCATATAAGTTCAGTTGCACATCGATACTATATGTAAGTAGTCCCTGCGTTCTAGATTGTTTCTATCTCCTTTTGAGTCATGGGGACAAACGAAATAGTAGCATGAATAATTTGTTGGAACTACCTAAATAAATTTTTGACGTGCATCGGTTTTTCGTGGAATTGCTTACATATGTGAATCTGAAATTTACATGAATACCCATGTATATTAAAGATTACCACTTGTGTCTTTCTACCTCGCCCCTAACTTAGCCGCCTCCTAATTTAGCCGCAGCCATATTTTGCTGCATTCTTATATTACTACTGCGGCACGATGCTTCTGCATTTTATGGTCGTGCATCATACCTTGGCAGTTACTTGGCGTGGCTAGCACATAAAATACTAAATTAAATTGGTATGCAATTTTACGTATTTTAGGATTTTGGCGAGCAGTGGCTTATCAGAAATGTGCGATATGGGAACCATACTCAAAACCAACATTCTTGAGTTGCGTTGCAATAGACTGTTACCAACGGAGCTTCTCTAACATTCATACTACGAAAATTATTAAAAAATGTAGTTTGGCGTCGATATATAGACGCAACTTTTGTAAAGTATATGAAATTGATGGCAAAAAGGATAGTATACACAGGGTGGCCAAACGATGAGGATTGTATAAAGACGAAATACGTTAGAGAAATGGTTTTTGGACCAGGGGTAGATATCAATATGCATTACATTTTAAAAATATTTTTGATTATACAGGGTATTTCATGTTATTGGAGCAAACTAAACTTATACTTTTTAAATCGAATACTAGACATATTATTACATTTTTGGAAAGCCCATAAAATACGCTTTCATTTAATGCCAAATTGTACAGGGTCTATCTCCTTTGGTTTAAGAGGTATTCAATTGTTTTTCCAAAAAAATATTCCACTTTCGGCCGCCGTCACTGATTTGTTAGGGGACTTTTGTTCATTTTAAAATTCAGAAATTGTTTGTGGTGCTGTAGTATGTTGAAATTTCTTAATTTTCAGATGTCTTTTAATAATATACAGGGCGTGTCACTGTTTGTAAATACAACTTTTTTTTAATTTTTTTAAATGGCACCCCCGATGCTGTTCATGTCATTTGAAGTCTCATTTGATGTTCTTTCTTTTTCATCAAGCACGACATACCTAAAACTAATACTAATAATTTTCATTAATTTTGTTCCAAAAATAATTCATTAAATCAATTTGTAATTTTTTTAGTAAGAAACTACAATCCAATGGCCAACCTAATACCTCTATTTTCAGTGTTTTTGTATTACAATCGTAATTTCACAAATAAACTGAGAATATTTTGAAAATTATTAATTTTAGGTAAAGACATGCTCGATGAAAAAAGTCTTTACAGTGACACGCTCTATACATTATCAAAACAATCTGAAAATTAAGATATTTCAAAATACTACAGGACCACCAACATTTTTTTATCATTTTAAAATATACAAAAGCCGCCTAACAAATCAGTGGCGGCGACTGCAAGTGGGACAATTTTTTCGAAAAATATCTCTAAAACAAACCAATTTGGTATCAAATGACAGCGTATTTTATGGGATTTCCAAAAATGTAATAATATACAGGGTGTTTCATTAAAAAAATATATAACAATATGAAACACCCTGTATGATCAAAAATTGTAGTACCTGTGTTTGGCCAACCTGTATATACACACACACACACACAATATATATATATATATATATATATATATATATATACTATATATATATATATATATATATATATATCAGGTAGTCAGTTTTTGTAGACAAACATTAACAGGAGATAGAACACATGTTTCTAAAAAGAAAAGTTCCTATAAACATATGTCGTAGAAGGCTTCGTTTCGAGATACAGGGTGTTGAATATAATTTTTTTCTCAAATTTTCATTATAACTCGTAAACGAATGCTTAGATTTTTTCATGTTGGGGGATAATGTCTATTAATTAAGGGCATAAAACAAGCGATAAGAAGGTTCACAAACTTGCACAGTGGCGGAGTGGAGGGGGTGCTCAACCACTTTCATAAACAGAACTTCTACGCCAATGACTATTTTTTAAAAAAGCTGTTATTTTCATTATCTACATACAGTTTAACGAAAATAATGTACCTTCTTCTGTTTCGAAATTCCTGTGCGTTTCCGAGTTATTTTGATTTTTAGTGTTTGATGTGGTACTAAGTTAAGTAATGTGCTTTATGTGAATCTTGAATAATTTGACTGTGATTAATTATTGTTTTTAAGTTCAAAAAGTTATTTCATTTGATTTGCCAGCTTTTAATTAGTGTAATATGCCGTTTACATTTACAAATAGCGAACAAGCCGACATTCATTTTATCTATGGGTTCGCAAATGGGAATTCAAGGTACGCAGCTAGGGAGTATCGGAGAAGATTTCCAAATAGACGACAATCTCGGAAACATGTGTTCTATCTCCTGTCAAAGTTTGTCTACAAAAAACTGACTCACCCTGTATATATATATATATATACATAATAGACATGAAGAAAATCTACGAATAAATAGGTTTTGATATCTACATAAAAGCAGATAGACTGGTACACCTTACTTTTAACTTTTAGTATGTGTAGGGTTTTTGGTGTATTTGTCCTAAACCTTCAAGTGAATGCTTTAGCAATTAAATGTTTACTTACCACAGCACTACAAGGATTTAACATATTCTCTACTTAAATTAAACTAGAATAAATGCATACATTCTATTTTACATGTATGATAACAATTACAGTTTTTAAAAATAAATATTATCTTACAGATTCAGCTGCAACGGCTAAGTTTCAGACACACCCACTAGATGATTTAGTGATGCATTTGTGTTTCCCCAGGTACAAATTCCTCGACATCGTCTTCCAGGTGAATATCAGCTTACAAGAATTTCTCGATCTTTAACAGCGTTAACTTAAGACATTAGCGCCGCGTTGCTGACAGTAACCACTATAATTTTTTCTCTCTTTTTACTCAAAACAATGTTTCCAATTATAAGTTTTTGTTATGAACGAATAAGTTCAAAAGTAATTATTTAATCATTTTTATCTTTACTAAACTAAACTAGGTGCTTTAGTGACGAATTTGCGTTTCCCCCTACAAATTCCTCGACATCGTCCTCCAGGTGAATACCGCTTAAAAGAATTTCTCGATCTTCAGCAGTATTAATTTAAGAGACTAGTGTCGCGACCGTAACCACCATGGCCCGTAATCATACCGCACATTTAGTGCTAGAGCGCCTCTAAATGTGCGGTTTTAGATAATGGCTTATTCACATGTCCCATTTAGTACTAAAGGTGGACATGAATACGACCACATCTAACTCAATTTAAAGAGAAGTTACTCAAAACAATGTTCCCTATCTGTACTAAACCGACCTGTACTTCCAGAACAATAAACTAACCTCACTTAATATTACTTATAATTGTTCACGATATTATGTGATTATATCAACGTTCTACTGGAGACCGTTTCAAAACTCTAATGATGTGAATCATTGAATCAACTTTCGAATAATTGCTAGCGTAAGGTTCGGTGTAACTTTCAACAGGTTCAATACACAAGCGAGATAAGTCACACACTACCGTCACGTAAAAAGGCTACCTATTCAATACTCTTCGCTTCACTCACGACATTTTCAAGCCAATCACATTTGTAAAATATTCAAAATAAACCATCACCATTGAGTAATGACTGCATCATTACTCAATGCCATCACGACATTCCGCGTACCACATCCTACCATTAAATTCCCTTGTTAGCGAATACGATATCCTACACTTATAACTTTAAATACATTGTAATCTAATCTATCCTACATTATACGATACTGAATCTTATTAATTAAATGCATAGGACCTAAATTCGCGTACTACCTATACCATCACTACGTGTGAGCAATTTCTATATCACCAAAAAGTATCTTGACTACACTGTCAAGCTGCTGATTCAAATTTTATCACAATCGCAAAAACTGCATTGACTTCAACCAATTATTCATAATACAAATTTATAACTAACAGGGAGTGGTGTGGTTGGTTGGATGGGTGGATGGATGGTTGGGTGCATGCGTGCGTGCTTGCGCGCACTTATGCGTGCGATTCGTTTTTGGTTTTTATCAAATATTTGTGAAACAGATGTAGGTATATTTTCAAGATATAAAAATAGCGACATATTGACCTTAAACAAGTTGACTAATTATGTTCTATGCAATTTTCTGATACAACGCCTAGTTTAGGGACAAGAAATTCCGAAGGTAGAATTTAAATGTTCAAAGTGCTTCAATATACGAATAACGATTAATTTTATATGAAAATGTGTAGCCAAGTTTAAAAATTAAGATTGAAAATGCTGAAACTATATAGTATGATCGAAATTTTTATATAAGCGGGCGGTTGTGCAATTCTCATCTGACATAAGATTATTGTTTTTTGTTTTTACAATGTTGCTTATTTTTATGAACGTATTAAAGAAGAACTTGCATAATTATACTAAACAAATTTGTAGTATTAAAATTATTTCATTTCTTTTAAATTCTACTTTGTAGATTGGAAAGTCGTGTGTTTCGCACCAGAAATTTTTTATTAATAACTCCAGATTTAATCTGAGATTTAAAGTTTTTTATCCTAACTACAAAACATCTTGAAAAGGCGCACGGAAGATTGCGATATTTTTCTACAACACTTTAATTTTGAAAATAGACCCGTATTGAGTATTAAAATATAGAATGCATTAATTGCGCGTATTTCAAACTAAACAAAAAAATCACGAACATGACTAATGTACTTAATGCTTTGAATAAGATTAACATGTTAGGCATGCATTTCAGACCTATATATTAAACGATGTATGTATGGCATATTTTGGGCAAAACTAGGGTTTTAACGACAATGTAATATCATATGATATTGTCACAGGAAAAATAACTTGTGACTTCCATCGGTAGATTTTTACCACAATCCGTAACATCATTAAAATGTCATTTGTTCTTAAGCATAAGTTTACATGTGGTATATAAAATATTTTCTATTAAATTATTTCGGAATATCAAATTAAACATTCAGATAACTCAAATTCTAATTGTCGCCGTGTGTACAAAATAAGTACATACGCTCTTAACGATGAAAATGTAAAGTAATCCTACCTTTATCTTTTCTTTTAAAGAATGTTACGGTAACAAAATTTATACGCTTATGACCTAGTAACTTATAATTTGGCATTTAATTAAAGTTAACTGTTTGTTCCGCTATGGTATTTTGCATGTGTATCGTGATGAATAGAGACAAGTAAACAATAACGATTTGTAACAATGTATCTTTTTCTTACTATTTCACACATTAAAATAGGTTATTCTAATTTGTTTTGTTTTTTTGCAAATTTTTATTATGTTTATATATTTTAAAGACATTACGACTGAGTATCACATTAAATATATTAAATTGCTGTTTTTCCAATCTAATTTTGCTATCATTTTGTTTTTGTAAATCAATTAATTTATGGAATTTATTTATTAGTTTACTCATGATGAACAACCAAATACAAGTGTTTCATCTTCGTGAATTAAAAAAATGCGATTTTTCTACTTTATCCAATATTTCCGGCTAAAAATTTACCCTATACACATACATTGTTAATCAAAATTGTGTTAAATAGGTTAAATTTCGTGCTTTTTTCCGTTTAGAAATTCCAAAACTACTTTTATAAATTAATTTTGTTGCCAAACAAATTTATAAAATATGAAAACTCCAGGACCAAGGTTAACGATGACAAATTCCATATGTGAAAAGTAAATTTAACAAAATTTAATCACACTATAATATCGGTGTAAATTTGTGAAAAACTTTATCTAGTATCTAGTATCTAGTAAGAAATCGCAAATCGAATAAAATACTAAAAATATGTTTAAAGATTTTAAAACTGTAATTGTTGTCATACATGTAAAATAGAATGTATACATTCATCCCTTTTGAACCTACCATCCATTTAAAAGGACAGCGTACAGTTACCTATATTAAATTAAATTATACAAAATACGTTGATTAAAACTAGATCGCAGCACCACAGTACTACTCTAGAAGCATGTAGAAGCTATTTTGTGTGTTTTTGGGAACTGCTATCAATAGTAAGGCGAAATCTAAAGTGTTTTATTGAAAGTGATTTTGTGAATACACAACGAAAAATGTCTAGGTAAGTTAAGTACAACAAATAAAAATTGTTAACGTTGTTTTTTTAATTAATAATGATTACTAACAATGTAAACTAAGATGTGGTTGAAAATCTAACCTCAATTTTATATTTTTGTATTTCAAAATTGCAAGAAACCTCACTGTCCTTTTAAAAGGAGCCGAAGCAGAAATTATTTTACCGGACGACAACTCTGTTTTGATAGCGATGATGACAATATTCCACTTTCGTTATTGTTACCGCAAAGAAAGGTGAAGCCAAAGAGACAGAAAATTTTCATGGAAGAAAGAAGACATTCCAAATAATACGAATGAGCCTGAATGGACGGATATGCAAGGGCCTAAAACCCACTTTTCTCCTACATAAATATTTTTCAGTTTTTTATGATAAAATTTTTACGATGATGGTAGCAGAAACCAATAGGTATGCGGCACAAAAAAATTTGACAGGTGATGTATCCGATCATGAAATGAAATGTTTCATTGGGGTTTTATTGCTGGGCGGGTACAACATTCTTCCATCGTCGAAACATGGAATATTGGAAACACTGTAAAGATGGAAGCAATGAACTTGTATATAATGCAATTTCGAGAGATAGATTTTCCTTTATTATGAATAATTTGCGTCTACGAGATAACAATAATCTGGATTTAAATGATAAATTTTCTAAAGCTACAGTAAAACTATTTCACAGTTTAGATGAAGTCACGGTGCCTTATTTCGGACGTCACGGCGCTAAACAGTTTATAAAATGAAAATCCATACGATGGGGATATAAACTATGGGTTGGTACAACCAGATTAGGATATATAAATTCGTTTGAACCGTACCAAGGTTGTGACATGAAGTATAAAGATTTAGGTCTAGGAGCAAGTGTTATGCTCACATATGCAATTTTTTTGTTATCATTGCATTACAATCTGCCGTACCACATATTTTTTGATAATTTTTTTATATCAATCCCATTACTACAAGAGCTGCAAAACAGAGGAAGTAAGGGAAAACAGAACATCAAGGTGTCCGCTAATAGAAACTACGGTAATAAAAAAAGGAACAGGGGAGCATATGATTGTTTTTCTGACATCGGAAAAATATAGTCGTATGTACATGGCACGACAACTGTGTTGTTACTTTGGCCTCAAATTCTGCTTCAGTATAACCAATCAAACAAGTTAGTCGATTTTCCGAAAAAGATAAAAAACGAATACAAATTCCTCAACCTCAACTGGTACAGCTGTACAACGAAAACATGAGAGGAGTTGACTGAAGCGATCAGAATATTAGTTTGTATAGTCTCGATTAGAGGACAAAAGTCCTTTATTTTCTCATTTTAATAATATGGCCATGTAAAACACGTGGCATATTCACAAATTGAACGAAGGAAATATGAACCTTTTGGTATAGTCGGTGGAGTGTGGCCACAAGTTTGTTGGAAACTTACAAAAAGGATGAAAAAGAGGACCCTCTAAACCACAAAAAAATTTACATGAACATTCCAGGTATGACAGACTTGACCATTTAGTAATACACCAAGAAAAACAGACACGATGTGGGCTGTGTATAAAAAAGTGCAAAGTAAATGCAATATAGCATTACATGTCAAAGATTGTTTTTTGCAATATCACAGACAATAATTGCTAAATTGTATAAAAATAAATCCTTTTTCTTAAGGCTGATTTTTTATTATAGCAGTGTAAAGCCATACAACTTGTACCTTTTAAAAAACCAATAATGTCAAACAAAATATATTTAGTATATATTGTTTTAAACTATTTAATGAAATTGTCAAAAAAAATCATAAATTAAAACAAAATAATTTCTGGTTTAACTGGGTTCTTCTAGTTTAATTTAACTAGAGAATATGTTAAATCCTTGTAGTACTGAGATAACTAAACATTTAATTGGTAAAGTATTCACTTGAAGGTTTGGAAAAAATACACCAAAAACCCTACACATGCTAAAAGTTAAAAGTAAGGTGTACCAGTCTATCTGCTTTTATGTAGATATCAAAATTTATTCGTAGATTCTCTTCATGTCTATTGAAGTTATTTGGATATATATATATATATATATATATATATATATATATATATACATACAGGCATAGAAAGACATTATTGCGGGTCTGACTTATAATAAGCTAGAAAGAAATCCAATAAGCATTACATGAGTGTGAGAGAGACATAACTTTACCGATGTTGCTACTTGTACATATTTGCATGTAGGCACAAAATATGAACTACTTAAGTCTCCTTCTATCTAGCTTCAACATTTCTAACGAAACCAAAGCAATTAAGATGATGTTGAAAAGTCGCGTGTTCTTTGAAACTATTAGATAAATACTTTACACTTACACATTAAATGATAATACCTCAAACATCGAAGTTTATTGTAATTGCGAATTTATGACATGGTTCGATTACTACTCGTAAGAAGAACCAAGAAGAAACTTACGAGAGCTACAAACAAGAACATTAACGTTTACATTGATTCTATAACTTAAGTTTAAGGTTTAACTTTAGCATTATAATTCTTATTGAAAACCAACTATTTTTAAAAATGAACAGAATACACTTTTTTCAAAACTCTACTTTATAAGATTTTCGAAAGGACCTCCACCTTGCGCAAGGCAGTAACCCAATCTGTAATAAAATACAGTTCAGTGTTTTCTAACATTTCTTGGTTGATGCTGTTTAAAGAGTCTGTAATTTTGACACGAAGTTCGTCCAAATTGTTAGCACATTCATGCCTGTGCCCATAAATTTGCTGGGATACGTATCCCCAAACAAAAAGTCGTTCGGCGCGATATCAGGTGAGCGAGGAGGATATTTAATAGTACCTTTTCCACTAATAATACGGTTAAGGAACGTAGTTTCAAAAAACTGTTGAATTCTTATTGCAGTATGAGCAGGACAGCCATCTTCTTGATACCAAATGTCATCAAAATTTATATTTAGGCGTTGAACAGATGGAACTATCTGGTTTCTGAACAGTTCTAAATATTTGTCCGCATTCAAGTTTCCGTTGATAAAAAATGGACCAATTATGGAATTGCCTAAAATTCCTGCCCACACATTAACGTTTTGGGGGTATTGTGACCGGTACGGAATACTAATGTGTTTGTTTTCCCGAGAGTAACCAATAGCGACAGACGGATTGTGATGGTCATGTAAGTTAAAAGAACACTCGTCGGTGTCAATATTTTCAATAAATCTTTCGTTTTCATTAGCCCCATTCATCATATCTTCACAAAATTTCATACGCTTTTGATGATCTTCTGGAAAAATTTCTTGTGTAGTTTGCAACTTATAGCAACGGTATTTATTCCTTTTCAAGATATTGCGAACTGTTCTTGGTTCAATATTCATTTCTACAGCAATTTTTGTACTATTGCACGGGAAATTAGTTTCTGCTAAGCTATACACTGATATTTCTTAAAGTTCACGCTCTTCGTTTAAGTTACGACAAGGATGCTCACCATCATTACCATAAATGCTACTACATTTTCTAGAATTATTTAAACATCCACATCTTTCAAATTTACGAAGAGTACGCATACTCGTACTTTCTGATGGAATTTGCCTGTTTTCAAAGGAAAAGCAAACCTGCCCATTATTTCTTGTGCAGAGCTTCCTGAATAATATCACATAATATATATAGCATCAGCGCTTTTAGTTTGTTGTGTATTCTATCTCACTCAGCACGTGAATTGATTGAACTGTCTTTGTTTTACTTATTATAAGTCTTTTGGGTAGGCTAGTATCAATGACACATTTAATTGCTACCGTAAAAAATTCATCGTTCCCGCAGTGTGTGTACCTCACTTGTGTATGTGAACCTGTTGAAAGTTGCCCCTAACCTTACGCTAGCAATTATTTAGAAGGTGATTCAATGATTCACATTATTAGAGTTTTGAAAGGCTATCCAGTAGAACGTTGATATAATCACATAATGTCGTGAACGATTATAAATAATATTAAGTGAGGTTAGTTTATTGCTTTTGGAAGTACAGGTCGGTTTAGTAAAGATTGGGAACATTGTTTTGAGTAACTTGAAACAGTTATAGACCCGTATTCATACCGCACATTTAGATCGCCTCTAAAGTGCATCTAACTAGATCCTCTTTAAATTGAGTTACATGTGGTCGTATTCATATCCACCTTTAGTACTAAACGGGACATGTGAATAATCCATTATCTAAAACACGGGACATTTGAGGCGCTCTAGCACTAAATGTGTGTATGAATACGGGCCATAGTAGTTACAGTCGCGACGCTAATCTCTTAAATTAATACTGCTGAAGATCTAGAAATTCTTTTATGCTGTATTCACCTGGAAGACGATATCGAGGAATTTGTAGGGGGAAACGCAAATTCGTCACTAAAACATCTAGTTTAGTAAAGATAAAAATTATTACATAATTACTTTTGAACTTATTCGTTCATAACAAAAACTTATAATTGGAAACATTGTTTTGAGTAAAAAGAGAGAAAAAGTTATAGTGGTTACTGTCCGGCGCTAATGTCTTAAATCAATGCTGTTAAATATCGAGAAATTCTTGTAAGCTGATATTCACCTGGAAGACGAAAGCATCTAGTGGATGTATCTGAAACTTAGACGTTGCAGCTGAATCTGTAAGATAATATTTGTTTTGTGAAGCTTTAAGGATATTTCATAATGGGCGACCGGCGTAGAGAAGAATGACTCAACTTATTGACAGTTTGTATTCTTCCGTAATTAATACAGTTAACCGTTATCGTTACCGATAACATTTTCAAGAATAGTATAATAATACTATATATATATATATATATATATATATATATATATATATATATATATATATATATCCTTCAATTTCCAAAGCGCACCTAAAAATCAAAAGGGTGAAAAGAAGGTGTTAAGGCTTAAATGTAAGAATATTACTACTTCGTCATTTGGCGAAATGTATGTAGTTATTGGACATTTGTAATTGTAAACTTTATTCAGATCAATATATGTTATCTTAGATTTGTTCTTTATTGTATGATTGTTGTATATAAAAATACAGCCTTGAGGTGCATGATGAAAATAAAATCAAAATCGCAAATTTAAATGCAGACGTGAAAGTATGAGTTTACATTGAAAGAGGTGAACATCGCAAGTTTCAGTGTAGGAAACAGTGGGCAGACACTTGTTGATTTACTAAGAGATTCAAATCCTACTCGCCAATATATATGACTATAATTCTGAACATGAGCGAGTGTTCATAATTTTTATTGTATAATTTTCAAGCGTTTTCGTTCATACAGTTTCAAATACGAACACGGGAGGTTGAAGAAACGTGGAAACTGGAGGGTTGGTTCAAAAAGTTTTCATTTTGGATTTAAATGTTTGAATATCTTAATGTTCGAAAACCCAAAAGGAGCTAAGTATTAAAATCGGACTCCATGAGAATAAATGACCAATAATAATAATGGAATGTGTGAACTATATTTTATATGTGTATATGCACATTGATAACCTCCAAATGTAAGAGCAGTAATCCAGATTATGCCAGATTAGTGAGTAACATATAAAGAGAATACAAATAGACAGCTGAGATATATTTCCAGTCCCCAAACACCAACGTCAAAGACAAAAAAGTCAAGAAATGGTGCCATCAGTTCTTACTTTGTCGATACATAAGTGTAGAAGTAAAGTTTTAATTTTACGTGTACGGAAAAACAAAAAGCTCCCTCAATATTATAATGTTGCTATAACTGCAAATATTAGATCAGTGTTTTAAACTTAGGTATTTAACTTATATATATATATATATATATATATATATATATATATATATATATATATATATATAAATATATATATATGATATATATAAGGTTATAATACCTAGGTTAAATCTATTAAATATTTATAATTTTAATTTTTAATTATTTAGTCGGACGTTAAGTTGGGATAATCTTGGTTCCATCTTTATTAATTAGTTTTTTTCAGTTTCTTAATATTATAATCTAAGTTTTGTAACAAAAAATGTTTATTGTTCATTTTCAAGATAATTCGACAATATGTAAATTTTCACGAGGACAATTGTTATTGTTATAGTACTTTTGTTCTTTATGATATAATCATGAAGTAATAATAATATTTTCACGTTTCTTGTTCCCAAGAATGTTTGTGTCAGTAAAACCAATTTGTTATGCACAAGTTGTTTAGCTAGCAAAGCCTTTCCCAATTTCGATAGTACTATCATCTCTGTACGATCCAACCGTCTCGTTGTTTATTTGCCTTCCAGATTTTCCCTTACAGTTTGTGACATTTTTTTTTAGAACTAACTTTTTCTATAAAGTCTTCACAAAAATATTATTTTCACTCGCCGGATCCAATTATCGAATGAGCGATATACTCAAAAAACTAGAATCCGCCTTCCTAATAACTAAAGCATTACATTTGTTATTTTCATTTATTTAATGAGATATACTAAAAACTATTGACCCTTCAATAACCCCAACTTTCGCTCTTTCATTATTTTTAGTTCCTTTTTCCTTCTTTTTGGTCTCGCTTAGAACCAATCATCGATGTTGATTCTCTTAAATTCTTCTACTACTTCTTTGTCTTTCGTTCGCTACCCTTCGATATTATGTACCTTAGTTGCATTGTATTTTTCCGTTTTTTCTTTTTTGGCACTGGTTAGATTGAATACTGAATACTTAAGAGGTTAAAACGGGCGTTTATATGCTTAAGGCATAATAAAATTTAGGAATACACCATTTGTAATGACATGCATTTCTCGGATTCTTACAAATTCATCCAGAGCGTCAATCAATTGTAATGACATCATTCGGATCTTACAAATTACCAACTAACAACCACTCAACCACATCCCGAAGATGTCATCATGGTTATCATAGAATCACAACGAAGGGTTCGGTATCGTATTCTATCAAAGAACAACACTTACACATCATAAAAGTACTGAAGAGATTGCATAAAAGCCTGAGCAGTACATGGAAATATTTGAATTATACACCTATTATTGCTATGTATTTAGAAAATATACGCTTTATCTTAATTTGGAGTACAATAAAAACAATAGTCTAGGACTAAATTATATTACATTTTTGCTATGAATTCTAAATATAATGACACTACATACATAAAGACAAAAGAATTACATCGATTGGGGCTTGTATCTCGATAGCGTAGTTGATTAGCGCGGTACTCTAGCAAAGTACAGGCCATAGGTTCAAATCCTACTTGAGGCAAATTTTTTATTTGTGTATTTAATAAAATTAATAATAATTTTTAATAGTCTACGACATTCGTGCGCTGTCACATTTTAAGCACTCTGCCGCTTTTCCGAGGTCAGTCTAGTGCCTAAAAAATGGGTGACCGCATACTGGTATCATAATATAGTCGTACTATTACTCTAATTTTAATACGTTATGCAAAATGAACATTTACGTATAGTTTCACAATAATTATGATGATGAAATACTTAATTAAAAATAATATTATACCTTTGGTCTGTGCTGTACTAAAACAATGTATTGCTTAATAAAATATTCTAGTGGACACGTGCAATAAATTACCAAGCTCATTTACTGTTTTTAGACAGATCGGTTATACCATCTATTATCGGATTTCTTTTAATTTAAATTTTTGTTTAATTATGATAATTATAATAACACTTAATGAATACACATAGTATTTATTTCGTACCTAAAAATAATGGTAACGGAATAAATTTAAATTAAATTAGTGATTTAAATCGTATCATGAAGTTTTTAAATACTTTTTTAAGAAATGCTCAAGCTGCTACTATTAAAATGCGTTTAAGACTAATTAATCAGATGACTAGAGATCTGATTAAATCTTTTCATCTTTCCCATAAAACTAACATTACCAGTTTGTGTGGTCTTAAACTAAACACGAAGCATCTATGTAAATTATTCTAAAACGGACGATACCCTAATTCATCAAAATTAAATTTGGAATTTATCTATTTTCTGGTGTTATGCTTTGAAACGATTGAAATTGTTCCTTAACTGTAGTTAGGGGTCTAAGGACAGATACTGATCTAAGATTGTAGCTGTTTCTATAGATATTTTCGGTATTTCTCGTCATTGCCAACCGACAGCGACTAACAAATACCGCTGACTTTTTTTTTTATTGCGGCAAGAAGCAAAGGTGAGATGGCAGACAGCATCAATTCAAATATCAAACAATTTGATATTCACATTAATCTTATGTAGTTATTTAAGTATGTAGGTGATTTGTGCTTGTCATTTTCCGTAATTCATTTTCACTTACATTTTATTGTGTTTTGATTATGATTGGTTTTCTAGTTGTCTATTTTCATTGATTTTAACCAACAACGTATTATTACTTAGTTGCAGTACAAAGAAGCTGACTAATCATTATATTAAATATAAAATTTTTGTTTGGGGTAGTTTGGGGTATGGAATAAGGTGTGTGCGTGTGCAAGATTTGCCACACACAGTCTATGATCTTATCTATGTCCGGTAGTAGCTATGTCACGTCTACCATAGGTCACAAAAGCCTTCAAAAGCTATAATGAATGACCGGTCTATTGTTACACAAGTACATGATTTAAGATTATTGATATAAGATGATTACATTTACACACTATTCGTTATTACGACACTTAATTATAAATTAAGATTCTGGTTTCTTTAAAAGAATATGAAATAACTTCAATAATTCTCTCAGGAAATTTCCCATTCTAAGGCTCAACTAGTTAAATAATATTAATATTTTTTAGATGTAGACTGTGGACTCATTAATCTGCGAGTTTCCTTTAAATACTCCACTATTGAATAATTTATCAAAAATTCTTTTCTAAATTTACATAATTCTAATTGATGAAAGTCAGATTGCAATCTACATGGTCATACCAGGGGTGCGTTTTTGTTAGTGCATTTTACCAGAAGCTACCAAAACTAATTATTGTCCAATCAATAAGGTGGTGTTACTTTAATATGTAGTTAGGGTTTATGACAAGCATTATTATTGCTAAATGTTGCATTGTTGTATACAGGGTGTACCGGGACTAACAAGAAAAAAGTCAGGGGCCAAAATAATGTTAGTACTTCATATAAATTTTATAATACATCGATTCTGAGTATTAGGTTTCCAAAGTTATTTTTAATTTTGGTACTGTTCATTTCATTTGCATAAAATTTTCAATATGATTAAGACGTATGTGTATGTTTATTTAGAAATTAAACAGATCTACAGTATCGCGTTGAAGCCAGGGACGTACTAGTCGTAGTGGTTAAGGATCCAAAATTTTTGCATGGATAACATTTGCTCTATGAAAATATCGAAAATGACATCCCCATACCTTAAGCTAATGAAAAAATTATGTTGAATTACTAGAACTACTCGCACAAGCAGAGCCGTTACTTAAAGAACACCTTTTATCAGCTACAATACCTAAAGTTATACAAAATGATTTTATTAGAGTGCGTAACTTCAGTTTTAAATTCAAAAATTTGTCATGAAATCAATTCTGCTAATTATATATCAATTCAAGCTGACCAGACAACGGATGTATCCTGTAAATTGTAAATGAGCATAAGTGTTCGATATGTTATTGAACAAAATATTGTGGAACGATTTATTGAATTTTTTGGTTTAGCAGATGTGAGTTTAGGTGAAATTAAGAAATGGGAAATTGGAAATAAAATTATTTGTCAAAGATATGATGATTCATCGGTTATGTCAGCGGAAAAAATTATCTGCAATTCCTTGTTAAACAAATTTATCCGAATGTACTATTTATTCATTGTTATGTCCATCAGTTGAACTTGATGTTGTTACATGGCGCCGAGACAATCACGCCGGTTAAGCTTTTTATTTGTGATCTTACTATGTTCCACACATTTTTTAGCAGATCTACAAAAAAAAGTTAATTATTAAGAGAACAGGGTTTTATAATCCCAAATTAATCTGATACTAGATACTGATACTCCTCGAGAGCGGCTTCTACTATCAAAACTCATTTTTTAGAATTAAAAAGGGCAGCCAGTCATGTAATTGAAGATACAAATTGGGACTCGGTCTCGGTTTATACAGCATCGGACCTTATGAGCAAACTTAATGATGCAAAATTTGTATATTTACTAATATTGTTTAGCAAGATTTTTGTATATACAGATCATATGTTTAATTTTCTTCAATCTAAAGTACTTTCAAACATCAAATCGTGCATTTCTGAAATTCAAAATAAAAAACAAAATTTGGGAGATTTAAGAAAAGAACAGATTGTGAATACTTCCTGTGATGAATCAATAATCTTAAACAATGGAGTATGATGAAAGCTATAGAAACATTTTACGTAAAATCAAATGTGAAATATTGGATTCATTAATTGTCAAAATTAATATAAGATTTCAAGATTTTTCTAAACTAGAGTTCGTCGAGTTAACAAATGAGAAAATGTTTAAAAGTTACCATAAAAACTTCCCTAAGTCAAAGTTCATCAAATTATTGCAACAGTATCCTAACATTTTTTATGAAAATCGTTTACGCAATGAATTAGATATAATTTATTTGGATGAAAGTAAACATCTATCTCCTACCAGATTATATAATTAAAAGTAAGTATACATATGACGAATGAGAGGCTTTCAAATTTATCAACTATGGAAATTGAAAAAAATCTACCTGGTGATATGGGAAAGGACCCAACTTTTCTGGAGATTGTCATTGACGAATAGAACTAATGTATAAAAAATTTAAATATACCATTTTTATCACAATTATTGTTATTTTATTATTACTAATAATTTTTATAATTTACAATTTCAGTCTCCCCCCACATTATTTACTCACGAACCGTCACTGATAAGGGATTCCCAAAAACGTAGTGAACTGCAAATAAATGACTGAATATAAAAAAAAATGTGTTGTATTCGTACAAAAAATGCATTTGCAGGACTCGAAAGATTGCTGGACGACGCGAACATTGACATTTTTTGTACTAATGAAACAAATAACTATTTTATATTGTATTAATTAATAAACATGTATTAGCGGCAAAACTTTTAATATTATGTGTCGCATATTCATTTTAGAAGCACTTGTTCGATCAAAAATGTTGAAAAAGAAATTGTTTCTACATAAATTATAGGAGCACAGATTACTCTGAAAGTGTTTACTCCTCTATATTACGATTAATTAAAATTCTATAAAAATGAAATAACATTTTTTCTAAACATTTTTGGAAAAAACAAATCCGTACGTCAAATTGTATTGCACATTCAAATCACATAACAAAGCGACCACTTCTTCAACTGCATCCCAAAAACCAGGATTTATGTAGAAAGTTTCGAAAAATAATTCAAAATTGATTGTCCAAGGTTTGTTGCCTACCCCCTACCCTTAAGTAGGGCATCTCACCCGGAATTACCTTATAAAGCCCATAAATCGATAACACGTTCACTCATAAAAATTTAAATTAACAAAATTTCTAAAGAATCACATATTTTGCTGTAGTAGATTGCAAACAAAGGTTTTATAGAACTGCAAAAATATACATTTTAAGTATCACTTTTTAGCCACCTGTTAAAAAGACTAATTGGCGAACGTACTTTACGGCCAAATATACATAATTGTGTCTAATAAAATAAATCTTTTTCTTAGTAGTATCCAACAAAAAGTTAAATGTATTAAACAAGATTATCTACCAAGAATTTAAAAATAAAAATAAAAATTCTTCATACATCCTCTCATTTCCATGATTTTAATTCACACCTTTTCGTTTTAGCGCTTACTAATCCATCTTAGAAGTTTTTAATTGTAACGATAAAACACATTTATAATTTTTTTTAAAGTAAACCAATATACGATTAAGTTTTATTTTCATTTAAACGTATCAGTTTAATGCTACTATACTCTATAAGTTACTATAAATATGGTATAACATGCAAGGATAAAGTAAACCTTCTATATTATGTTTTTCATTTGAACATCACAAAAGGTGTGAAATATAATAAATGTAAATGCAAATACATAATATAAATATTCATTGTTTTAAATAAAACGTCTTTACAGTTAAATACTATCTATGTAATGTAGACTAAATAATTATACAATATTTAAAAACAGCTGTTGAAAATTTAATGCTTTCCTTTGTTTTCAGCCTTGCATACTAAAATTAGTCACCACGCAGCAGCAGTTTATAATTTCCATTTCTGTTTTATAAATTTGTAATATATATATATATATATATATAATTTTAATATATATATATTATATATATATAGTATATATAATTATAATATTTAAAAAAGTGTTGAAAATTTAATGTTTCCTTGTTTGATCGACCTTAAAAGAGGGAAAATTTCTAAATTTTGATTTCTCAGAAAATTTCATTATTGATGATTTGCCCTCTTGTTTTCAAACCCGAAACACAAATTACTTTCTATTTTACTCGTACGGTTCTCGAGATAATATATTTTCTTGAAAATTGGACTTAAATGTTTTCCTAATTTTTAGAAGTAACTTTAGTAGGCGGATTTTTGAAAATCAATGACAGAAATTGTCAAATGTGATAATTCTGTTGAACTGCAAATTAATTCATGCTAATTTGAATTGTATGCTATAATGTTGACTTTACAACAAAGAATTTATCTAATTCAATGTTACGGAACTGGGGAAGAGTGCTACCGAGTTGTTATCAGAAAATTCAACCAAAAATACCCGGAGGTTGCCATTTCGAATGCCGGAGCAAAAATTTGGTAACTAAATTCCTTCAAACAGGCTCGGTTTTAAACCTAAAGAAGCCAAAGAAGTTGTTCGATGAAGAAGATGCTGCTACTGTTCTCGCCGTTCATTCCGCAACAGAAGTTCCAAGGTTGTCTTTAAGAAGGAGGGCACTACGAATTGGGATAGGTAAATCTCATTTACAAAGAATCTTCAAGGAGAACAAAATTTTACCATTTAAGCCGCAATTTAGGCAAACTTTAGAGAACGGTGATGAAGCCAAACGTCTGGATTTTTGTTTGGAAATGGGCAATAGAGTTTTGGAAGATTCAAATTTTCATAAACGAATAATGTTCTCCGATGAATCGACCTTTTCAACTAACGGAGTCGTTTCCTCCCAACATTGCCGTTACTGGAGTAGGACGAATCCAAACTTCCGAATTGCTAGTCGCAGACAATGTTTGAAAAAGTTAATGTGTGGTGTGCGGTTTCGTACCATGGAATTATTGGCCCATATTTTTTTGATCAAAATTTAAACCGTTATTCATATTTGGAAATGTTGCAAAATTTTTAACTGATAAACTGGATGAATTGCCATTGAACTACCAAATTGAAATGTTCTTCCAGCACGATGGGTGCCCTGCTCATTATGCCGGTACTGTTCGCCAGTGGCTCAATACAGAGTTCCATGATAACTGGATAGGAAGAGATGGTCCCATTTTATGGCCGCCGAGAAGTCCTGATCTCACAATAATGGACTTTTATCTGTGGGGTCGTTTAAAACAAATTGTGTACAGTGAGCCATTAGACAATGATGAAGAGCAATTGAAAAATAGGATACGGAATGCTGTCCAGTCCCTTTCAATCGAAGAAATAAGGCGCAGTTTCAATGAATTCAGAGCTCGCATTGAAATCTGTGCGGAAAAAGGAGGAGCATTATTCGAATAGAAAATTAATAGTTCAGTTTTTTGAGAATTTCATTTCATTTTACCATCAATTGTTAAATTTATTAATTAAAACTTGTGAGACCAATTTGATTTTTCCTTTGAAACAAATCAATTTACTTCAAAAATTACGAAAAGCTCGAATTTTTCAAGAAAATGATATTATCTCGAGAACCGTTTGAGTTAAATAGCAAGTAATTTGTGTTTCGGGGTTTGAAAACAAGCAGGGCAAATCAGCAAGAATGAAATTTTCTGAGAAATCAAAAATAAGAGAATTTTCCTCTTTTAAAGTCGATCCGGGGACATACTGTATATATATATATATATATATATATATATATATATATATATATATATATATATATATATATATATATATATATATATATATATATATTATACTAAAAATGTCTATCTTTATAATGTGTTTAAATCAAACATTTAATAGGTACGAAATTGAGAGGTGCGCTAAAAATGCTGTTAAGGCCTTAGTTAAAACTTGAATGAAAGTCATATGAAATCTTTGAACACTAGTTTTAGTAATAGATAACAACGTTACGACACCATAATTTCCAATTATTGTTAAAAGTTACTCTAAAACTACTTGATGGAGTAATGTCAAATAGGGATACTTCCGGAGTAGTCAGGGGAGAGCAGGGTCTACCATTGGAATGTGTCATAATACAATACTTAATTGTTTGAGCGGTAGGCAGATATGCAAACGACATATCGAAAATAAAATAAAATGAAATAATATAAGTAAATAAAATAATCAAGCACAGATATTTCTGAGCAATGGGGAGTTGTATTTTTGCCGTAGCAACACAATAAACACACCCAAACATACATGGAAGGGACAACTAACCGGTAGATCGCGGCTATTAGTCCAGTCCTGGCACGGTGAAGAAAAATATAATTACAATATTTATGTGTAAAAATACGTAAGCACAGACAACGCTACTTAATGACCAACCTCTGAACCCATCACATTGTACCGTTTTTCAATCGCCGCTCTATCACATTATTTATCCTCTCTTCCATACAGTGGCTATCCACGGACAATGAGGGACGAAACGCGTGCGACGTGGTGGCAGGTCAACGACTCCCATGTAATTTACGCGCCTCATACGCTATGGATAAGTGCTTCATCTCGAACGTAAGAGGTTATAACTCGTGCCGCGTTTGAAAGTTAACGACCGCTTGGCGCTACACACAGTTTTCGCGCTGATATTAAAATTATGCCTGAATGATGCGTGCTCGCTGATTTTTTCAGAACATAAAACAAATATTATTGTACTCAGCGGAAAAATCGAATTACCCACCTATTAGGTAAATACCTACCAAGGACATAAATAAATAAAAAACTAAAAAATTATGTTCACTCGATAACTTCGTTGCATCATCATTACGGAGGCGCCTCACACCGTCTATATGGAACAGCGGGGCACTCGCGACCATTCACTGTTGTGTGTCGTGCCGAAGTAACAAAAAGAGCCTAAAATAGATCTATTGGGTAACTGTGTCTGTCGCTATAAAATTATTCTTTATGCTATTAACCCCATAACCGATTTTGACCACACTTGGCAAAGACATTGTTGGGAATCTTGGGAGACATGGGCTATGTGACATCATCATAAATTCAACATGGCAACTACGGCGATAAGAAGTGGACGTAGCCACGGGTGGGTAGCTAAAGTCTGTCCAGAAACGAAGCGAAGGAATAAATTAAAATAGTTCATTTACTTTACACATAAGAGGTACACGATTTTGTATTAAGTACTTAATAGATTTCTTAAACTAGTTTTATGATATACCGCTTCCACACTATAGCGTCACAACGTAAGTTATTTGTCAATAGCAGCTAATCCTTTAACAATGGGACGTACCTGTTGTTGAGTTCTAAAGTAAAGATCATAGGCATGTACATGAGTTTTGCAGACAAACAAACTAATTATATCATTAACAACACATTAAAATCTATTAAAGTTTGATTCCAAATACAGTACATACTTTCTAGTTCAATTATTAGTAATTAATTAGTTTAAAATTATTAAAAATGTGGTCGATAATGGTATTAGCAATATTTGATATATATGGAGTTGACAATCCAAACAATCAAAATACCTATTCAACCACCAAACTCTTTTAATCTAAAAACAGAAAAATTATATTACAAATAAATAATATCCTCATTGCTTCCCAACTTTTAATTAGTATTAATAATTTTCATTATGACATATCTAATCAATATTACTTCAGTTTTATATTTTTTATCATAAAACAACCCAACGCCACTGGAATCTGCCAAACATGTTGATTTATTCCTTCGCTTCGTTTCTAGACAGATTATAGTATGGTTTACACAGTAGTAGTGGTCGGTGGCAATACATTTCTACATTTCTTCTTTTATTATTACATGAATTGTGTTATTGACATTTTAATTTTATTTTGCAGATCCCCAAAAAATGTGCTCCAAAGAAATCAAAAACTTACCACCAAGAATGGAAACTGGACTGCTTCTTTACTATGTTGAAAGAAAACTGTAGCTGCTTAATATGCAATAAGTCCGCGGCAATACCGAAAGAAGGAAATTTAGAAAGACATTGTAACACAATTCATAGTAAATACTAGTCAGACTTTCCACCTAACAGCGAAATAAGAAAGGCTAAGTGGCAAGCATTGAAATATCAATTAACAGTTCAAGAAAACATGTTTTCTAGGACGTTTGAGCAAAGTAAAGCTGCAATTGAAGCTTCTTTTCAAGTAAGAGAATTGCGCAAAGGTGCAAACCCTTTTTCGATCGAAAAAGAAATTTTCGAAGGAGTGTCACACTCGCTGTTCGTGAATTTCAAAAATAAAAACAAAATTAAAAAAGCTATTCATGATTTACAGTTGTCTCGCAATTATGTGAGGCACCGTATAGAACGATGAGTAAAAACATAAACGAACAACAACAAAAAGATATCGTCCCTGCGTTGCTTTTTCGTAACCTGACGAGACAACAGATATCAATGATACTGTATAATTACTTGTTTTCATTCGGACGGTCTTGGAAGATTTTACAACTGCTAAGTATGATCTCCTTAAGAGAAAAAACTCGTGGACTTGGTATATTCACGCAATTCAAAGCATATATTAGCAAGATTCAGCTACTTTTGTATATACCCGTGTCAATAACTGATGGGACGCCTGCAATGACAGGTATTCATAATGGTTTTAGTACTGGCAAGTAAAAACTAAACACAAAGATTGTAAATTCCATAAGAGCCAAATCTCTTCAAAGGCGCTCTTTAATCAGCAATTAAATGAAAAGGAACCAGATTTGGCATTGCACACTGACGTAAGATGGTTGAGTCGAAGCAAGTTTTTGTTAATATCTAGAGATCTATTGGATGAAATAATTACATTTCTTGAAAAGAGGGGTGATAATTTAGACTGGCAATGTGAATTAACATTTCTAGCAGCTTTTACGCGAAAAATGAGCACATTAAATCTGTAACTACAACGCAAGCATAAAACAACAGCAGAAATGATTAGTTATATTGCAGCATTCCAAAGTCAAACAGCGTCTAGGATATCGCAAAGACAAAGTTTCAACAATTTGTAAACATCAACGATCATTAGAAAAACATTCTACCTTCAATTTTATTCCTGACAGGTACACGGCGGAAATTAACGCAGTGGTACCAAATTTCGAAATTTGCTTTAGTGATTTCAAGTTGATGGAATTCATCAGTTATCCATGTAATGATTCGGTTAATAATAATGACATCTATGAAGAGGCTAAAAAAAATTTCATATACTTTCATATGGAACGCACACTTGAAAACGAAATGATTACGCTGCCATATATTTCTGAAAGCAAGGTACTTGTGTAGATTTCTGGACATTGGTTTCTAACGAGAAATAGCCAAACAACTGCATTTGTGTTTTGGTTCAACATATTTATTATGTGAATCAACATTCTCTACTTAAAATAAACAAAAAGTAAACACCGTTCTGGTTTGACCAACGCTCATACATTAGGTTCTTTAAGGTTGGCAACTTACAACTACAACCTGACTTTGCTAATTCGGCGAAAGATGCACAGACGCAATGCTCACACTAATTTAAGTAGTTACTAAGAATCAACTGGAATGTCGTGTTTTTCTTTTTAATAAAATAAAAATTACTACTTGAATAGTGTTTGATTTACTCACTTAAAATTTGATGTAAGCATAAATATATGTGAAATACGATTCGATGTTAAGTTTATGAAGAAGTATACTGATTATGTATTTGATAGATCGCACAGAGTCTAGTCGGTAAACAGTAGATGTTGGGTGTAATCAAATTGACCACCCCTGATATACGTAATCACCAAGAATTTCTGATTTTGTTAAGTACTACTGAAATTTTGTAAATGAAAAATGAAAGACAGTTTATATTAAATCCGTTTAATTATTAAAAATGAATTTTTTTTACAAATGCTTGTCTTGAGGTAAGTTTGCTCCTTCCACATGAGCGGCTTATAGAAGGCGATGCACATTTCCTAGATTATCTCTTTGCGCACAAGTTCAATTGGATTGAGATCAGGTGAACAGACAGGCCATCTCAGAACAGTCAGGTCTTCTGTTTAAGAGAAACAAAGGGTTTTTCCATCACCCCCTGCTTCCTGCTGAATAAACGGACACGTACTATTGCGATTGAAATGCCAACGCATATGGCCTGTAAAAGTTGTCTTTGGAGAGAAGAAGTTGGATATCTTCTAGCTATTTGAATTAAAAATAGGTCTTGTCGATCAGTAGTTACTTTGCGACGAAATGTCTAGGCCTGTTCTTGAGCGTTTGCAACTCTAAAAATCTTGCATAGGTTTTTGAAATAACGCCCTGCAAGACGCCCACCGTTGCTGCAATTTGCCTTTGGGCCATTCCCTGCTCAACAAGAACAACAATTCTTTCCCTCTGAACCTCTCACAAAACTACATAGGGCATATTACCACTTTTAAACACACAAGTTAACTTTACTCTGACACTTTCATTTACTCAACACTCAACTCAACTCCACACAAAACATAATTTTTCAATGTGCACTTGATCAATTAGTTATCCAATTTACAACAATATTCTTTATCTATTATCTATATAACAAGTTTTTCTAATTATTAGTAAGAAATACTGGATGATTCCATATAAGTTTGGGTGTGTTTATAACATACATAAGCATTTAATAAAGAACCATAAAGTAATATTCAATAATGAATTTAAAGCAAAAACGATGCTATTCAGAGTATTTTTAATTTTTGAGAATACCTGGCCATTCTTTAGTGCGCTGTAGCGGCGTAACGGTTGGTCGTAGAAAAAATTAATATATATAAAGCTTATAGTAAATTTTGTCTACTTTAATTTTGCAAAGTATGGTCTTTTCGAAAAAATGGAGAATTAGCGAGATTTAGTCAAAAAACCTAAAAAATGTGCCAAATTTGGAGGTTTTTCGCAACAAAGCAATGTTCTGGGCATAATATTTGTCAGAAAACCTCAGATTCGTATTCAGCGACCCAAAAAACAGAAAGAATACATGTGATTAGGACTGTACCTAAAATTTCCGCTAACTGCCTTTTTTATTCCTAAATTAACTAGCGTTATTAGATGTTACAAATATAAACATACAGACAAATCAAATTATGCCAAACATTTAATAGTAAATAATAACCTTATGAAACTAAAAATCATTATATTAATTTTATTAAATATCATAAACAAACCAATAAATAAGTAAATAAAAAGTTTATTTCGAGTAGGTTTTGAACCTACGACCTGTGCTTTGCTAGAGTACCGCACTAACCAACTGTGCTATGGAGATACAAGCCTCAATCGATGTAAACTTTATCTTAGTGTATGTAGCGCTGATGTGAATTATAAATATAATGAGGTTACAGTCAAATTACTTATACAAATGGAATGTGAGCCTCCAATATCGCAAGGATTCACATAACTTATAATAATTTAACAACCTTATGACTTCACAAAACATTAAATTTTTACATTTTTGTAATAAAAAAGACAAATCAGACGTTTTAAAGCATTCGAAATTTATAAACATAAACAGAAAATACTTTTAATGAACGAAAAAGTTTGATTTTATAAACTCACAAACATTTTAAATTTAGAATTATAATTTACATCGTGTTTGCTGTTTTACCTTAATGATTTGTTACCATAACTACTTATTTGTTCTTTTACTTATATATTTTCTCTTGATAATGATACATGTTGTATTGAAACGCATAGAGAAATAATTATATAAAATAATTTGTGGAATTAAGTGTATTGTATTTTAAACGTTATTGCTTCTTAATTATACTAGATACACAACCGCTGTATTTAATATGCTTCCCGATTTATATTCAAATTTCGTAATTTGTATTCGTAAATCGTAATCATATGAAACACTTGTTGCACCACCAAATCATAATTTTACTTCTAAAATAAATTCGATAATTCCAACATTGGACCAGTATATAGATAATTATAAAACAGTTGTCACCTCAAATAATACTTGCTTCGAATATCCAGAAGATAAAATGTAAACCAGAAAATTACTATGATAGTCTAGTAAGTATATAGGAACGTGAAATCATCTCTTCTACATAAAATTTGAGATATTCACATCACAAATTGAGAAATACTAAGATGGGTTGTAATAAAAAATAAAAATTGGGTGTTGAAGGTTGTTGTTAATAATTTCACCCCTAATATTACTTATACTTCAATAATAAATAGAAGATTTTGTGCCTTCAGCTTAGTCAGCGATTAAACGGGCCATGTTCTTAAAATTTGATTTGCTTTAATTAGAAAATGTGTGTGTGGTTAGATATGTTCGCTTTACAAAAAAGATTTAACTTCAACCTGTAAATAAATGTTAAAATACCTCGGACGCCAACTTATGTTATGGAAAACAAGTAAACCGTAAATGTAATAAATGTAAAATTGGAAACAATAACAAGGTTTATTACAAAAATCTTAACCCAAGTTATAAAGAGCAAATCTAAATACTAATGTTAGTAAATCTGAATTGACTTAAAAATACCTTATAAACTAATGATTAGAAATGAAATACCTGTAGTACTTTAAAATTTTGGTTGTCACTGGTATACTGTTACTGATAACAAGATACTGACGCAGCCACGCTTTCAAATTTGGTTGTGCAATTGATCTTGAAATGGAAATTTAACAGATTTTTGATATTCGTTGATCCCAAATAAGTAAATTCCTTTACAAAACAGCCAAATTTAGTTGATTTAAACGGGTTAATGTACCATTTATACAGAGGCCAAAAGTACCGCATAAATTCAATTAAAAATTAGGTGTTTGTTTTTTGGAAAAACGCTCGGACACGTCGATTTTAATTTTTTGTAGCAATTTTTTTGATGCTAAGTTCATGTATACAGGGTGGGCCAAAAACAATTTATGACTACCAACTTCATTTTTTCAAATGGAAACACCTATTTTTTATTTCATTTTTGGATTCTGCTTTAAATTTTAAGTAAGTTTTATGTACCATGTCCTATACCTAAACTTAATAGTTATCGAGAAATACACATAAGAGAGGGTCAAAAGTCCCGCATAAATTTGTTAAAAACTGAAGGAAATAATTTTCATGAAAATGCTGGAACACGTCAAATATTGTTTTTAGTTATCCATTTTTATCCATTTTTTGACGTAACACACATGTATACAGGGTTACTCATGTAGAAGATAAATTTAATTTTTAATTTTTTTTATGGAACCCCAAGTATATTATGACGTTTTTAAGTACTCAGAGAAACTCTGAACATATTTCATGTAACATACTCACATCTAAATTCAATAGTGTTCGAAAAAATTACATAAAATAGAAATAACGATAGAACTGTTAATGTAGAAACATATTTTATGTAATATACCCATGTCGATATTCAACTGTTATTGAAACATTTGCGGATGACATTTATGTAATACTTTTAAATTGACATTAAATTTGGTTTCAATAGTAACATTTTGTCAAACAGTTAGTATCTTTGTGCTCTGTTTTAATCTCTGTTTATTCTTACAATAGTTGTTATACAAATTGCTAAAGTGAAGAAAAATGGCCAAGTTAAGTGAAACTCAAAGAATCGAGATTTTAATCATGATAGGATGCGGCGATCGAACTAGGGTTCAAAAAGAAGTTTGTGAACTATTTAATGCTAAATATCCTGACTGTCGAATATCACAATCTACTGTAACCCGAATTGAAAAAAAATTTCGAGAAGTAAGGCATGTAAGAGACCTCCCCAGATCTGGTCGATCCTCGATTTCCGAGAATAAGAAATTAGACGTTCTTTTGTCCATTGAAGAAAATCCTCATAAACCAACTCAAGAAATAGCCCTGGATAGTAACATAGGAAAGTCGTCGGTACGAAGAATTTTAAAAAAAGAGAAATATCACCCGCATAAAGTACAATCAATCCACGAACTTAACGAAGACGATTCAGATCGTCGATTAGAATTCTGCGAAGTTTTTATGAACCACTGCAATGATGAACGGTTTTTTTCTAGAAAAATATTTTTTTCTGATGAATCGATATTCTGCTTAAATGGTATGATGAACAAACAAAATTGCCGCTATTGGTCATCTACCAATCCGCATTGGGCCATTGAAACTCACACCCAACATCCTCAGAGTGTAAACGTTTGGGCCGGTATTGTAAGAGATAGAGTCATAGGTCCGTATTTCTTCGAGGGTACTTTAACAGGCCAACGCTATTTGCAATTTTTGAGAAATGAATTGGTACCCGAACTTTGCCTTATGTTTCCAAATGCAAATAATCCAAACATTCCAAATGAGTCAATATGGTTTCAACAAGATGGTGCGCCACCACATTTCAGCATAGAGGCACGGCAATATTTAGAAGTAACATTTACTCTTCGATAGATTGGACGAAGGGGGCCATTAGAGTGGCCTGCTAGATCGCCTGACCTCACCCCTATGGACTTTTTTTATGGGGCTATCTGAAACATAGGGTGTATTTAAATAAGCCCAACAATATAGAAGACTTAAAAAATAAAATTATTCAAGAAGCTCAACAAATACCTCCTCCAATAATAAGTAAAGTTCTTGAGGAATTTGAATTGCGGCTTACCCACTGTCAAGATGTCAATGGGGCACAGTTCGAACATTTAATACATTAGATTATAGTAGTTTATATTGATATTTATTAAGTATTAATAATTCTATTGTTATTCCTATTTTTATAACTTTTCTCGAGATCTGTTGAATTTAAACATTGTTAGTTATTAAGTTTCGAACACTGTTGAATTTAGATATGAGTATGTTACATGAAATATGTTCAGAGTGTCTCAGAGAAGTCAAAAACGTCATAATATACTTGGGGTTCCATAAAAAAAATCAAAAAGTAAATTTATCTTCTACATGGGTAACCCTGTATACATGTGTTACGTCAAAAAATGGATAAAAATGGATAACTAAAAACAATATTTGACGTGTGCCAGCATTTTCATGAAAAACATTTCCGTCAGTTTTTAACAAATTTATGCGGGACTTTTGACCCTCTCTTATGTGTATTTCTTGATAACTGTTAAGTTTAGGTATAGGACATGGTACATAAAACTTACTTAAAATTTAAAGCAGAATCCAAAAATGAAATAAAAAACAGGTGTTTCCATTTGAAAGAATGAAGTTGGTAATCATAAATTGTTTTTGGACCACCCTGTACTTAGTATCAAAAAAATCGCTACAAAAAATTAAAATCGACGTGTCCGAGCGTTTTTCCAAAAAATAAACACCTACTTTTTAATTGAATTTATGCGTTACTTTTGGCCCTCTCTGTATATAATTTTCTCCATAGCATCAAACTTCTACTGCGTCATCATCGTTAAATTGAAACGTAATAGTACAATGAAATTACGTAAAAGGAAAATTTAACGTTATAAAAAAGAAAAATAAAAGTAAAATAAAAGTGCCTAAAAAGGGTAAATATATCAAACAATGAAAAATAGGTTTAATTAGCTATTACCGTAAAAAAAATATACGGCACTTCTGATAAATATATTCAAAAGCAAGTATGGACGCTTTTTGCTTTCATTATCGTAACAACCGACTTCAAATAGGTGTCTGCGCAAGAACTCAAGACACTTGTTTGTTACAAGGTGTTTATAGAAATTTATTGGACATCAACACACGGTACAAAGAAACCGCCATTAAGTCTACGGTATCAACCATTCAGACATGCCCGTCTAAGGCCCCCCCCCCCCCCAACCTATTATGTGAACCATAAAACTGAAGTTAATAAAATTTTGGGAAACCGAACTAAGGCACATATACAACGTTTTTGATGATATTCAGTGACGTAATCATTAAAAATGGCGGACAGTCGCCAGTTTGTAAAATAATTTTGAATGGGATCATATGACAAGTAATACCTCATTTGAAAGCTCGTTCAACTCCTTTTCAACGGCATCAAAAAACGGCAATTAATGTTTTGAGGTTTTCGAGTTGAAACTCATAAATCAGTAGTAATATAATGTTGTTGATGTCGTTGAAAAGGACTTGAAACGAGTTTTCAAATACGGTATTATTTGCCATGACACCCTTTTAAAATTATTTTACAAAATGGCGGCTGTCCGCCATTTTTAATGATTACGTCACATAATATCATCAAAACCGTTGTATATGTACCTTACATCGGTTTACCAGAATTTTATTAATTCCAATTTTATGGTTCACATAATAGGTAGGGGAGGGAAACTTTAGACGAGCACTGTATATTTCAATTTCTACGAAATGAGCGCATTCCATTCACTGTAACGGGACATTAGATTATTTCGTGACATATTTTCAAGATTTAAAAATAATTTGGTAAATTTTGCGAAGAAAGTTGTACGATAGGATATAAATAATGGCATTATGTCTTGGTATGTGTAGCATAGTATCTCGACTTTGTGTAGTTACTGAAACAAAAAGGAAATAGTATTTAAAAACCCATAGAATAAGGCCTTGTAAACCAACCCAAATTTTCCAGATAAGTGATATAATGAGATCATCTTTTACCATAAAACCCAGACTTTAAATTGAAGTCACGGTACAGTAGGGGATGTTTTCAAATACTAATTTGAGAGTAAATAATTTCTATAGTTTTTGGTAGTAGAATAAGAAAAAAAAATGTTTTGCACCGAACCTAGTCGGGAAAATATCTAGAAAATTCGAAACCAGCATTTTTTATGTTGAGAAGGGTTGGGAATGTTGTCCATTTACATAGAAACAAAGTTGAAGTGTACAAATCTCCTGCAAAAAAGATTCACAACAAAATGTTTGTAGATGTCATAGTATTTGAGATTTCGGCTAATTTATTTATTACTCCACTCAATCGCTGTATGTCAGTATGAGTCATAATCCATTCTGAAGAGGAGACAAGCTTCGTTTCTATTTAAATTGAATTAAAACAAATTTTTAATGGAAAATCTACAAATTTTTCCCAAACGCATGTTCCCTCAACAGGACTTACTTTTACACAATAATGATTCCTATTTTTATAAGTTTAAATTTCCCATGTTTGGACTGGCCATTTTTGCTGTATATTCTTATTTTTATTTATTTTTGAGTGGCCTGTATGTTGAAAATGCAACGTAGCATAAACGAAAATTGCCTAACAGGGTTGAATAGAACACACGTTGGTTGTGATAATTAATTTTACACTATTAAGTTTATGCAGGTGCATTAAATAATAAAATAGTACTAAAATGTATACTCATGCAGCTTTTCAAATAAAACAAAATGTTAATCTTAATTTTTAAAGGTGGGCGCCGTTAATGATTTTTAACGACTATACGAACACATTCACAATGTGAATATGTTATCGTTAAGTGTAAAACTACATTATTTGGACAATTTTACGTATATTTTTTACTTCCCTGACGATGATTGTATAATTAATTGGAACAATCGAAACATATATGTATGTAGGAGTTTACAAATGTAATTAAAATATAAATATATATTTTTGGGATTAGTGGTTTTGAGTTTATATTATTACATTTTTAAAACCATTACATATTCAGAATGCAACATGTCCGTCTTGAAACGTGTAAACAATTCTTAGAGGTTAATGGCAGTTACTTTGAACGTTTATCTAATTTAATTGTTCTGCATTTGCTTCTACACTTTTACTCTATTCCTGTATGTTACCTCTATCCTGTATTATTTTGCATCGTTGTGAAAGCCATGGTACATGCAGCGTATACACTAACTAATACACAAAGTAATTAATATTAAACTAATAAATTGAAAGACATGTTACTTAAAAAGCATTTCAAAATACTTACTACTAATAAAAACTATTAAAATACCGTAGGAATATATTGTGTTAGTCTTGTATGGTTATAATAGTAAAGACTTTTTCATTAAATATTTATTTTGCATTGAAAAAAATAAAATAATAATAAGTAGATGCTTGTCTGGTTAGAGTGCTTGGCTGTCATCCGAGCGGAGCGGGTTCAAAGCTAGCCGAGGTAGCCGTTTTTATAAAACGAAGAAAAAACACTCCCCTTCTTCTCAGATAGGAAGTAAAACTGTAGGGCCTGTGGCAATACGATGTTTGACACGTTAAAGATACTAAAGGTGGAATTCCTTTAGTAGGACACAATTCCAGGCAGCGGTAGTCCTATAAACGATTAGTATCTGATACACATAGAAATGCATGCACGACCCACAAATACAAGTAATAAAGCAACGTTTTGGGATGTAATTCAAATGTTCATTAATAATTTAAAAGTACTAGAGGTAGGTATAAGGAAACTTCTCCGAAACCCCTTTGGCCAAAATTGCAGATATGTGTCTTAAACATTTAACGCTGAAATCACTAGCGTCTACAGTTTTGGTCCGAATTGAAATACAAAATGACCATAATTAAAATATTTTTAATTATAATCACTGATGTTTATAACGACGAACTACGACGTTTTCTTAAATATAATGATACGCTTTTATTACATAATTCAATGATGAATACAATGCTGAAATTCTACAACAAACAATAATTGACACCACCAACCTTTTTATTAAATTCTATACCTGTGGTAACGAGTAGGTGCAAATTGTGTAACGAATAGAATTAAAGTCAATTTTGTAGATATACAGGGTGTCACTCAAAGGTCTGTACAAAATACTAGGACAAATTACTGAGACTAAAATATGAGGATCTAGCCCAATTTACCGTAGTCCAAAAGTTAATAGTTTACGAAATACAGGGTGTCAAAGTTATTATTTTTTAAAACTCTGTTTTAAATATCTATCTTAATAATAACAGGATTTGCATTAAATTTGGTACCTAGAGGTTTTCTATAATGAGAAATCCAGATTTGAGCAGAGTTTTGATGTATCTTCCAGAGGGCGCCAGCAGCAGCCCTTTTTCTTCCTTTAAGGGTCCATAACTTTATAAAAATAATAGGTACACAACTACTATAATTATATTAACAGACAGTAGTTATTTTACAAATATATCAATTTCTGAGCAGACTTGGGGCCTCATTTAGCATTTACGACACGAGCTTCTAATGGACTTAGTCAACTTAAAGATTAAATTTAAATTTGCATTAAACGAATAAAAAATACACACCGTGTCCCAGGAGTAATGTCTAAATTCGTTTAACGTTAAGCGGTATGTTTTTGAGAAAACGATTGGACCCGTAGATTTTTATTTCTTAATGCGGTTTTCTTTATGGTAAACTGATGTATATAGGGTGGCCTAATAGCAAGTTACTACCACCAACAGGTCTCGAGAATTTTACCATTGAACACTTCAGTAACTAAGACCGTATCAGGTATATAATTAAGAAAAACATTTAATAAAAAACCAGAACTACAAATCAAATTAAAAGTTCATAATGTGCGCCATTTATGGCTTGACAATATCTAAAGCGATCAATAAACTATCTTCGCACGTTTTCAACCATTTCCGGACTTATAGCACGCACTTTTCAGATCTTCTCTTTGAACTCATCCAAATTATTTGGCATGTGCACAAATACTTTTGATTTGAGGTAACACCACCAAAATAAATCTAACGGAGTTATGTCGGGCGACCTAGTAGGCCAATCGATAGGTCCTCTCCTTCCTATCCACCAATTAAGAAAGGTTTCATCCAAAAATTTACCCACAGTGGCAAAATAGTTCGAAGAAGCACCATCATGCTGGAAAATCAGTTCTCCGTCAGGGGAGACTGGTTCCAGTGAATTAAAAAAGCCACTAATAAATAGAAATAATTTAAATTGGAGGAATTCAAGATATACTTGTCCAGATAGAGGCTGTTCAAAAAAAACTATTACAATGTTCCGCACTATCCCACACCACACATTTATTTTTTAAGGGTATTTGCTGTAAACCTCCATCATTACCACTTAAACAGAACACAGCTTCATCGGACAAAATAATGTTTCTTGCTACTCTATTATCTAAAATGCATAAAACTTATTTCGTTTATCGAAATCATCTTCAAATGACATGCACTGGAATAACTTTGTATGGGTGATATTTGTGCTTTTTAACTATTCGGTGAACAACAGATTTCGGCATGTGTTGTTCCCCAAGCTGTAATAGAGGAACACATGAATTTTCTTCCAAGGAAAGCAAAACGCCAGGTTATTAATTTTCATCTCGAGCAGGACGACCGAATTTAAGCCAAATATCTAACATATCCTCTATTCTACTCGCCACCTTTAGACAAAGGACGATCAGGATGAATTTCAATGAATAATTGGGCACGTGTTCTAACAATAAGCAAACCATGAGCAGAATTTCAATTTTTTTTCCGTTCCGTTAACATCATCATTTTGAAAAGCAAAAATGTGAAAATTTGACACCAGAAATAAACTGACATAGATAAAGGAATGCAAACATGTATTTACTGTTTAATGATCACTTCGGATTGTTACCGTGTGTAGAAATTTAGTAAAAATTGTGATATTGGTAGTTTTGTGGTATAATTTTATTGAAGATTTAAGTATATTCAGTTATGAAGTTTGGGAAGCACTGATTAGTCCTGTTTTTATGGTATATTTGACGCTATTTGAGTTTATTAGAAATTGTTGTAAAACTTTTAGTTTTATGCTTACCACGTTTCTTTTTTTTTTTTGTAGGAAGATATTGAAGTTCTAAATTGCGAATATGTTTGTCGCATATTTGAGGTATAGTTGTTTACGTTTAATACGAGAAATAAGTAAAGGAAGTATATTTTATTATAGTAAACATCGGATAATCCTATTTGTAGGCAGTTGTTAATTTATAGTTTAGATATGAGTGGAAATTACGCCATGGAAAAGTGTTTGTAATTAAAATTATTGCAAAAGTTGTACGAATATCGAGTCAGTAGAATATAATGACGCGATAGCGAGAACGACGACTGCAGTTTTTATAATACGTTAAAGTAGGATTCATTTTTTAAGGTATAGCGACCACGAAAACATATCAGGTTATAATTTTTTTGCACTTAGCCTGATGTGGTAAGCTTGTGCCGATGAAGTATTTTCTGGATCGTGTTTAGAAAACGGTTCGGTTTTATCGCGCATACCGTTTGAAGCAATTTTAGCTTTATGATTGGTTATGATTTGTGAAGCTTAAAATGGCGAAGCCTGGGAAAATCGCGACAAGAGATCATTAATTAAGTGTCGAGCCGAGAAAGGTGTGCGTAAGCTAATAACTACTGGTAGAGTGGTGGCGTTGTTAACGTCCCTTATGCGGTGTGTGTCTGAGTAACGTGTTGAGTAGTGAAGTTTATAACGGTTGCTATCCCGTGTTTTGTTGAAGATTTTACAGAACACAGTTGTTTTCCCGGAGAACTATAATCACCTATGGGAAAATACTCGTGAACGGTTTTGTTAAAGACTTTAGTAATTTTGAGAGTTTGATTAACGAATGTAAATGTAGAGGATATCAGCTAAGCACATGTGTTGGTTGTTATTTTTGGATATAACTTCAGTGCTCCAAGGAAACTAAGTAGAACCCTGCTGACGGCGATTGTATCCAGCCATCAACTAATGCAGTAGAATTTTGGGTCCTGAGAGAATATTGGTGGAGAACGGCCAGTATCGTACCGACCGGGAAAAGCGGGTCCGAGACCCGGGCATCTCTTACTGTTTCTACCTTAGCGACCTGCAAGTGTAAGGTGAAATTATTCAAGTGCTTATTGTTATTTTGGTTTGCATACGTTGTTTGTTTTAAATAAGATTTTTGAACTTATTTGTTTTATTAAAGATTATAAAGTACACTTTACTATTTTGTATGTGTTATAAAGGTATATACGCAATTATTTAGCCATTTATTCACGTATATCTTGAGATATTAAATTTCCTTGTTTAATGTTGAGTGCTAGTGACGTCGTGTTTGTTTGGTTTGTGATTATTTTTGTTTAAGGTATAATTATATATTTATATTTAAATATAAGGATATGTGCCGCCAATCTTGAGCTGTAGAGAATGCTTTCGTATGTGTAAGAGAGAAATTTTCAATTTTGTGAGATTTTTAATAGACGTAAGGAGTGCGATAAAAGCTTTTTTTAATAGATTGCCATTGAATATGTTTTAAAACAATTTAATTTATTAAATTGAGTTATTGAGTTTCTTGTAAGTACTACATTTCTTTTAAAAAGAAAGAGTATACTGATACTAAAAGGCGTAAATCTTTTCTTTGTCTGTATTATTTATATGTGCTGTTCACGCATAATGATTTAGCGTGACTGTTTTTCATAATTTATTTGAGTTTATGTCAATTAAGGTAGGGCTGGGGGTAGTTTTATTTGAAGCAGAAAGTAAATTAAGCTTATTTCAATAACGGGTAGATTGCTTTGTTTTAATTTAGTAACAATACTCAAACGGGGTAATTTTCTTTTGTAAATAAACAGTATACCGACGCTAAAGGGCGTAAATATTTTCTTTGCCTGTATTATTTATGTATGCTGTTCATGCATAATGTGATTTAGCGTGACTGTTTATCGTAGTTTAATTTGAGTGTATGCCAAATAAGATAGGGACGGGGGTAGTTTTATTTGAAGCAGAGAGTAAACTAAAGTTGATTTCAATAGCAGGGAGATTTAATTTAGCAACAATATTCAAGCGGGAATTTAATGAAAATTTAAATGTTAAAGTGTCGAAGATTAAGAGCTTTATTGTGCTGTTTTTGGAGCATTACATGTCAGAATCGACTAAACCATTGGCGGCAAGCAAAAGGTAGACTCAAATATTGTTTTTTTTATGCTAATGCATTTTTGTTTGCGTACAGGTTATTAATTTTCATCTCGAGCAGGACGACCGAATTTAAGCCAAATATCTAACATATCCTCTATTCTACTCGCCACCTTTAGACAAAGGACGATCAGGATGGATTTCAATGAATAATTGGGCACGTGTTCTAACAATAAGCAAACCATGAACAAAATTTCAATTTTTTTCGTTCCGTTAACATCATCATATTGAAAACCAAAAATGTGAAAATTTGACACCAGAAATAAACTGACATAGATAAAGGAATGCAAACATGTATTTACTGTTTAATGATCACTTCAGATTGTTACCGTGTGTAGAAATTGTAGTAAAAATTGTAATATTGGTAGTTTTGTGGTATAATTTTATTGAAGATTTAAGTATATTCAGTTATGAAGTTTGGGAAGCACTGATTAGTCCTGTTTTTATGGTATATTTGACGCTATTTGAGTTTATTAGAAATTGTTGTAAAATTTTTAGTTTTATGCTTACCACGTTTCTTTTTTTTTGTAGGAAGATATTGAAGTTCTAAATTGCGAATATGTTTGTCGCATATTTGAGGTATAGTTGTTTATGTTTAATACGAGAAATAAGTAAAAGAAGTATATTTTATTATAGTAAACATCGGATAATCCTATTTTTAGGTAGTTGTTAATTTATAGTTTAGATATAAGTGGAAATTACGCCATGGGAAAGTGTTTGTAATTACAATTACTGCAAAAATTGTACGAATATCGAGTCAGTAGAATTAAATGACGCGATAGCGAGAACGACGACTGCAGTTTTTATAATACGTTAAAGTAGGATTCATTTTTTAAGGTATAGCGACGACGAAAACATATCAATCAGATTATAATTTTTTTGCACTTAACCTGATGTGGTAAGCTTGTGCCGATGAAGTATTTTCTGGATCGTGTTTAGAAAACGGTTCGATTTTACCACGCGTACGGTTTGAAGGAATTTTAGCTTTATGATTGGTTATGCTTGTCAGGTTGACGTTGACGCACCCTGTATGTAGGATGTTATGATGACGTGTTTTGAGTGCGAGTGTATTGAGTTTGAACGAAAAAAAAAATTTTTTTTTGTGTATGCATAATGTATGTGGGTGTATGATACGCCACTGGAAATTTAGGAGAAATATAATTCAGTATGTAGATACGTATATTTGAATATTATAGAGACTTTAGTGTTGGAATAATTAGATTCTGATGAATGTAAATGTGAAGAGAAATTTGTCGATGGGGCGATAATGTATTGCTACTGTATTGCTACTGTTAGAAATGGAATGTTTGAAGATAAGATGAGTAATCTTTGCCAGAAGATGTGAGTGTATAAGTGTAGAACGTTTTAGAAAATATGTAGAGAAAGATTTGGTGTGTTTAAGTGTTAATTTCAGAAAGCTTTCGTAATGTTGTGCAATTGTTTTGAGAATAAATGTATGTATATGGAATTTGAGACCTTAGACGGTGCTTATTTTTGCAAATGTTGCGGAAGCAGATTGAGCGCAGGTTGGAGATAACTGTTAAAAGTTGCGTAATGGTCCAGAGTGGCTACTGAATAAATGTGGTGACGAAAAATGATTTCTTCATGAAGTAATTGTAAAATTTGTAAGTAAGAACAAATATGGCGATGTATTGTAATTACACGCGTGCTTGTATAGAGGGTAGCATCTATTGGAACTATGGAATTTTGAATGAATACTATTGGAGAATATAACGCGGAAAGAAGACATGTTTAAAGATGGATGCCTGAAGTTATAAATAGGAAAGTCAGAGATTGACGAGTGAGTTAGAGAGAGTTAGCTTTTGGCTTTTGGCGGAAGACGCGCGCGAGGTAGTGGGATAGAATGGGATGATGTTGGAGTATTTGTGAATTTTAATGAGGCAGTAATTGTTTAAACAACTGCGTAACCCGAAAGGGGATGAATCGTAAAAGACATTCATAAATAAAACGATAATAAAATTGAGATTGAAGATAAAATTAGTTTGTGTTTTTCTTCAAGAAAATAATAAGTGCGTAAGCAGATTTCAATAAAGATAACAGTTGTAACGTTAGTAGCGTCAAGGTTAGGGCGTGTTCTTGTATCGAGATTCAGCTAAAAGTATTTATGAGACCACCTGTTAAGTAAACGAAGTGTTCGTTGTATATTAAGCCAATGTTTAAGTAACGTTATATGACATTGAAAGTTTATTTGTATAAGGGACTAAATTGGTATAAAGGTTGCTAGAAATTTTAGGAGGCAACCAAACGTATACAGCTTATTACGTGTTATTAGACTATTTGTGAGTACAGAAAGGAATAAGTGTTTGTGAAATTGTGAAGCACTGGGTATGTGGCTTCATGCAATTTAAGGATTACAAATAGACTACAAATAATTGATTTATGGAAGAAAGAAAATCCAAGGATTTATGGACAATTTTAAGTAAGAAATTAGATTTAAGAATTTTTAAGAACTCATTTAAGCCCGATTATCTTTTTGGTTAGTTTAATTGCGTATTGTTGTTTAAATTATTAAGTAGTTTTGAAAGGAAGAGATAATCGTTCTTGAGTCTTATTATATGGTTTGTTTTAGTAGTAAGAATGCAAAGTGGTATTTGGTGGTTTAACTTCAACCACGCTGATGTAATTTATGTAGATATTTGTGTTTTTGTGTTATTTTATGCAGGACATATATATATATATATATATATATATATATATATATATATATATATATATATATAGGTATATATATATATATATATATATATATATATATATTTATCGTTATATTTTTATTTTGTTGTTTATTTAGCAGTATGAAACACAGTTGTAACATTTACTTAATTGGTGATCTTGTTTTGACAATTTTAAAAGTAAGCTTTGCATATTTTAATTTTCAGATTTATGAGCAACCAGAAAGGTTTTCTTAGCCAGGTTGCTTGCAAAATTTTCATGTTAGTTTCATTAGCGCAATACACAATTAACGGATCAGCTGTTAATTTAAATTTCATTAAGTTTAACAAAAAGTTGGAGTTTTGAAACCTTAAACGTTTACGAATGTCAATACGATTCAGAAGTGTTATAAAAAGTAAATTAAATTTAAAAGATATCGTTCATGTTAGGAATTTTAAAAATTAATTACCGTTCATTGAATGAATTTGAGTGATCAATTTTATTTTGGAAGTTTTGGTATACGAGGTGTATTCAAAAAGTTTTTAATAACCTGGGTAGTACTAAATATATTTGAGTTTGAGTTGAATTGTTTTGGACGAGTGTTTGTTTTAGAACCTTCGTATAGGAGTTTACCGAGTAAGCACAATCCTACTTTCCACAATCAGGTAGGGTTAATTAACATCCAGCTTAAGACAATTATTTTAGCAAAGTTTCGATTGTGGTGGCGCCTAGCGACATATTTTCCCGGACTGAGCTGTTTGAATGTAGGTTAAGGTGTTTGAGCATATTAATCATTCATTTTACTTATTATTTCGATCACGCCCATATCCCTGTTAGCTGGCTTGGCAACCCGCTTACATTAGTAAGCATGCACGACGCCTAGTGCGGTTTGGACGTGTAACATGCTTTGTGAAGCTTAAAATGGCGAAATCTGGGAAAATCGCGACAGGAGATCATTAATTAAGTGTCGAGCCGAGTAAGACGTGCGTAAGCTAATAACTGCTGGTAGAGTGGTGGCGTTGTTAACGTCCCTTATGCGGTGTGTGTCTGAGTAACGTGTTGAGTAGTGAAGTTTATAACGGTTGCTATCCCGTGTTTTGTTGAAGATTTTGCAGAACACAGTTGTTTTCCCGAAGAACTATAATAACCTATGGGAAAATACTCGTGAACGGTTTTGTTAAAGACTTTAGTCATTTTGAGGGTTTGATTAACGAATGTAGAGAATATCAGCTAAGCACATGTGTTGGTTGTTATTTTTGGATATAACTTCAGTGCTCCAAGGAAACTAAGTAGATCCCTGCTGACGGCGATTGTATCCAGCCATCAACTAATGCAGTAGAATTTTGGGTCATGTGAGAATATTGGTGGAGAACGGCCAGTATCGTACCGACCGGGAAAAGCGGGTCCGAGACCGGGGCATCTCTTACTGTTTCTACCTTAGCGACATGCAAGTGTAAGGTGAAATTATTCAAGTGCTTATTGTTATTTTGGTTGGCATACGTTGTTTGTTTTAAATAAGATTTTTGAACTTGTTTGTTTTATTAAAGGTTATAAAGTACACTTCACTATTTTGTATGTATTATAGAGGTATATATGCAATTAGTTAGCCATTTATTCACGTATATCTTGAGATATTCAATTTCCTTGTTTAATGTTGAGTGCTAGTGACGTCGTGTTTGTTTGGTTTGTGATTATTTTTTATAGGTATAGTTATATATTTATATTTAAATATAAGGATATGTGCCGCCAATCTTGAGTTGTAGAGAATGCTTTCGTATGTGTAAGAAAGAAATTTTCAATTTTGTGAGATTTTTAATAGACGTAAGGAGTGCGATAAAAGCTTTTTTTGATAGATTGACATTGAATATGTTTTAAAGCAATTTAATTTATTAAATTGAGTTATTGAGTTTCTTGTAAGTACTACATTTCTTTTAGAAAGAAAGAGTATACTGATACTAAAAGGCGTAAATCTTTTCTTTGTCTGTATTATTTATATGTGCTGTTCACGCATAATGATTTAGCGTGACTGTTTTTCATAATTTAATTTGAGTTTATGTCAATTAAGGTAAGGGATGGGGGTAGTTTTATTTAAAGCAGAAAGTAAATTAAGCTTATTTCAATAACGAGTAGATTGCTTTGTTTTAATTTAGTAACAATATTCAAACGGGATAATTTTCTTTTGTAAATAAACAGTATACCGACGCTAAAGGGCGTAAATATTTTCTTTGCCTGTATTATTTATGTATGCTATTCACGCATAATGATTTAGCGTGACTGTTTATCGTAGTTTAATCTGAGTGTATGCCAAATAAGATAGGGACGGGGGTAGTTTTATTTGAAGCAGAGAGTAAACTAAAGTTGATTTCAATAGCGGGGAGATTTAATTTAGCAACAATATTCAAGCGGGAATTTAATGAAAATTTAAATGTTAAAGATTAAAAGCTTTATTGTGCTGTTTTTGGAGCATTACATGTCAGAATCGACTCAGGGAACCGTTGGTGGCAAGCAAAAAGGTAGACTCAAATATTGTTCCCTGTTTTATGCTAATGCACCCCTTTTTGTTTGCGTACAAATTACCCAGATTAAGAGAGGGTGGCGTCCAAAATATCCGATCCTCTGATCGGATATTTACCGTTTTATCGTAACTACAAAATTTTAATAAAATCCACGAGCTCACGACGAGCTAGTCGTGCTCTTTCAGTTATTGCCGTGTTATGTCCAAATACCGTTTGAACCCGAAAATTATGATTATTTTATTATTATTTTTTAAGTGGTCTTTTTATATTTGTGAAAAATTTTTTTTTGCCGCCTTTCTTAGTTGCGGTCTTACTTACTGAAATGTTCAATCGTAAAATTCTCGAGACCTGTTGAGTTTAGTTAGATTTCTATGCAGAAAATGGTTGTTCCTAGAAAAATCGAATAACAACTGACTAATTAATCGTAACGAATGACAGTAATCACGATTGTACACAAATATCTCTAAAATAAGCGTTTTTGGAGTTTAGTCATTCATTACAAAACCGAGTATGAAGCAGAAAAGTGTTCAATGAAAAAATTTTTGTACAATGTACATAAAAAAACTGATGTAAACCCAATACTATAATATCTGTATATTACTACATACTTATTATTATTATTATTATTATTATTATTATTATTATCCAACTACAAGGGAAACCCATTTTCGGCAGGTTTGCGGGGTATCCCTCTTATTGCTTTCTCATATATGTACGTATAAAGATAAAGCTATATAATCGGTTTAAATTTTCAAAAACTTTATTTTTACATTTCTCGTCGTTTTGTGCAAAATCGAAACACATTTTAGAAAAGACAAATCTCGTGTCTGATTTGTGTATGTGTGAGTGTGCATATCTTTTGAAACATGAAATTATCGAAAAAACAAGTTTTAGAAACAAAATTTGTCTGTCTGTTGAAATGTAGCGTCACTTTTGAAACATCAAAGTATCAAATGAAATTAGCAAAATTTTGCTAAAATTGCAAATTGTAATGAGCAAAATCTAACCAGTGGTGGGCCATTTTTAGGGGATTAAAAAATTAAAAAATTCATTGCTTCAAATGTTCAAGTTACATAATTAATTTTTGGAGTACAAAATTGTGCATTTTTTAATTTTAATTGTTCAAAATGGCGGATCAAAAATGGGGGATTATCAAGTTTAAAATCCGATATGCCTAAAATTCAGGTATTGTGAGCTAATTTTGCAACTTTGTTAATTTATCTAAATAAAAAATTTTAAAAACTGCCAATGGCGCACCGTTTTTAGGGTGCAAAATTTTTTTGAAAGTTGGATATTGGGGGTTTTTAAGATCGCTAAGAATAAATCATTTGTCAAAATTAAAGAATTCAAAATGGTGGATCAAAAACGGGGAATTATTTGAAGTTATTTATTTACGTATATGAGAAAGCATTATGGCAGATAATTTGGCAGCGGTTTTTTTAAAGATAGATGGTTGCGGTTTTCGCGACTGTTGCTAATTTTTTGTGAAATTAAATATGGCGCCAGTAGAATTTTCATAGTGCTTTTGGTTTCTGGGATACAGGGTGTAATTGAAAAGTAACACTTTTGAGGCACCCCTCGTATCTCAGTTATCTTTAAACCTATCCAAGAAGTTAAAACGTATTCCTATAGAACTTTTTTCCGTAGTGTAATCAGTTTTTTTCTAATACCGTTTTTTGCTTATGAGACAAACATTATGTTTTTTTATGCAACATCCTGTATATTATCTTATATATATAATTGTATACAACTATTTTCAAAAACAAGCTCAGAATTTAGGATTATCCAAAATTTTCTTTTGTGTCCAATTAGTAGGTAGTAGACTATGGCTAAAATTTATTAAAAACAAAATCCGTGTAAGTAATTATACTAATTGTTATAACGAGTTTGCCAAAAGATTCATAGCATTTTTTGTTGTAAATATCTTTGGCAAAACAACATTCGGCGGTCGGCATCGCCGGAGTGTAAATATTAAACTATGTGGAATGTATAGGGGTGATACTGATATTTTTTCAAAATTCTATGAGCATCAGACTTGGATACACCAATTGCTTCTTCTATTTGCTTGCAAGAATATGAAAGCGTGGCTTCTACATAACCCAATACGTTTATTTCTTTTCTCTCTCTATTTCATTTGGTGTACGCCTTAGGACGGCGCTTGATAAAAGATCCGTGTTGTACTAAATTTGATTTTAAGGCGGGATAATAAGTCTGTGAAAGGTTGTCGTCTCTTTGGATATCTAATATCAACAAAAAGAACTCCTAAGATATTATCCTAACCATAACGCTTAAAATACGTTACCTTTGTAATTATAATTGCGAGGCTTTTTGGGGATTTTCATTAGATTGTATAAAACAAATCAACATACCATAAACCACCATTACAATAAATTAAATATAGAATACATTAGAATAGAAATACCAAAATAACAAAAATATTTTACTAATAATCAAAAACTGATAAAAGCACTAAGTTTTTGACATTTTGTTTTCTTGTTCCAAACAAATTTGCCACAGCCTACTAATTGGACACAATAGAAAATTTTAGAAAATCTTAAATTCTGAGCTTATTTTTGAAAATAATCGTATACAATTATATATTTTTGGAAAGCCCATATTATGCCTCATAGATATAATAAATAATATACAGGGTGTTCCATTAAAAAAACATGTTTGGTTCATAACTAAAAAACGGAAGGAATACGTTCTAACTTCTTCAGTAAGTTTAAAGAAAGAATAAAACTGAGGTACGAGGGATGCCTCAAAAGTGATACTTTTCAATTCCACCATCTATCTGAGACACCAAAAGGGCTATGAAAATACTGCTGGTGCTATCTTTAATTTTACAAAAAGGTAGCGCACAGTTGCGAAAACCCTCTATCTTAAAAAATAAAGGTGATACCTCGCAAAAGTGCCGAAAATGGAATACCCTGTACACTTTTAAATAATTTTCACGGTACATTACGCCACGGTGTACAGATAGGTTTTTTAAAGTGAGGATATTGAGAAAGTAATGTTACCTACTACTATCGCAGTGAAAAAAAACTAAGCATGAAACATACAAGTGTAAATTTTCATTTTCCCAAACAATATCCGTACTAGATTATTAGACAATTATTAATAAATTGAAACTGGTTTCATTATACGGTAGAAATGATTGCAAAATAAGGCATTTTGCACGAGTATTAATATTATTTTGAAATAAGACTTGTACTTACCACGCACTAATTACTGTACTTAAAGATGCAGCCTTACCTGTAAAAATAAAAATTTAAGTTTACTTATATAGAAATATAGTTTAAATTCTAATAAGACAGGTAATATGCCTACTGCGCATAACTTATACGCTATAGAATAATTAAACGTGTAATTAAAATTGATTATTGAATCTAGCATTCTTGGAACGCTTAAACTAGTTAATCAGACACAAATAAGAAGAAATTAGTCACATGTCATCCATTTAGTCTTATTTCATTACAGAATATCAAATGCAGTAATATTATTAAACACCTTCTCAATACACCTGTCTTGCAGAGCTTACAATCCATTATTATGGTAATTTTAGCAATTATTCCTTGCAACCAATGACAGTACACAATAATCTTATTACCTACCTACAGGCTTCATGCATATGTGGAAAGCCATGGGGTATTTAATTTTGCAACTTTGTTAATTTATCTAACATCTATCATATTAAAACATTTGTAAGGAATCTATGCAGTTATTGGGTTATCTACCGCAATTGTAAAGTCTTTAAATCATCAATTCCATTTCAAACCCTTTACAAATCATCCGTTCTCAGTAAATTGAATATTGTTCTTTGTTTGGTCTATTGCACAAAATACCAATTAGGTATTGAGAGAGTTCAGTTTAGATTTCTTCAATTGCTATTGATATGGAAGAGAAACAATACCCCAAATTCGTTCATATGCTAAATTAGTTGCAAAATTTAATTTTAGAACTTTGGGTGATCGTAGAAAGTGTAGCGCCCAAATGTTTCTCTATAAACTGTTAAATGGATTAATTGATGCTCAAATTTGCTAGAATTAGTTACGTTTAACCTACTGTTGGAACTCGTTTTTACGCTAATTCTTCCTAAAAATACCAAGAACCACCATTTTAAGATGTCTTCAATGAATTCTATATTAGAGGACCACAATAAACAGATAAATGATGTGGATGTTTTTAACTAGCAAAGAATGTACAAAAAGTTATTATTGAACATATCGAAATAATGTAAATTGAATTTAATTAGTCCCAAATTTCTTGGAGTGTTTGCTTTTGATGTCCTTACTGTGAATTATGTTTTATAACATGAACTCTGACATACTTTGTAATAGGATAACTTTGTTATTGAAGTTGTTAGTTTAAATGTGATAATTGTGTCAAAATTTTTTGAAAGTCGGATATTGGGTTTTAAGATCGCTAAGAATAAATCATTTGTCAAAATTAAAGAATTCAAAATTTGGATCAAAAATGAATTATTTGATTATTTATTTACGTATATAAACATTATGGCAGATAATTTGGCAGCTTTTTTAAAGATAGAGGTTGCGGTTTTCGCGACTGTTTGCTAATTTTGTGAAATTAAATACCCAGTAAAATTTTCATAGGCTTTTGGTTTCTGGGATACATTAATTGAAAAGTAACACTTTTGAGGCACCCTAGTATCTCAGTTATCTTTAAACCTATCCAAGAAGTTAAAAGTATTCCTATAGAACTTTTTTCCATAGTGTAATCAGTTTTTTCTAATTTTTTGCTTATGAGATAAACATTATGTTTTTATGCAACACCCTGTATATTATCTTATATATATATATATATATATATATATAATTTTATAACTATTTTCAAAAACCAAATTTAAGATTTCCAAAATTTTCTTTTGTGTCCAATTAGTAGGAGTAGACTATGGCTAAAATTTATTAAAAACAAAATCCGTGTAAGTAATTATACTAATTGTTATAACGAGTTTGCCCAAAGATTCATAGTATTTTTTGTTGTAAATATCTTTGGCAAAACAACATTCGGCGGTCGGCATCGCCTGAGTGTAAATATTGAACTATGTGGAATGTATAGGGGTGATACTGGTATTTTTTCAAAATTCTATGAGCATCAGACTTGGATACACCAATTGCTTCTTCTATTTGCTTGCAAGAATATGAAGCGTTTCTGCATAACCCAATACGTTTATTTCTTTTCTCTCTATTTTTTTGGTTACGACTTAGGACGGCGTTGAAAAAGATCCGTGTTCTACTAAATTTGATTTTAAGGCGGATAATAAGTCTGTGAAAGGTTGTCGTCTCTTTGGATATCTAATATCAACAAAAAGAACTCCTAAGATATTATCCTAACCATACCGCTTAAAATACGTTACCTTTGTAATTATAATTACGAGGCTTTTTGGGGATTTTCATTAGATTGTATAAAACAAATCAACATATCATAAACCACCATTACAATAAATTAAATATAGAATATATTAGAGTAGAAACACCAAAATAACAAAAATATTTTACTAATAATCAAAAACTGACAAAAGCACAAAGTTTTCGACATTTTGTTTTCTTGTTCCAAACAAATTTGCCATAGCCTACTGCCTACTAATTGGACACAATAGAAAATTTTAGAAAATCTTAAATTCTGAGCTTATTTTTGAAAATAATCGTATACAATTATATATTTTTGGAAAGCCCATACTATGCCTCATAAATATAATAAATAGTATACAGGGTGTTCCATTAAAAAAAACATGTTTGCTTCATAACTAAAAAACGGAAGAAATACGTTCTAACTTCTTCAGTAAGTTTAAAAAAAGAATAAAACTGAGGTACGAGGGGTGCCTCAAAAGTGATACTTTTCAATTCCACCATCTATCTGAGACACCAAAAGGGCTATGAAAATACTGCTGATGCTATCTTTAATTTTACAAAAAGGTAGCACACAGTTTCGAAAGCCCTCTATCTTAAAAAATAAAGGAGATACCTCGCAAAAGTGCCGAAAATGGGATACCCTGTACACTTAAATAATTTTCATGCTACATTACGCCACGGTGTACAGAGAGGTTTTTTAAAGTGAGGATATTGAGAAAGTAACGTTACCTACTAATATCGCAGTGAAAAATAAACTAAGCATGAAACATACAAGTGTAAATTTTCATTTTCCCAAACAATATCCGAACTAGATTATTAGACAATTATTAATAAATTGAAACTGGTTTCATTATACGGTAGAAATGATTGCAAAATAAGGCATTTTGCACGAGTATTAATATTATTTTGAAATAAGACTTGTACTTACCACGCACTAATTACTGTACTTAAAGATGCAGCCTTACCTGTAAAAATAAAAATTTAAGTTTACTCATATAGAAATATAGTTTAAATTCCTAATAAGACAGGTAATATGCCTACTGCGCATAACTTATACGCTATAGAATAATTAAAACGTGTAATTAAAATTGATTATTGAATCTAGCATTCTTGGAACGCTTAAACTAGTTAATCAGACACAAATAAGAAGAAATTAGTCACATGTCATCCATTTAGTCTTATTTCATTACAGAATATCAAATGCAGTAATATTATTAAACACCTTCTCAATACACCTGTCTTGCAGAGCTTACAATCCATTATTATGGTAATTTTAGCAATTATTCCTTGCAACCAATGACAGTACACACAATAATCTTATTACCTACCTACAGGCTTCATGCATATGTGGAAAGCCATGGGGTATTTACTTTTAACGAGATCAAGACAAGAAAAAATTATAGTTATAGTAGAACCAGTATTATATAAAGCAAGGAAAATATTATTCTCACATTCACCTCTTTTACCTAAATGTCAATAACATATTAACAATCAAATAAAGAAAACCAAAAAGTTGTTGATACAAAAGGAATACCCCTCAACGTACGAAAATAAAAGATAATTCTTATAACTTGAACAATAATAGAATTGATCAGATGTTAAATACGTATTAATTTCAATAAAACAATCAATCATCTTCAGTCATTCTCAGTCTTCACAGGTTGCGTTAAGTACTTTTTAAAAACAGAAGCCCAAAATATTATCAATCCTAATTGAAACCCAGTAATAATCAATTTTTTTGAACAATTTCTGGGATACAAGTGTATTCGAGTTAGACCAGTAAACGACCAAAATTTGATAAAAATTAAACTGTTAACTTTAAAAAAAATTTATTAACACGTCTGGGCATACTTCTAATGAGGTGATCGATTTCCTCCTAAGGTATCTCATCCCATGCTACCTGTAACTCATGCTGCAGACCCACTAGAGTTTGTGGGGGGTTGAGTAAATAGAGTAATCTTCTTCCCATAATATGCCAGACGTGCTCGATGGGTGAAAGAGTGGTTGCCAAGGCAACAAAGCAACTTGATTGGTCTCAAAATTAGACAAAAAAGCCCTAGCAACATGAGGTCGTGCGTTGTCTTGTTGGAATGCGCTGTTGGGGATGGTCTGAACATAAGGTACAATATGGGGTTCTACGATCTCCTGGATGTAGCGCGCAGCGATCATGTTACCTCTAATAGCAATAGCCTCCATACCATAACCTCAACTGTGTGGTGCACATGTCTTTCCTCAGAAAATTGAGGATTTTGTCTTTCACAACGCCATCTTCTCACCCTTGCACGACCGTCATGCATGCCCAAACAAAACTGGACTCATCACTGAAGACAATTCAATTCCATTCTTGGTCCCAATTTGCCCGTACACTCCACCACGCTAGACGATCACGTCGGTGCCCAGGAGTCAATGGTAGCACAAAATGGGAACGGTATGAAAAGAGTCCAAAGGTTCTTATTCGACGATAAACAGCTCGTATCCCAATCGCCCTTCCATGTTCTGCAAACCACTGGTCCGCAATCGCCTGTGTAGACGAGAAGCGGTCCCGTAGAGCCAATACTCTAAGAAGGCGATCTTCGGCTTCTGTGGTTCTTCGAGGACGTCCTAAGTCCACAATTCGACCCCTATTAAACTCGCTTAACTACCGAAAATTTTGGCATCTTCGCACTCGAGGCATCATGATTCAATTAAAGAAGCTTTTTGTAATGTGGTTTACACGTTTTAAATGACAACTGCCGTTACAAATGATTTTAAGGCTACGTGATCGTAAATGTTTTTGAAAGAGGTTAATGCAAAAACCACTAGAGTAATATGGCTAAAAAATTGATCGTTTTCTATCTTAACATAAGCAAACATATTCGCAAAATTTTTTTAAAATATTCATTACTGGGTGTTCTTCTTTCTATGTCACTTAGTATATTATTTTTAAAATGAATTTTGAGGTAACATCCATAGTTCCACAGAGTTTCTGTAATACTATATTAATGATTCTTGAACCACCGTTTTCCGTTAAAATGACATACTGCATGGAAATCGCAGCTATTGAGTCAGGGGTTGTACGAACTATGGCAACCAATAGTGTGCTTGCATAGTTTGTCCCTTTTCTTAGAACGAGCTCATTTTTTTTCTTTTCTCGATAGATACCAAACAATGGCTTCTTTGGCATTACGGACATCTTGAAATTAGAATAATGTTACCACCTTTTATCAGTTACAAAAGATAGTTTTCAAGGAAGGAGTGGAAAACCGAACTTTATTGATAAATTGTCAAAACGGTCGTTCAATAAAAAAGGAATCAACCCACAAAGCTAATATGATTTTATATTTAGTTTTCACTTAAAATGGTGCTATGCTATAGAAACGCTATACGTGAATTGATAATATTAATACTACTACATCTAAAAAATCAGTGGTTTAAGGATGTTTTTATTAAAATTGTAATTAGATGGTGCCACATATATGACAACGGTTAAAAACCTTATTTAGGTTAAAGTGTTTTAATACCATAATAATCTATTTTATTGTAATATCTCAAACAATTTTGAAAATGTTCGGTAAAAACTGAAACAATCAAAACTTCAGCATCCTGTATATCGAAAATAGAACACACATTTATATGAACTTTTCGACTTAGAAATACAAGCGACACATTTACATTTTGACAACATGCTTCAGTTGTACTAAGTAATAATTATTTACACTCAAGATAAAACTAAACAATATGAGATCTGAAAAAGATAAATGTAAAGTCGGTTAAGTTAGGCAAAAGTTCCGTAAATTCGGAAATTTGATTACCTCAAGGTCTAGCATCTTTGGTCGATCATCTTGTCTCTCTTTTGATTACCCCTGAGAAGTAACCTCACCTAACATTTTCTAAAAACTACCCTTTTTTATTGTTACCCCAATTTTCTAAATATTTCTTCCAATTGGCTCCCAGCTCCACGCCCCTTGCTTCTAATTGGTCCCCACATTGCAAGTCTTGCCCTTTCTCCATATTGTGGAAGTAACCTGTCACCTTCAGAGCAACATCTTAAAACCGGTTTCAACCTCTGCATCTTTATTATGACCCTGGTCCAAAATCTAGACCCCTGTGTCTTGATCTAGGGACTTGCATGTTGATTCAGGATATTGAAACTGGTTTAAGTATCCAGCAACTGCATTAAGTGCTAAAGAAAGTATGTGAAAATAATTAAAACTTGTGTGGAAATCCCTAGTTTTTCGATTACGCATTACGACTACCAAAGGTTCACTTTTACTTATGTCTCATGACGTTCGCTTTTTGGATTACGTAATACGAGCTAGCAATTATAAACATCTTATTACGCAATAAACCCAATGTCATGTCTTTCACTGATGTCTATTCACTTTCACGTTTTGGATTCCGCAATACTTACCGAAAACCCTAGGTCATGTTTTTTATCTGGGTATAAATTCACTATAAATTCTCCAATAAGAAATTTAAATTCATCATTTCTCCAATTGGACTAAACATTTATAAAAAATGTCTTATCTACAACAAGCAACACAAACTACCGAATAAACATAGAGCCCATCTGAAGTGCATAACTAAAATAAAGTTAACCCTTAAGTTTTAATTAGATGAAAATTTAAGACGACATTCTGCCACCCTGTGTCAACTTCTATTGAAGTAAATTATTATAGAGTGGATTTATAGTCCAAGGCATAATGGGAATAAAAAGTGCAAATATGGGTTAAATCTTCGTACCAACCTTTTTGGTAGTGGAATAAATTACCATTTATTCATATATTTATGATCCAAGGTTTATAATGAGAAGAGAGGATGCAAATCTTAAGTATAGAAAAATTTACGACATTCTGACACACTGACACTAACATAACATACTAGCATAAATGTTGTAAATTGATTAAGATGTAATCCCCATTTGCACCCTTTATCCCCATTTTAAATCAATGTGCCTTGGGTCACAAATGAATTAAGCTAAAATATATATATATATATATATATATATATATATATATATATATATATAATGTCGTCATCAATTTTTCTACAATTAAGGCTTAAGGGTTAATTGCAAGTTGATAAAACTGATTACACACTACAACCTCTTTACTTGTAATTTTTGGTTTAATTTTATCTCATACTAAAATGTCAATTGACATCATTTTGAAGGAGAGAATGTTTCTTTCAAGTTATGCATTAGTATACTTCATGCACGTACGTCTGTGTACATTACCTTTTAGAATTTGTGCTGCTAACTTTCGTTACGTAGTTCCCACTCGTAAACTATTTTCCCTTATAATCGACCTGATCCATGACACGTTAAGGTCAACTTCGCTTCACTTAGTTTTTCTGATATTTTTAGGTCTAAAAGTATACAGACCGATAAAGACAAAGAATGTGTTCAACAATTATTCAAGACACAGTTCATTTTTGTGAACAAACACTTCCTACGTAGAAGCAGTAATACTTAAACGATTTAACAAAAAACTAAGATGTAGCGTTATTTTACATAACAAAAAAATTCTTTAAGTATATCTCTTTACTTCAACAACATATAAATTCCTACAAGAGCGCGTATCATTTGAGTATCAAAATGTCGCCGCTGGTTGTAAACGATGAAAATATTTTTAAAGTTTGGAATAACCAGTGCAAATTTAATAGTTAGGTCCTAGCACCGCAAGTACACCAAACATTGATAAAGAGCGAGTTTTATCTGACCTTGTTGAGTGACGTATTTTCCTACCAATATGACACCGACTTTTATGCACAACTACCAACACGTTTAAGATTAGAATTGAACCACCTGCAGAAGTGTTTGCGGTAGAATACTAAGAAATGCATCCAGTCCTTTCTAATAAGACTCGGGGGGCAAAATGTGCTGGAACCTACGCAATCTGCAGAGGACCTAGCCCAATAAAAGATGATCAAAAAGGAGACGAAAATCAGAGGTAGTAAAAAGTATAGAATGAAAAACAAACCGAAAAGTTGAAGTTCAAGATAGAGGATAGATGCAAGTGAGTGGAACCTAAAAGTGAAAGTGGGTAAGGGGTGGAAATGGGAGGAGTGATAGGGGAAACGTGATAGGAAAAATGTGTCAATGTACTACTTTCATAAAATCGCGCTAATACATTAACGCGAAGCACTGGCACAAGCACTACCAAGTCCTACCAAGGATATCCTTACCACACCGTAACTACCAACACTACCTCTAGATTCACGCAAGCTTAAACATCCTCCTTCTATTGTAACCAAACTCCTTCACGACCTCTGCGAGGAGATAGAACAACCCTTTGACAATATCCCTTATACACAACGATTCCTCACGTTTATCCGATGACGACCACCGATAATACCTTAATAAAGGTACACTTCTACACGCCAATTACACTAACATTGGAACTACTTGTACAAACATCTCTCAAACAAGAATTAAATTAAAAAAAAACTTTTTTTACACCAGAAATAATTAAATCCCATAATTGTAAACAATACAATCCAACAAACACAACGCTACGCCAACGATAGAAGCATCACCTGGGATGAAAAGGATGAAGACTCCTGATCAGTCCACAAGAAATCAATAATATCAACCTAAGAATTAATAATTAACATAAGCCTGAGCATTCTTATAAAAAAATTAATGCGAAGTTAATTAATTGATGACTTTGGAGAAAATCGTTAAACAAATATACGGTTTCAGAAAACTGTAATCCGTGACTCGTCAGCAAAATGTTTTACTAGATACCAAGTAAGTCCTTTTCAATAAGGACTCATTTTCTTGAGTTTTATGTAAATAATATTTTCTAAAACCGGAACAGAAGAACTAAAGTGTCACTGACTAATTAGTGAAGCAGCGCGGTTTTCAAAAATGTAAAAACTTGGTTACGAAAAGAGTGGTTAAAATTACGCTAATATTTTAATGCTAAGCTAATTAGTAATGATTTTTGCAAGATTCGCGGAAAAATGTACGGTTTCAGAAAAAATTTAGTACATGTCTCATCAGGAATATGATTTACTTGATTGGAATTACTAGATCATTTTCCTGGCTTTTATGCACATAACTAAAAATTAACAGTAATTTATTATTAAATTCTACAAAGTAAATTTAGAAAAAAAAAAGGAATAATAACTATAGAGGTTTGTAAAGTAAATGTTTATTAAATGTGGTGGATGTCAGAATACAAATAATGATCGAGAACATAAAGGAATTTATTTTAAATGCAATTTGAGACAATTTCACATAAAAAGGAAAAAAACTGAATGTAACTTAATCATTATCAATCATTTACAATAGACCCATTTGTAAGGTATTAGAACAATAACGCGTAGTTTTATGGAGTGAAAACAGTGTAAGCTAATGGTTATTGCGCCGTAAAATAAAAATTAATATTCTATTGATTGTTACTTATGTAAGTAGTAATTCTATGGGACATTTAAGATCAGAATCAGATTTAATTATTTTCGTTCATAAAAATCGCTAATTGTTTGATTATGTTATGAAAAGAAAAAATATAATGTACTAATAGTTATTGTATAATAAAACTATTTTCTTGGAGGAAACAAGAGTTAGTATATTTCGTCGATCTTGCAGGAAATAGGCCCCAGAAAATAATAACTGTAGCATATATTTGATTAATTTATATATAGTTATAAGAACTAAGCAAAATTCGCTATTCATCATTCTACGTGCCACTGCACCCTACAGGGTGGTTTCATTTTCGTACTCGATATTAGTAGTGCACATAAATTTGTAGTTGTCCTGGAAAATTATTGAAAGTAATAACTCTCGAAATAAAGAGAAAATCACGTGTCCGCTGGACTACCGTTTCTATTTTGTGCAGTTTGTTCATGCTATTATACAGAGTGAATACTCTGGGAAATAAATTTTGTAACTCAAAGATGTGAAGTCCGGGAGAAAAATCATGAAAGGCATTCTTTATAATTGTTTCCAGCCCTCAATCTCGAGGTTACAGTTTCTCCATATATATATATATATATATATATATATATATATATATATATATATATATATACACATATATATATATATATATATATATATATATACTCGATGACCAAAACGAAAACAGCTGATTCTTCTGGCCAAAAGCAACAAAAAATTGTTAATACAGGGTGTGTCTATTGTTGATGGTTTCCAAGATGTTAACCTTTTTTTAATTTTTTCTATTTCGTGGATTTATTTTTTAAATCACGCTGTATCTTCCAAACTAGAAGAGTTACAAGAAAACACATTAGGAGAAATTTGTAGAAGATGAAATTGCCTTAAAGAATATTAAATTCATTCGAGACAAACTCATCTCATTTCTGAATTCATTATGTCATTAAAAATGTTGAATAATGAGTTTGCTATTCATAAAGTTATTGCGTAAGCTCTTCATTAAATACGGTGCGTCATAGCTGGTTAAAATACTCTCCCCATCAATAATTATTTCTGGACATTTTGCCGTAGCCTCAAGCAAATTGAATGCGGAGCGATTATTAGTCCCCTGGTCACAAAATAGTAGTAAAGGCTTTAATTAACCGTTTCCCTGCTCTTGACGTATATCTGCGCCATAAGACAAACTGCTCTTGACGTATATATTCGCATTGCACGGTAAAATAGGATTAGACTGCTCTAGACTAATAAAACCGATAGGAATATTTATAGGCGTCAGAGTGGGGAATGATGACCGCGACGGGCGGCGCTATGGCGGAGACTGCATATGTGGCGTGATAAAATATATTTATGTAAACTAACACGTAGCAAGAGGTTGCTATAGTAGACTCACGTTTGTATAAGTTGTATAGTGTTTGTATAAAATGGCACGTAAATATCTAACAAATAAGCAACTGGAAAATATATTAGCGTTAAGTGATAGCGAATATGAAGAACATATAAAGGAGAACGTGAGTATAATAACAATATGGCTTAGGGTTAGTTTATGCTATTTTTTTTTTGTATATAATAATAATTATTTATTATATTTACAATTTAGGACGACGATGAATGGTCTGATGAAGATCGTATTGGGGGACTAGAAGCTCACATCGTGGAGGATGTAGAACTTCTGTCCAACCGAACCGATTTGGATAATTCTGTCGAGTCTGACGAAAATAATGAAGATGTTGAACCTACCGCAACATTTCAAGGAGAAAGACATTTTGTATGGACAACAAAGAGTTTTGAACCAAATATTCATACATTTGATACCACAAACAGTGGCTCTAGGATTGAAGGTATGTTAAATAATTCTGCCTTACCCTATTTTGAGTTTTTTTTCGCGCAAGAGTTAATGGAAACAATAGCAAGCGAAACAAATATTTTGTTTATTTACAAAATCAGCAACATTCCGATAGTTCGCGCATAAAACGGTGGCAGCCTGTTGAATACAAGGAGCTCTATTGCTTCTTTGCTGTCGCATTGCTAATGGCGCACACAAAAAAAAATGAACTAACTTCTTATTGGTCAACAGATGAGTTTACAAGCACTCCTATTTTTTCAAATTCAGGGAAGCTTTTTACCCATTCCAAAATATATGTATTGATGAAAGTTTGTTATTATTTAGAGGCCGTGTATTTTTCAGGCAGTATATCCCTTTTAAGAGGCACCGATTTGGTGTTAAATTTTTTTGCTGTGCGATTGTGATACTGGGTTTATTCTCGATTTTATTATCTATACTGGCTCATCAACAAATGTGTAGGAATTCAGAGGGGCAGATATTGGGAAATCCGGTAATATAGTGATGAATTTACTCGAACCTTACCTAAATAAAGGTCACACATTATTCATCGACAATTGGTACAATAGTCCCAATTTGCTTGATTTGTTATATTCAAATAAGACTACTGGCTGTGGAACAGTGTTCTTGCAGTCCGCTGGAAACATAAGAGAGAGGTTAATATGTTGACAACTTGCCATAGACCTGATGCTAAAGAAACAGGAAAAAAGGATCGCGAAACAAGAAGAGTCATTATGAAACCTAGCTGTATCGTCGATTATAACCAGAACATGGGAGCAGTAGATAAGTCGGATATGCTACTTTCTTCTATAGAGTGCGTACGCAAGTCTATAAAATGGTATAAAAAGGTGTTTTACCATTTATTAAATTGTACAGTTTTGAATTGTTACCAACTGTATAAGTGCAACACCCCAAATTATGTGCCTCTGGAAAAATTCCACATGCAACTAATAAAAGAGATAATTTCGAAATACCACACTCCAGTTTCTACTCGCACGGTGGGAAGGCGAGTGCTGGACCATAATTATGAATTACGTCTAACTGAAAGACATTTCCCTACAACTATACCATCCACTAACCAGAAGAGGGTGGCCACAAAACGCTGCGTAGTATGCACAAAAAATAAAAAAAGAAGAGATACAAGATATGTGTCAAACATGTGATCTTCCTTTATGTATAATTCCATCTTTCGAGATATAGCACACCAAGAAACACTTTTAAATTAAATTCCTTTTGTTTTGTTACTCATAAATGTTTCCTTAGAATGTATTTTTTTATTTCATTTTTCAAAAAATATACTTTTGTAGTTGATTTGCAGTGCGTGTATTTATATATCATTATACATATAATAGAACAATATTTTTCTGTTTTATTCTGCGATAAAATTGATTAAAAAAATCAAACATTTTGAATGATGGTTGGATCAAACTGCTCTAGACGAATATATTCGCAAGCGGTAGAAAAATGCCGTATCTGACGTACCGCCTTACTCGAGCAAGCCGCAGTGAAAGGGTTAAGGAGGTGTTTCTCAATGTCTTCACCACATTGACAATAATATTTTTTAATTCCATGCCTTTTACGGGTCCAGCTGAAACAAAATAGCCCACAGGAATTTTCCAGTTATCCAATAGTCCACGAACTAAAAATACTAGCGCACTATTAGCTACTTTTGGATTTCTTCCCAAAAATCCCAAGTCCTCAAATCCCTCAATTAGATCATGCACTTCGTCAAAATCTAAATGTTGCCTTAAAGATATTTCATCAAATGCCACAGCACATACTTTCTCCCGTTTATGTCTATAATTAGTAATTTTACACTCATATCCAAGTGCTGTTGGGTAATACATGTTCCTATGTAAGTTTTAAATGTAATTCCATCCTTTCCACTTCAATTTAACACATAGTTAGGTTTTCACAAAATCGTAATCTTGTCCACTCTTTTTATCATTGTCCATAAGTTTTTGTTGCATTGAACTGTATTTTATATAAGTTCTTTATTACATAAGTGTTGTACTACATGTCACTCATGATTTACACATATATGGGGAATAAATTTGGTGTAAAGTTTTGGCAAGCTTTTGATACGAAATCTAAATATCTCTTGAATGGTTTTCCTTATTTAGGAAAAGACGATATGCGTCCTAACAACCAACTCCTTCCAGACTATGTTGTTTTAAAAGTAAAGGAACCTTTCCTAAATATGGGTAGAAATGTTACTACCGGCAACTTTTTTACGAGCCAAAAGTAGGCCGGCAGGAATTTTGCAGTAATAAAACTAAATTTTTGAAGGTGTGTGAAATTAATTTTTATTAATATTCTTATGTCACTTCGCGGACAGTTTTCAATTTTTTTTAGTTTCAGTTTCAGATTTGTTCATTCGCAGTTTTTCCGAAAGAAATTTCAAAAAACGCTTAATCATAACTTTAAACAATAAATTTAATAAGTCATTGATGTGACAGGACACATTCGTGTTTGAATAAACGTTTTTTTGCAATTCTTTTAAAATAATTTCTTTTAAATTGATTGAGGTTTTGTGTACAACAATTAATTTTGATAATTGACGTAGCAAAATGGAAACTTCATTATAAAATTCAGTTTTTGGTCTTGTGAGGTAACTTATTCTTGACACACCAAAATCTTTGTAATTGTAATTCTGCTTGGCTAATGGGAAATCATCAGATTCTAGCATATACATTTTGCAATGTTCACGTTTATTTTTGTTTATTAATTTATTTGCTGCATGTCCAGCGACATAAGCATTGCTCAAAAGTTCTAAGTCTACCGCCCTAGAAGTTCCAATGTTACATGAAACATCCACACCCTCCGGAGTATCCAAATCGAGGTTTTCTATTTCTTCATTAACACTGGAAGTATTTTCGACTTCCTTTATTCGTTTATTCGTGTCCTTTTCTTCAGCACTTTCTTTTTGGTTTATCATATTTTCTTCTATTTCCAAATAATCCGAATTCGAATCTTCTTTACAATTACTTGCATTATAGTCTGCATTTTTTAACTTTATATATAAATTATGCTGTAGTGCAATTCTAAATTCACGAATAGTGGAGTAGGGATTGTAACCTCCACGTGTCCTCGCAACAGAAAAAAAGTTTTCTAATGGATCTTGATTAAGGTAAGAAGTACATAAATATGTTCTATCTAACTCATTACGTAAATCAGCAAACAGATTTAAAATTGTTTCAATTGTTAACAGGAACCCATCTAAACAATATATATTGTTTTTCTTCCGACCATTTTTCCTATCGAAAACTTCAACAGATTCAAATAAATGTTTCGCTTCTTTTAGAGTTTTCATGGAAATTATCTTCTCTGATAGGCTTTCGGTATACATTTTTGTCAAAAATATGCCTACTATTTAAAGAATCAAACGTTCTATCCACTTTCTCGATGAAATCTGCAGTATCTTTACTAGTTTCACATTGTAGTAAATTTAAAGCGCTCGCTGTGCGTATCGCAGAAGCCATAGAATGACTAAAAATTTGAACTGCATATAATACGCGCATCTTTTGGAAGTTATTAGGATAAATATGCACGTCCGTTACTTTAGGAAGAGTGCGTGTTGATGAACTTTTCCTGTCTAAATTGTAAGTCTTTTCAATATCTGCCCAAGACACTTCTCTATTGTTTACTACAAATTTTAAAGTCTTTTTCATACAATTATTGCGAAGCCATTTCAAGAGATGCGGTGTGTCATAAGCAGTATATATCTTATGATTTTCGATATAAAAGAACGGCTTTTCTTTAGAGCATTTCAGTAAATTGAAGGTTCCTCTATTTCCAGGGCCTTGATCACAAATAAGAATTCGTGGGAATAACTTTACTTCTAGAACTTTCTTTATGACCGTTCTTACTAGATCTTGAACGTCATTTGATTTGATTGTTCCTGCAGATGCATAATAACAGAACGGTAATTTCCAATTATTTAAAAGGCCGCAAAGATAAAATACTAATACACTGCTGCTTTATCTTTACGTCCTAAATGGCCAAGATCCTCAATGCCTTCGACACGATCAAGATAGTCGTTGTATTCTTCATTTGCTTTATATGACATTTCATCCATCGTTCCCTTCTGGTCATATATTTAACTCGATCTGCAACCTTTTTAATGAGTGCAGTATCAGTTCCAGTTGGTATATTAGTTACCTTCAACCAGTTCTGAATAGTCCTTACGCTGGGCAAAATGAAGCCAAAATTTTTCAACAAGAATTTATATACTGAAGGTGACTTGTAGTAAATAGACAATGCTAGATTTTTTTCTTTATATTTCCAAGCCGCCTTTCTTACATGAAAGCATTGCATGTTCACGAACGTTTGCACAAAATCACTTTTCGTCGATAATAATTTGTTTATAACGTTCATTGAAGAAAATTGTTTCTTAAATTCTGGTGCTCTCACATTTTTTCTCTCGGACGAATTTAATTTTCTTCGCAAATCTTTAATTTTCAAGCTCAACTTTTTACATTTAGGAGTCAATGTTATATTTCCACTTGGCATGTTGATTATTCGATCACTAACAATTGATTCTACATCCGAAGAACTTATTTCTCCTGCTGCAGGTTCTTGAATTGTCATTTTGTTTGTTATTAATTCCAAATTTTCTCTTGAACCTTTCGTCTTTGATGTTGATGCGCACAAATCTGCTGCAGTAGGTTTTCGATAAATCTCTGTAGGTGGTTGAAATTATCATTCATCATCAGAATCATTTGCAACTGGTGGAGTCCATATATTTGTTGAAGTTTGTATTTTCTTTTCTGAAACAAAACTTATTTGTGACAAGTTGGCGCGGTACCTTCTCAGATTTTTATAAAGTAGGTATTCAAACATGTTCATCAAATAAAAATGAATCCCTATTTTTCGGCATAATTCGAGAACGATTAGCAATTTCATAGAAATATATTTTGTAAATACGAAAGAAAAAGCGGTTGTTTTATCTATAAGATGTAATTTATAAAATAGTAATACATAAATACATAATTAACTAAAGGTCCTAGCAGTCGGGGTACAATCATTTTAATACAAAAAAAATTAGATAATATATATGAATAAAATTAATTAAGTTTAATAATTTATGAATGTACAATAACATACATTTTAAAATTTTCGAATGCAAATCGGTTTCTATTGTCAGCAAAGATACTTTTATATTTAGAAAAGCTCCTTTCCACATCACAGGAGGTAAGTGGAGCATACTTAAATTTTTTTTAACTCTGTTAGAGTGTAGTGTTTAAGTTCATCTGCAATTTCACATTCACATGTTAAAGCACTGTTAATTAAATTATATCCAGGATTTTTTGCTAAAATAGATTTACATTTTTGTTGAATAGTTGAGACTTTTTGTCCTTTCATTCTATTTAAACAAACGTCTATCTCCTTCACTATCTTTCTTAGAAAAAGATTTGGGTAGGTATTTAAGTTAGTACAAACAATAAAACTGGTATACTTATTTACATAAACTCTAGCAAAACCGAAAGCAGGCCTGCTGAGGTGATTCATAAAATCAAACAACAAAGTGCTATTCCATTGAGTAAAAAATCTATGACTATTCTCTAACAGGTTGTATTTTACTATTTAGCATCAATTGTCAAAGGTATAGTGCATTTCACGAATAATTAGACCTCTCTAATATGGCTGCCATTCCATTATGAACAACATCCAATTATAAAATAACTAAAATGCTATAAGTGTAACATTGTAATAAAAGGGATATTTCAGTTGGCTACTCTGAACCGCATTTTCCATCCTTTCCTACAACATTATAATAGCAAAAGACAAATATAATAACAAATACGACCTTCAAACGTCTTAAAATATTATTTGCTAACTCAGTAGCGTATCACGCGGAGAGGTAACTTAGGTTAGTAAAATTGAAAATTTTTCAATTAAATTAATTATTGTAAGAAATAAACATCGTTAAAATAAAATAATGTTCCAAAAAAATATCATTATTGTTAAGAATTTCTGAAAATTTTCCGTTACTAATTCGTAATTAATGTTGAAACTGTAAATTACTCCATAAGCATAATGTGGTTTAGAAATCATTAATGACCACTTGCTTTGCTTATAAATGTGGAATCAAATTTCCATTTTGCCATTATACTGTAAACAATAATTTGTAACGGTACAGAAGCACAAGCAATAATTGTAAATGCATATAACTTCTTTTCAAGTAAGAAACATCAAACATACTTGTTCATTTTTTTACAATTTGTATTAAAATAGTTAATAATAATAATACTAGGTGAGCGTGGTGATGGCGAATTTATTAATAATAAATTTATTCAAATAAGTTTTTCACTTTTTTTTATATGACAAAAGGTGCTACACCAATGAGTGCTTCCGCGCTTTATTTGGTGACAAATTTAAATGGCGGCCATATTGCAGAGGTCTAATTACTCGTGAAATGCACTTTACAATTTGGGTTTCCCAACAAATGCTTTAAAAATATTTTCCTTGAAAGGGATTATCCTTTCTACATAGCTAATAATAATAAAACGCTTACTCAGTGACCATTGGGGTATTGACATTGTTTGTTGAATTTCTAAAATACTGGCTAGTTTTCGGCTTTGTAAAGCTTTTTTCTGGGCACTATTGATCCTTAGGCCAGGTTATTTAAAAACTGAAATGTATCTAACACATATTTCGTAAAGTAAAAAATTATCAACTACATAGATTCAAATATGATGAAAAAAAATTATATAAAATATGCATTAAACTGTAATATTGCAGAAATATTCATGCATTTGTAAAATTCATACAAACATACATTTATATGCGCTTTCAAATTTACATATATGAATCACATACATACAAAACGTGATAAATCTGACTTTGCATATGTTTACTACATCTAAGAAAAACACGCAAATGCATACAAATCCTATCTCTAATCATAACTTTGTTTTAAATGTTTGGACACGTTACAAAGATACAAAATCTTAAAGTGAGCATAGAATTATTGTTTACAAATTTATCTTCAGTATTATAGATGTATGCTAAAAACATTACCTTCCAAATAATCAATTAAAAGTTTCTAGTGCAAGTAACAAATTATATTAAAATATTATAAAAGGCAAAAAACGATAAACATACACAGATAATTTTTATAACATTATCGGATTTATTATAACTACATTTATGCCCTGTGTATGGCATAATGAAAAACTAAACCACTAATGGGTCACTGCCGTCACAGTCTATTGAAACGCGGTATCGCGGTTACGAGATAACACCGATGCTATACGCACGAGCGTTGAAAAGGAACTAAAATTCTCAGCCCCAAAAACTTCCCATGATACTCGCGCCGTCTAGATGTCGGCCCAATTTTCTATCGACAAAACTACCGGTAAGGTTTCGCCTCTTTACTACTCATTACCCAAAGTTTGTATTGATAATTTTATATACATTATTACTGTTTGTTGTCTAACGTTACCTAATGTAGGTACATTCTTAACCCTCATCCTATGTTATCCAATCAAAGCGCACTAGCGTCGTGTAGTGCTTATAAAATAAGCAAGGTACCAACTATGTGCACTGGAAATGGGCGGGGTCGAGGTAAGACGTAAAATGGTTCAAGTTTGACCTCAAATACCTTACACTTACCCTAAAGCAAAGCTCAAAATCTGGGACAAATGTCCTATATGGCCCACTACGAACTAAACATATGGATATTTATCTAAAGTTGAGATGCTAATACTGCGAGATCGAGGACCGTAAGATATTCGCTTACTCAATACATAAAACTGAACTTCCTGCATAAAACTCATATAACTCATGAATGTAGTCAAGTGAGTTAAGTTCTTCTTGAAAACACAAGTACTAAACGTTTACTTCCGTAGACTCTAGTATAAATGGATGTAAATTGTTAATATTAATTAAAAACTCATCAATGAGAGAAATCAAACTATGCCAAATATTTAATAGTAAATAACCACCGTATGACTTCACAAAAAAAAATTAAATTTTTATATTTATGTAATAAAAAGACGAATTAGATCTTCGCGAAGCATTCGAAATGTATAAACATAAACAGAAAGTAACTTTAATGAACGATCAGAGTGACCTTATCATTAGTACTATTAAATATGGAATTCCACGAAGTAAAATTAAAGAATATAAATTTAAAATTGGTCTCACTCATAATTTCCTACTCCTTCTGTCGAAGTATCCTAATTAACAGGGTCGAGCTGCTTTAAATAAAGTTTGGAATTGCACATACTCGCGCACAATCAGCCTTTTAACGTCAAATATTAGACCTTAACTCAGTCGGCGCTAACCCAAATGTCCCACACCACCTTCATTCTTCACCTTTCTATTACTTATGAGCTTATTTACGTTTGTAACTAAATTTAATATTTTAATTTACTTCCTGACCAGATTTTCAATTATCTATACACGTGATTGGTTTAATGTCGCTAACAAATGAATGTGTGTTTATTTCAGCATCAACAGCATTTAATACTGACTTATTTTTTTATTTACAATATCCAAAACCTCTCCTTGTTAAAAAAGGATCAGTTCAAAAATTTCCATTACTATTGCGCGGATTTTTATACAATGTTCACTTAGCACAACGGTTACTATTTATTTCAAGTATGTTTGAACACTATTTAAGTTTCTAGAATAGTTTCATAACAAATTTCCATCTCAATACAAAATCGACTTTACTTTTTTTAATGTTCCTATCCCCAGATTGGGATATGGCAGTAAACAAACTTTGTTTCAACTGAACTACTAAATTTTACAACGTAAATTGGCACAAATCGTTATGCATTTTTTTTAAATCAAGCGCAACCGTTCTAACCAAAGGTTGGCTGACAAATACTGACTACCCCAACTCTTTTATAGATAAACACGATCATCTTGCAAACTTCACTAAACATTATCCTGCCAAGTCAAAATCAATCACTCTTAAAGAGTTTAAATGTCATATGTATTGTATTCTAACACTAAACGATATCTTAACACATTCCAGTGTCGAAACATTTACACCAAACTTACAAGTTACGCTCAAAAAACGGTTCCGTGCGCAGATCGTTACTTGTCAAATCGACTATTGCGGCTATCATCGTTTGGGATCAAAAGAACCTGACATCTATGTGTTTGCTTCCTAACCATATTCATAAGCGTTTCATCGGAAAACTCATAGTATGCAACGATCTCTTAATAATGCGTAATACTTTATTATAATTTTGATCTGAAAGAATTAAAAGCCGTCAGTTTATATTGCTGGTTTCTCGGGTATTGATCCGGGTAGCCTTTCTGGTCTCCAAAAGACCTTTTCTTGCAAAACGACATTTCGGCAAAATCTCATTTGCCATCCTCAGGTTGGTAACTGTTCCTGCTTCGAGTCACTCGAACTAAACTAACTTCTTGTTGTGTGTGGTCCTGCTTATGTACGACACTGCTTTCACTGTTTTCACTGCGATCACTGCTTTCACTGCTTTCATTGCTTTCACTGCTTTCGCTGCTTTCACTGCTTTCACTGCTTTCACTGCTTTTACTGCTTTCACCTCTTTCACTGCTTTCACTGCTTTCACTGCTTTCACCGCTTTCACTGCTTTCACTGCTTTCACTGCTTTCACTGCTTTCACCGCTTTCCCCGCTTTCACTGCTTTCACTGCTTTCACTACCTTCACTGATTTAAATGTTTGCTTCCCTGTTTTCACTTCTTCTTTTGTTGATTCTGTTTTAGGTGTTGTGGATTTTAGTTGTCTAGGGATTAATGATGTTTTCCATATTGATGGTAGTCTCAGAGCACCGTCTCTTGTGTTGAGATTATGTGGGTGTTTCTCAATCTCTATGACTCCTCTGATAATTCTAGCTGTAAAGTGCTCGATGCTTGCCAAAGTTTTTGCGTCCTCAAATTCAATTCTGTGTCCTGTTGTGGTTACGTGTTGGGCCAAGGATGATGTCGTTTGAACTTTATTAACCGCGTTTTTGCGTTCTTTTATCCTTACGCAGATTTTTCAGTTGGTCTGTCCAATAATTAAATTTGAGGACGCAAAAACTTTGGCAAGCATCGAACACTTTACAGCTAGAATTATCAGAGAAGCCGTAGACATTGAGAAACACCCACATAATCTCAACACAAGAGACGATGCTCCGACACTACCATCAATATGGAAAACATCATTAATCCCTAGATAACTAAAATCCACAACACCTAAAACAGAAACAACAAAAGAAGAAGTGAAATCAGTGAAGGTAGTGAAAGCAGCGAAAGTAATAGGGTATATAAGCAACAGCACACAACAGGAAGTTAGTTTAGTTCGAGTAATTCGCAGCAGGAGCAGGCAGTTACCAACCTGAGAATAGCAAATCAGATTTTGCCGAAAGTCTTTTCGAGACCAGAAGAGCTACCCGAGAAACCATTAGTACATACAGCAGCCGCGAAAACCTGAAGATCAATAGCAATAACTTTCTTGTTGAAGAATTAGCAGATATGATATGAGTACTGGGAGAATGTATGAAAAATTGTCTATTAACACAAAGAGTTTACAAAGAGAGATATCCTACACGAATATAACCCGAGATAACAACGTTGGAAACGATAGTAGATCGTTTTAATCGTACAGGTTCAGTAGTTTATGAAAAAAAGGAAAGAAAAAAACCTGCAGTTTATGAGGAAGTTGAGTTTAACGTGCCTGTTGAAGTTACGCAAAATTCACATGTTAGTACACGTGAAATCTCGCGCCAACAGTATATTAGTTACCCATCCGTCCAAAGAATACTGCGTAAAAATAAAATGCATCCATACTAAATCCAGTTGAACCAAGAGTTGCTTGACGGTAACTGTCCCAGAAGCTTTTCGCAAATGGACTCAGCAACAAATCCGCAATCAGGTGGATTTCTTTGATTTTGTCCTCGCTGGAGACGAATCCATGTTTCAAAAATGCAATCATGAATAGACATAATTTTCATGACTATTAGCGAGTGGTTCCCATCTTATAGCAACACATATTCGAACTAGGTGGTATTTGAATGTTTGGGGTGGATAGTTGTAGATCACGTAATTGGATCACCTTTTTTCGATGTAATAGTGAACGGTCTGGTTTATTTGAATTTTTTAGAAATCCCATTTCCCATTACTGTTGGCAAACGTGCCCCTGAACATTCGTCAAAAAATGTGTATGCTGCACAATGGAGCTACGGTACATCACACTAGATTAATTCATAATCATCTTAATAACTATTTTCCTGACAGACGGGTGGGAACAGGAGGACCCATTGCTTAGGCTGCCCTCTCTCCAGAGTTAACTAAAACTGATATCTTCATGTGGGATTAAGTAATTAAGTGTGTATGAAATACCTCCAACGACACAAGATGATATGAAGAACAGAATAAGAGAAGCATTCGAGAGTATTAATGTAGAAATGTTAAGAAATGTAAGTCGATCAAATGAAGATCGACTGCAATGCTGTATTGATGTTTGTTTTCGTTGAATCCTTTTAACATTTGTTATGAAATTAATTAATTTTATAAGAATTTTGTCTTAACAACCATTTGTCACACGGTCATTTGTCCACGGTTACTTGTTATAATAGGAATTAAAAAAAAATCCCTTCCTGTTATTAAATTGAAAATATCTCAGAAATTAATAATTTTAGCTATAGGGAGTGCTGAATAGAAATGGAAAAACATAATGTGTATTTTTACCTTAAAAAAATACGGGGTGGTTCATTGGAAAAAAAATGAGAAAATCATGTGTTCGAGTTTTGACTCGCCCTGTATTAACCCTTTCACTACCACTTTTTCATAATGTAACGACTTTTTATTACATGCACTAGGTAACGTTAGATAAACTCCATGAAATATTTTATTGCTAAAAAATAACAATAAACAACTGGGACAAATATGTCCCGTTGGCGTTTTATAACGGGACACATCTGTCCCACTGGTACAAGAACATAGATAATATAGTACATAAGTAACGTAGATATAATACATACGTTATCATACCTAAATAAGCTTTATGTATGATAACGTGTAAAACAATCCTTACATAACAGTATATTGAATGAAGTGCATATAATTTCTGTTCGTGTCTCTTTTTTGTATAGACCACAATGACGGCACTACGACGTGTAGCCCCTTGCACTGGTAAGTGGTCCCCCATATTAAGTATCGTTTTTGTGGTTTGAGATGGTCGCCCATACTGTCGTTTTCTGACAACTTTTGAATTTGTTCATCCATAAGCTATTAATTGTTCAGATAATGGAACTAAGAAATCCAAAAAACCCGAATTTTTGTGTTTCAATTTTTTGAAAGTTATTCACGAGTTCACCGCTGAATTCATTAGCAAACGATAAAAAACTTTTTTCCACCACTTCTCTGATTTTCTGTCCATGTCATAGTAGCGTACTATCTGATCCGATAAATTAACCCCACCCATGAACGAGTTATAAAATTAACGATTTTGTTCCATCCTTTGCTTCTCTCACAACCTCTCCTATACCATTTGAATGGCAGTTACTCAGTACTGCAACTTCTTTTGTATCTTTCCACTTGCACAAATTCAGATTCGCCTTTTGTGCTTTTCCGTGTTTCAAATGTTGGCGTTCCTTTTCGGTTCAACATTGCTGTGCCAACATATGGAAACCCGGTCGAATTCATTAAATTAACTTTCTCCTAAAGTGTCATCCCGCTTTCGGTTGTCTTCTTTTTCACAATATACGCACGCACGCACCCACCCACACCCCCCACACACGCACACGCACACGCACACGGGCACGCGCACGCGCACGCGCACGCACACGCACACTCACACGCACACGCACACGCACACGCACACGCACACGCACACGCACACACAGATATATATATATATATATATATATATATATATATATTTCGGTTGTCTTTTCACAATATACGCACGCACGCCACCCACACACCACACGCACACACACGCACACGCACACGCGCACGCACGCGCACGCGCACGCGCACACGCGCACGCGCACGCGTACGCGTACGCGCTTGCACACGCACACTACACGCACACGCACACGCACACGCACACGCACGCACTGGCTATATATATATATATATATATATATATATATATATAGCCTGTTTTAGAATCACATCTTTCCCTGACGACTAGTTTCACTTCTTGCATTTTGAAAACTTTGTTTTAGGCGTGAAACTACTTCTTCATATAATAAAGTTTTCCATCTACTTTGTCAGGAATGTTGAAATACATTTTTGGATAAATTAATTGAAATGGCATTTTTTATTTCACAATTTCCAAGAGATGGATTATGCGACCAGTAATGATCTAAGGCAGGCACTTTGTTATACAACATAATCAAATAACATACATTGTTTCATATTCGTCACAGTAAACCATATTTTCGTTGCGACGTCTCAATTTTAGTTTTTTCAATCGTTGGTTAGTTGACCTGTATACACTTAGCAAAATAACTGGAACATTTCCTGTGGAATTGTTTTACGTGGTTCAAAAAGGACATTTGTAGGCTTCCATCTTTTATTATATTTTGTTGGCTTTCTTGATTGTTATCCGCTCTGTTTTCGTTTTTATTTTCTTGGTCATTTTTATTTTCTTCGTCTTCTTTTATAGTATCATCTGTTTGGTTATCTGAGATTTCAGAGCCACTTTCAGGTCCACTAGATTCGATTAAATTTTGTGCAATTATTTTAGATTGTACTGGACTATCTATGCTACCTTGGGAAGTCCCTTCTCCACTTTCCGACTCAGAACTGCTTTCCTCCGTGTATTCTGAACCACTATCCACAAAAGGTTCACTATCTGTTTCGGAGATATCAGAGAAATTGCCTGTTATATTTTCTAATTCCCTTTGAATCAACGTCCTTTTTGTCTCCGGTCTGTAAACAAACAATACCACTGGTATAGATAAGTCCCAAGTTAAAATACCACTGGGACATATATGTCCCGATAAGTACATTAATCAAAATATTTATGACTCGAAAGTAATATAAAAGAAATAATGCATATTGTGCAGATTAACAGATGCGTTATTCTTAAAATTTGCTTCATCGCCGAATAAAATGTTGTTTAAAAAGCCACAATCATTGTTCATTAAATCGAACATTAATTCCGAAACGAATCCGATTCTGAAAATCATCCCTATACAGTTCTTGATGAAGTTCAAGATGATATGCGTGAAATTTGTGCTTTAAAGTGATTCGATTAACACTACTTTGTGACATTTCCATTTCAGTTTCGATTTCTCGTGAACTCAACTGCGGATTTTCTTCTAGCATCAAGAGAACTTCCAATTCTTTGTCCTCGTCAATTCTGCGTCCTATTAATTTTTTTGGGTAGGCTACGTTTCCAGTACCTTCAAGCCTACCTTTTAATTTTTGAAAAGTGGCACTTTTCGGTATCTCTGCTTCAGGAAACTTTTGATGATACATTCATAGAATATTTTGATCCGCTTCACCAATACAATATACCATGTTTACCAACTCTTGCCGTGAAAAATTCATTTTAATGATTATGGTTTGAAGCTGCAAGTATCACATTTTTTTTGACAAAGTCAAAATTGACATATTGCCATCGTAAAGGACCTATCCTACTCGAAAATTGCGTTGTTTTAAGAGAAAATTGCTTAAAATGCAGTTTTCTTACTCTATCAGCTTAGATGTTTACATTTGACCATACAAACTTTATATCGTTGGAAAGATTGTCAAAAAAGCTATTGATTAGTGCCTTAATAAACAGGGCATTTTTTTAATATTTCCATAACCACTTGAGACATTTCAATAAAATTTTGCAGTGTTTGAAAGTTAGCAACGGTGCGTATTTTACGCTAAAACCTGCGGATTTACTATAATCAGTGGCGTGCAGGTAGGATAATCGTTGCACAATTTGAAGGAAAAAAATGCGGTACACCACTGTACCGCATTTTTTGGATCGTCTATTCCCTTTGGACGAAAAAAATGGCTCTCGTCTTTTATTCCTAAGATTAGTCGTTTTCGAGTAAAAAAGCAAAAAAACATTGTAGTGCTCCATGATGTAATAACCAGTGTTCATGAATGACTCTCGTGGTAAACTCATAATAAACCTATAAAGAAACTAAAGTTTTTTCATTGCTTTTAATTATTTTTAAACTGTCTTAACAACGTACAATAAAAAAAGTTATCTTAAATTGTAATGTATCGTAATTAAATGTTCATGAATGAATACAACGCCATTTTTATTTTTTTTATTATTTAATTACAAATAGTAATCATAAAAATAATCACCACTGACACAGAATTAAAGTAAATGTTGAAAATGGCCACCTTCTGATAAAACGCACCATTCCAATCGTCTCATCAAAGACTGTCTCACTCGTTTAAAAACTCCTGGAGTATTTCTTATGACATTACAACTTTGAATTATTCGATTTCTTGAATCATTTTCATCTAATACAGGTGTTTTATACACGAGTGACTTGAGGTGACCCCATAAATAAAAGTCCAAAGGATTCTGATCGGGACTGCGAGGTGGCCAAGCGTGAGGATCTCCACGACCAATCCAGCGATTAGGAAAAGTATTGTCGAGGTATTGACGTGCAACAAGGCTGAAATGCACCGTCGTGCATAAACCATAAATTAGCTCTCACCTGCAGAGACACCTCTTCTAATAGAACGTTTAGTTCTTCGGCTCAAAACTGACTATACGAATTACCATTTAGTCGGGTGGGTAAAAATTGTGGTCCAATAAGATGGTCACCAATAATAATGCCTATCGATACATTTAGTGAAAATATTTGTTGAAAGCGACCTTTTCTTAAGGCATGGGGATTTTCGTCCGCCTAAATATGTTCATTATGAAAGTTAATAATAGCTTCTAGCGAAAAAGTTGCCTCATCAGTAAATAAAACTGTACTCAAAAAAATTTTGTTATGAGCCATTGTATGTAGTATTCACCTACTAAAATTTAGCCTTGGTTGAAAATCGCGTGGCAACAGAGCTTGTATTCGTTTTATATGGTACGGAAATAGTAGAGAAATTTTCAAAACTTTCCAAACAGTCTTTGGATTTACTTGAAGCTGTTGTGCTATCTTTCTGGTACTAGTAGAAGGATTTTCTTCTATTTATCGTAGTATATCATCTTCTAGAACAGGCGTTGTTACTGTTCGAGGTCTACCAGGAACTTCCGACTTATGCTTAAAACTGCCGGTTTCACTCAATCTGGCGTGTAGTTTCCTAAATGTTTTAGCACATGGCATTACTCTATTCGGATAAGATTCATGATAAATTCGCCGAGCTTCTACTGAATTTCCATTTGCTAGGCCATAAATTAAATGCATCTGAGCCAATTCAACGTTAGTAAAGTTATTCATTTTATGTTTTGAATGCTTTACACAAAGATAAATACGGTGACAAGTAAAATGTCAACAATTTCACTACCAAACAGGCAACTGGATAATAAAATACATATTCATGCCTTCATACGAATATTCCTTTTTTTAAGGCTGAAGCCATAGTATTAGACAAAAAATTTTAAATAACTTTTTTGTTGTACATTGTTAAGACAGTTAAAAATAATTAAAAGAAATGAAAAAACTTTAGTTTCTTTATAGGTTTATTATCACGGAGCACTACAAAGTTTTTTTTATTTTTTTACTCGAAAACCACTAGTCTTAGGAAAAAAAGACGAGAGCCATTTTTTCGTCCAAATGGAACAGACAATCTAAAAAAAATTGAGAAAGATTAGAAACAGTGGTGTACCGCATTTTTTTCTTTCAAATTGTGCAACGATTATCCTGCCTGCACGGCACTGATTATAGTAAATCCGCCGGTTTTAGCGTAAAATACACACCGTTGCTAACTCTCAAACACTGAAAAATTTTATTGAAATGCCTCAAGTGGTTATGGAAATATTAAAAAAAATTTAATTTTTCAATGAAACTTTCACACCCTGTACTTCCGTAACGAAGCATTTTTGAAACATAGTTTATAAGCAAGGTTGCCTTTATTTTAGTGGCAGAATACGCTCCTGAAGTTATGTACCGTATTTAGGAAACACCCTATATGAAAAATCTGGAACACTGGAGGCAGGATCTGCAACAAACAAAATACACCCGCATACCACACTAAATTAAAAACACAGAACGCGTTTCGATAGCTACGCTATCATCATCAGCCCTAGTCGACCTCTGACTGTAGGATAAATTATGTGTAATTAGTTATTAAATATTGGTTTTGAGCTTTTACTATTTTCAAGTACGTTAATCACGCATTAGATGCTTCTAACTCTGAGAAATATCACCTACAATATTTCAACCTATAATAGTATACTATGAAATTAGTTTATAATGCAAGGGATTATGGCAGGAGTTTCCACTATTGCTTGAGCGAAAGCAATAATGGAAACGAATGCCATAACCCCGCATTATAAACGAATTTCATATGCTATTTTGTCGTCGAACTAGCCACTTTGAGACACAATTTAAATGAAATAATAATAATTTCAGATCGTTATAAAAAAAAATCATTTCACAGGAGTTCATGAACGGTCTTATTATAGTTGCCATAGTTTTGAATTATAAGTGTCATTAATTTTTTGTAAATAAACAATTTTGCAAAAATGGATCCAGACGTGGATGCAGTAAAAAAGCAGAAGCTAAGCTTAGTTTGATACCTAAAAAGTCCGAAATGATGATGCATATACTCCAAATTAAAATGTATGTTACGTCTCGAAAAGGATGTGGAGACATCAGCAAGATTTCAAAACTTTCGGCATTCTTGAAAAACTGTTCTGTTGGGTACATACCAGAGAAGTCCTTAGTGTTTTCAAAAGAGCACTTACTTAATTTTTTAAGATTATTTTTAATAAATATGTGCGTTGGGGATATTAAAGAAGAAGGTTCTGTCTTGGTGGTTTATATTCGAGGTACCAAAACACATAGACCCAGGGTTTTTACCATATTAAACGATGACAGTAGAGTAAATTACATTGACCTCATTAAGAAGTACATGAGTTTAAGACCGAAGCATGTGAAGATTGAAAAGTTTTTTTTATTCTACAATGGGTGTAAATGTACCTGTAATTCTATTGGCATTAAGACATTTGGTTAGATTCCTCGAAGATTGCTAAGTATTTAAATATGCCCAATGCCGATCAATACACAGGACATTTATTTCGTAGAACTTCTGCTACAATCTTGGCAGACAGTGGAGCTGACATTAGAACTTTAAAACGACATGGGGATTTGAAAAACGATGCTGTTGCTGGAGGGTACGTGGCAGACTCCATTGAAAACAAGAAGAAAACCAAAACCATAGGAGCTAGAAGCGTACAACAAATGAGTAACCGAGAAATATCTATATCAACCTCTTCAAGCAGTTCAAGCGAATGCCTTCTTGAAACATCTGGGGAATTTCAATTACAGGAAATTCCAATTGCACCATTAATATTAACACCAGTAAACAATAATTTCTTTAATATTACATTAATTACAGATCATATTATAACTGTAGTATTAATATAAATAAATAATTTGCTCAACTTCTTTGTTTGAATTTCGTCGTCAAGGCGACTTTATTGCACACATGCCATAAAGTGACAAATTATTCACGATTTTGACATTAATAACCAAGGCATTTTAATGCTAGTCGACGACAAAAATTATTATACATTTGGCGCATTAGTTCTTATTAAAAAAATATCGAACTCCTACCAAAATGCTAATAATTCTTATTTATTTTGTTGGATACTGGCATGTACCTCCCTTTAATTAATAAATCATTGAAAACGTTGACCTGTCGATTTAAAATATTAAATTTTTGATGTACATAATAAAAAATACGAAAAAGTAAATTGAATGAATTAGTAATAGACATTATTTACACTAATGTGAACTTAATAACGTAAATTAGACAAGCTAAAACTTCTAATATTCAAAGATTTTATCTGAGATTTATATGCAATAAAGTGCTGGATATTTTCTGTTTTAAATCTGGCAATTCTGTTGTTGTTGTATTTAGAGGTTCGATTAAATTGAACTGTAAGACAATTTATGTTCGTGTTTCTCTAAAACATGACGTGTAGACGGGGTGACGCGACAACGGATAGCAAAAGATAGCATCGCTCGTCATTACAATAACAAATAAGAACAGAGAACGCCGTGTTCCTCAGACAGCAAGAGCATAAATAGCATTCTGTGTTGGCGAGATCACTTCTTGTTTCAGAATGGGTATTTTCTGTCTACTTCTTGCTTTTAGTCGGCAGTTGGTATATATAATTTAAAAGGAATCCATTCTAAAGACAAATGAATTCCATGATTTTTCCGATCTACTTACTCGAACTCTCAACAACGCCAACTTTGTTCTGCATTACTCAGTTCAGTTATATGCATTTTACACATTAAATAACATTAACAATTATCCATTTATTTTAAAGAGTACCAAGATTGGTATCACCATTCTTACAAAGAACACATTTAAAGTATGCTGTAGATGTTTTTACGACGTACATCAACCAAAAGCACTAAGAATATCATCATACAAATTAATATTGCTTTTACCTTAAACTAGTAGATAAATATCAGTTGATGGATCACCACAGATAGATTTATTTTAAGATCTGGATAACATATCAATTATAGGTGTTGTTGATAATTAGTTTAATTGCTTCACTCTAGTAATTTGCTTTCTTAAACTCAAAATTACGGAATGCAAATATCACTTTGATGTATGTAACCAAACGAACTGGATAATTTGATTTTGTAATTTATAAATTTTAATGTCAATCACAAGTGACGGATGGTTTCAAGTCAAGAGATTTACATAAATTTATGTCAAGCCATACTGAATTCCATTTAGTACTCAAGCTGCATGCCTCCAGAGAAATGCTTGCTTCTTTATAGATATATTGCTTTGTAACATAGAGATAGAGCGTTCTAAAAATCCGTTATCCGTGTATTCTTCGCTAATATTTAATATTAACGTTTAATTGACATAAATTAGTAATGATTGATGCATTTAAATATGGAAAGTATCAAGCATATGTTTAGAATTAAAAATGTTCGGAGAATGTTACCCGTAAAGATGAAAATCTAAATTCTTAAATTAATATTACAATATCTACCTTTTTCAATACATAAAATCATACATAACGTGACTAAACAGAAATTAATTTGTATTAAATAAAAATGAATATATTTTAAACAAAAGGAATGTAAACATTTTAACAATAATTATTTTCTATTTGTAGATGTATTGTTTTAACTATTACGGGGAATAAACATTTGCAAGTGTTATTGACATTAAAAAAATGTAAATAGTTCATTTCAGAACAGTGTGAATAAAAGGGACTTTGCTCTAAATATTATATTTGTTAAAAAATATGACAAATTTAGAAAGCAGTGACAAATTGATTGTTATTGAGAGGAATAATATTTTTGTGTGCAACCGTCCGTAAAATGTAATTTTGCACTCCACAAAACGGTGGAAATTTTGCGTCCGTTACCATGGATAACGGACGCAAAATAGATTCCTGTCCGTTTCCATGGGCAGCGGACGCAAAATACTTTTTGTCCGCTCAATTACCTCTTGGAGTTTTTTTTTTTTTTTATGATTGTGGACCTGAACAGGCTAAATAAGGCCTATCGTGCTAAAGCACTCAGGAACACTTAGGAGGATGGATAGAGGGATAATGAATTGCCAATAGATGCCTATGAACAGAACTGAAACCATCCTTCTATGCTCAAGGGACTGTATGTGAGAAGTTAAGGACGGGTCATTTATAAGCCTAATCGCTCTCTTTTGAATACGATCAACGATATCGAGGGCGTATTGGGGAGCACTAACCCAGAGGTGAGAATTATATTCCAGATGAGGCCGAATTTGGGCCTTATACAACAGAAGGAGTTGTCGAGAGGTAAAGTACTGCTTAGATCTGTACAAAAAGCCTATTTTACGAGCAGCTGTTTTAGTAGCTGACAGAAGATAGTCAACCCATGAGAGATTTGAAGATAGTCATACCCAACAGAGTAATAGAGTCTGAAAACTTAAGAGCTGAGCCATTCATACTTACAACAGGAAATGATCGATCTTTTTTGGCGGACATAAGGCAACACTGAGTTTTGTTAGCATTAAATTTAACTAGATTATTGCTTCCCCATGAGAGATTTGAAGATACAGTCATACCCAACAGAGTAATAGAGTCTGAAAACATAAGAGCTGAGCCATTCATACTTACAACAGGAAATGATCGATCTTTTTTGGCGGACATAAGGCAACACTGAGTTTTGTTAGCATTAAATTTAACTAGATTATTGCTTCCCCATTCGAGAATACGTTGAATGTCTTTGTTGATTGAATTTGCCATTTCAGCTTTAATTTCTTGATTTGACATAGAAGGTGGATTATCACTATGAGTAGACTGAGATGAACTACAGTGAAGAGTGCTATCGTCAGCAGTGTGATAGATGGCACTTTGTGCTGATTTTTCAGCAACTTCGTAACACATAAATGTAGGTACATAACTAAATAAAAAATAAATCTTGCTTATGAAAATGTAAACTTTCACCATTTTCTCACATAATAAAATACTTATCTTTTTTTGGATTTTTAATGGTGTATTTATACAATCTAAACGTTTCGATAACACTTCCAGTTATCTTCTTCAGTACTAATATCTGTTAAAATTGTTAAAGATGTTGAAAAAATGTTTGTCAAAGTTGAAAAATTAAAACATAAACATCAGTCTGCTATTAATATAACAGTTTGAGAAACGTATAAAGCCAACTGTAGAATTAAATTTTAGTAAAGAGTAACTAGGTCATAAAAAATTAAATATTGTTAAACTGTCTTAAAGATGACAAATCAGAACACCTTTGTAATGAATACCGAATTTACATTTAATTTGTTCAAAGTTGTGAAAACTAATTGAAAATGATGCTCACAAAATAAACATGACATTCAAACAAAAATCCAGTTAAAATAACAGAGTGTTAATTAAATGATATAATGAAACGTTTTTGTAATTTTTAATTTTAATCTTAATTTCAATATTATCTTAAATTATAGTGTTGGATAATTTAACAATATATTAGAAGCATTTGCTTCAGGTACTAGGAGAAACCAGTCAAAAATCTACACATACTTCAAAATTTGAATTAAAATCAAAATCAAAACGTATCATTATGCCTTTTAATTTATTTAATATATAATAATTATTTCTATTTAATTTAAACCAATCTTTACTATATAATTGTCTTATAATTTATAGATGTTTAGGTTATTTAGTTGGTAACATATAATATTTGGTTGAATAGCATAATTGCATATTTCATTGTTTAGTAAAGTTATGGTTAATTGGTTCCAAAATGTACTACTTCCATGAACAAATAACTTGGATTACATTGCAAATATAGTTCAAACTGTATCATTATGTCTTTTAATTTTGGTAGTATTCCAATGTATATTTAATCACATGAAAATCTATAGATTAATTAAACGGTAAGATATTTGTTTTGTATTAAATCTTTTATGTACTAAATGATTTAATTACTCAATTTTATGGTCAGGATATGTAAAAGTTCCAATTTCTAATTAAAATATAATTGATATTTGTCAATTCAGATAAACTGTTTCTATAATGATTATTAGATTAAAAAGATACTAACGAAATTATAACTTTCTGTTGAATGATTAATGTACAAAATTCATTATCTTCATTTACAGTAACCTTTAATATTAAAATTAACCAGTTATGTTGGTTCAATGTATTCACTTTTCAGCAATGTAAAATGACATATTGAGCGATAGTTATACCATATCTTGACAAATGAAGATGTATAAATAATATGAAACTTCTTTAATGGTAATCTAAAGCTCGTTCTACTGATCTTTCTGTAAGTAATCTAAAATAGTACATTCAATTTAAATTGAATTAGCGAACATTATTATTATCGTTCAATAAACATTGTTACATAACCAAAATTTTAAAGCAAAGAAACTAAATGGTTTGCATATCAATTAAATAACTAATATATCATTAGGATTTTGATTAAAATTTATGTTATTTTACTGTTTTTCAGATCTGACAAGCATATTAACCAATTTTGATATGTTGATACATAGCATATATCCTTACATAAACAGTTGAATATTATTAGATTAAATCTAAAAAATAGAAACTTTGGATTTTATCTGTTTCAGTGTCTGTGAACAAGAAATTAATCTGACAACCTATTCTTGATAATTAATCTAAAATTATATTAATCTCATTTTAATTGGTGTAACATGATTCATCAGTCTGATCAAACCTGATAGATGCCTTTCATACAATTTACACTTAACATCATAACAATTCAAATTTGTAAAGTTTGGCTGATATTTCATTGTTACTCGACCGTTTATTTGTATCGTTTAAGCATTTAACAGAAATTTTGTGACCTAGTTATTCTTATAGCTAAGAATTAAATGTTCATAGTTGGCTTTATACGTTTCAAATATGATTAATTAGCACTTGATTTATGATTTTAATTCTAATGTTTTGCAAATGTTTTCATAGACTTTAACGAATTTTAAAGCATATTCTTGACGAATGATAATGTTGAATTTCTCGAAACTTTAGCATTGTATAATTTTAAATAACATTAAAAACCCAATTAAAGATAAGTACAATCTGTTATTCATTAATCAATTTATTAAATCAAAGAAAAATGGTAGACAATCAAATTATTCAAACATCTCTATTGTAGATTTAGTTATCGAAATAAAATTTACAACAATTTGCAATGTTTATATTTGTAAATTGAGCCTCCTAAACCTATGAGAAGTGTGCTGTGATTAGCTGAATTTTTAAATAAATTAAATTTCTGTAATACTGTGAATTGCTCAATTGTGAAATTTTATTTTTGGCGATTATCTGATTACAGATTTACCCTCATGGCGTTTGATTTGTTCGTTAACATTGGGACAGCAAGTCTGATTTTAAAACATGCCGTAATTATTTTTAGCACTTAAAATTCTGCAATTTTACTTTACAGTCGTGCATTTATACATTTATTAAAATTGATATGTCCATATTTCTGGTCCTGATTCTATAATTTTCACAATAATGATTCTGTCTATTTGTTTGTATATGTTCTAGATGGTCTTTATACCGACAATTCTTTAATAGATATTTACTTACCAAGATTAATATTAAATTTCAGTTTACGATACCGTTTATGCATTGATTAATACAACCTAAATACACAATTCCTATAAAAACTACAAAACACATATATGCATCTTGTTCCACCGATTTTCTTTCAGGTAACGCACTAATGAATTTATTGGTTATGCGAATAGCTCATTCATTTCAACGATTTAATATGATATATTAATAGGATTATTTCGAAGACATGAAATTAATACCAGTACAATGTTCTCGCATGGTTTCTAATTTTTATGATGCACCAGTTTTGAAATGGATAGCATTTGTGAATTTGCGTTTCGATTTTCTCAATAATCACGCAATTTCTGTTATTAATTTTCTATTAGGATGATATTGTTCATATTTTGTTGGCTACGACGAATGTACAGAATTAACAATTCATCTTAATTGAAATTAAATTTGATAACAATGTTTTATAGCGAATCAGTTGTTAAATTTTATTCTGTCCTACATTACATTGAACTGGTTGTGCACTAAATAACTTAAAATAATTTGTATTATGAGCTTTATGAACGTTTCATCAAAACTTTTGATGTACATACGGATGCAAATGGTCGAAAGAAAATTGCAGGGTGAGGCCCTATGATCCTTTCATTACAAATAACTATTGCAATGAAGTTCTTATTTCTGATAAAATAGCTTTTGTAATATTTTACATTATACTGGGCGATCACTTACGGTCGATTCAGTATTTTTATAATATTTTCAAATGGAAATCGCATAATTTTCTAATACCGCGATGCCGATTTTAATTTTCTTAACAAAAAATTTTGTATCAACTCCTGATAAAGTTCTATTTTATAGCCATTGAAGATTTCAGATGTTATTAAACTCAAAGGTAAACCAGTTCAGAATGAAATATGTTTGTGTCTTACAATCAAATCATTTCAACAATTCTATATAATGTAAATAATTAGAACATTCATTTCGGTTTACCAGCCGACTTTAACATTAAAATACAGTGACAATTGAAATTCATGATTTTCAATACTATTATCGTTGACAGAATATGAAGTCGTATAGCATTATTATAAAACGTGATTTGCTATGCAACTTGACCTTTGAAGGTATTATTAAATGTTGTGGTTTACTAAGATGAACAGAATACAAAACAAAATAATTTAATTTTCAAAATAAATTTTGATAACAGTTTGGTTTTGGTTCTGGTTTATCGACGAAATCCGATATGCAGGAATTTTAATTCATATTCCCAACATGTAGCATGAATTTCTCAACATTTGTGAATAAGTTTGTGATTACAAACAGTTTGTATATGATTTTACTATGGGCATAAGAAATTAGACTGAAATTTTGATACCATTAACGGATTGTCTTATACTTTTCTAATGTCAAATAACAATTATCAGGGTATTGTCAATGTTTTACGTCACTTAATACCAATAATTTGATATCGACCAGTTTTATTTGAAACTGAATAAAAAAGCTACTAAATGATTTTATGACATGCGTAATACTGTGGGTATGAGTGCGATATTGCCCTAAAAACAAAACTATCATTTACGATTTTCTCTTGGTGCAAGATGTAACAATATTTTTATCTAAAAACGTTACTTAAATCAATATTTACAGATGAACACTGACGATTTAAATTTTAACAACAGCAGCAATTCGTTCCTGCCGTTTTTGAAGTTCGTATTTGTTAGTTATGGTTTGATTGGTTTTATCAGATATATTTTCTATAACAATGAAAATTCTGGATTGCGTAATCCAATTTGTAGTTTTAATTCTCTCATAATTTTGTTTATGTTTCTTAAATATAGTTTCAATCCGCAGTTTAGTTATTTAATTTGTCCATCACAATCTCAATTCCAAAATTATGTGCATTTAAAAATTGAAAATAAGATTTCCATGTATGAAAGATCGATTTCAAAAAGTATTTAAGAGAAATAAAACTTCATTGAAGTTACTATTCCTAATAAAATACAATTTGTATTAGTTTTTGACTTTAGAAGTCGTATTTCGTTTACAAATTGAAATATCTCAGAAGACTACAATGATTTACAAAGTTATATTACACTTTTGAAAAGTATTTTATTAGATTCTAACAACCTAGTGTATTTAAAATATATAATTTTGATACGGCTGCTGTTCTTGATACCCTGATTTCAAAATATTTTTAAAAAGTAAATGGAATTATCCATAAATTTTGAAAAACAGTCACTTTAGTGTTCTATAAACCGACGCCGTTCATTTAGACTTATGACATCAAGTGAACACTATTTAGAGCATCGGACTTCATGATTATACAATACTAGCTTACAAAGTGACATTACATAGTGGTGTGTATTACTTTCAGTAAAATGAATTTGCTAAACTATGACCTTTGAAGGTATTACTTATATGTTGTGGTTAATCTTCATGTATTAACATTCTTACAAACGAAAATAACATATAATTAAATTATTAATTTTATTCCAAATAGGTAAATTTTTATTTGTTATTAAGAGGTACAAATAAAAGTTACTGAGTAGATTTGAGACATCTACTGGTTTAAGTCGACACAATGACTGTCGAGACTAAGTCAAGCGATTAAATTTATGTCTTTATATTAACTATGTAAATTTAGTATAATGAGACTTACATCAACACTTTGTTATATTAAATGTGATGAATATCGACGTTTTTGCTACTAGTGATTAGATTTAAACTACATGGGCAAAGAAATTAGAGTGTAGTATTTGAATAACATTAACGTAATTTCTAATTACCTATTTACTAATCGCAAATTATTCATTATAACGAGTAAGAATATATGTAATGATTTTTAAAATCAATAACACTTATATACCAAAATGTTTGTATATAACAAAGTACACTATGCTTTTTTTATTTGGAAGCGAATCAACAAAACGCATACTAAATGGAGTCAGATTTATGAATGCTGATAATACTGTGGCGGTAGTGAGTGCGGATGATCATGTCACCACTCTTAAAAAACTCAAAACTATCATTGAGGAGTTTTCATCTTGGTGCAAATGTAACAAATTTCATATTAATCTAAAAACAGTATTTATAAACATCACAATCTTACATCGACGACACACCCTATGATTTACAATTTTCCATACAACAGAGGCAGCAATCGCCGCCTGGTTTATTGAAGTTTACGTAGTTTGTTAGCTTATGTGTTTGTATTGGTTTTATACAATATTTTGTCCTCATAAACAACTGAAAAAAGTTCTGGACCGCGTAATCCAATTTGTAGTTTTTTAATTCTCTCTAGTAATTTTTTGTTTTGTTGTCTTAAATATAGTTTCAATGCCGTGCCATGGTTTTATGTTATTTAATTTTCCTATTCACAATACTCAATTACCAACAATTATGTGCATTTAAAAATATTGTAAAAATGCTAAGATTATCCAGTGTATAAGGAAAATATTTCAAAAAATATTTAAGAGAAATAAAAACTTCATTACGAAGTCTACTATTCCACTCAATAACACATATCAATTTGTATTAGTTTTTGTGCACGGCCTTCTAGAATTCGTATTTCTGTTTAACAAATTGAAATATCTCAGAAACTACAATATTTACAAAGGTGTATATTACACTTTTGAAAAGTATTTTTAATTAGATTCTAAAACCGCGTAGTGTATTTAAAAATATATAATTTTGATACGGCGTGCTGTTCTTTGATACCCTGTGTATTTCAAAATATTTTTAAAAAGTAGATGGAATTATCCATACAAAATTTTTTGAAAAAAAAAGTCATTTAGTTTCTACAAACCGACGCGTTGCACTTGACTCCCCCGTACTTATGACATAATGAACACTTTTAGAGCATCGGGGTCACCTTCTTGTTCGCTACATCTTTCAAAGTGAATTACAAGTTTTACTTTCAGTAAATGAATTTCTAAACTATTACGATAATGTAAACTTATAGTTTTTTAATCTTCATGTATTAACATTCTTTACCAAACGAAAATAACCATATAATTAAAAATTATTAATTTTATTCAATAGGTAAACTTTTTATTTTTTATTAAATAGGTACATAAATAAAAAGTTTACCTCGAGTAGGATTTGAACCTACGACATCTACTTTTTTAGAGTAGAGCTCTAACCAAGTGAGCTGTCGAGATTAAAGATACAATCGATGTAAATTTTGTCTTTATGTATGTAGAACTGATGTAAATTCTATATATAATGAGATTACAGTCAAATTACTTATATTAACGGAATGTGAGCCTGCAATATCGCAGTTTGTTGGCAAAGTGGATGTCGTAGATTTAAATCCTACTTGAGGTAAACTTTATCTATGTATTTAATAAAATTAATAATTTTTAATTACATATTTACTTATGAAATTATTCGTTCATAATGAGTAAGAATATACTTCAAGGATTTTTTCAAAATCAAGTAACAATTGATTGAACACTTGGTTCTGTATGATTCAACAGTAAAGTTAACAAATGCTTCATTTTAGAAATTTTGTACCTCTCAAGGAAAACTAAAACTTAGCAGGTTAAAGAAGTAATTAAAGTAATTATTTGAATCTGAATTAAGCGAAGGATACTTCTTATTAAGCAAAGAGCTATTTAAAAATTACTATTAATTTTATTAAATACATAAATAAAAAGTTTACCTCTAGTAGGATTTGAATCTACGACCTGTACGTTGCTAGAGTACCGCGCTAACCATCTGCGCCATCGAGATTCAAGTCGCAATCGATGCAAATTTGGACTTTACGTATGTAGAACTTATGTTAATTCTAAATATAATGAGATTACAATCAAATTACTTATATTAATGGAATATGAGCCTGCAATATCGCATGGATCCACACACACCGAAGCAAATTGACTAATATTAATTTATTATAAGTTTTGTTATGAACGAATAAAACATAAAGTACAGGTAGTAGGTTCCAATCCTACTCGAGGTAAACTTTTAATTTGTGTATTTAATAAAATTAATAATAATTTTTAATTACATATTTAACTTTGAACTTATTCGTTCATAACAAAACTTACAATAAAAGAGCTATTTAGATTATAAATAATAAAGTAAAGGAAATTCTACCAACATATCCGATACACTATAGTCGTAAGAAACAAAATAAAAGCTTTCACTATTAATAACACATGCTTGAATGGAAAAAAATTGTAACAACTCTTTTTTGTGTTGTATAAAATATACCTCAATTTAGGATCTTTCCTTCACTTAGTTCTAAATATAAGAAAATGTTAATTATTGAGATATGGTTATGAGGTACGCAACTTAATTTGCATATCTACATAGTGCATACTTTCGTAAAGATTTATATTCCCATAAACTGTTTTCTAGTCATTTGAGTTGCGCAACGCATCGTGACTTAATTCTATGCGCAAAGGCATTGGGCGCATGACCTCTTCATCTACTTCGAAAGCCTCCATTTTTTTCACTTCCTGTTTAATGTCGAAGCAGGAAGCTGCTTCTTTTTGATTTTTACCTAAATTTATGTGAAAGTGCCATCAAATTGGTGGTAAGATATATTTTAATACATTTACATAAAATTAAAGCATTTGTTTGTTAAGGATGCGGAAAAGTTAACTGTTGATGAGAAACGTAAATTGTTGAGACGTAAATTAAATTTAGAAAGGATTAATCCAAATTTATTTGATTCGTACAAGAGAGTCGAAATTAGCCAAACCTTAGAACTGGAATTATTACCAGAAAAACTTCACAACATTCAATCATTGATTAATTTGTTCAAACATAAGCCTTCAAAAGGAGAGTACCTTAGATTTCACACTCGTTTATTGCACATTTTGAAACGATTAAACTATATCACTTTTGATAATGAACTTTTGTATTTATATGATCAGTTATTAACTTTATGTAACGACTCTTTAGAATTTATTGAATCTATTTATCAAAACTTTGAATTGAATAATGATTTACTACAATTAGACACTTCTGATATTTCCATGTCACCTAACGATAATGTTAATACTTCAGTTAATATTCCTGCTGAAGATTTTTCTAAATTAATGCAAAATTTACAAATTTCTAAAAGTTCTGTACCTGTTTATAAATTAAATTTAAAATTTAATGGTAGTGCGAAGGAATTTTTCACATTTATTCAAAGATGTGAGGGGTTAATGGTTGCACGAAACATTTCAAAGACGGAGATGCTTTAACTGGTGTTGATTTATTTGCAGGGAAAGGTTTAATTTGGTATAGAGCTGTGAAACCTTTTATTCAGACATGGGATCAATTAATTTCTAAATTAAAGAGTGACTTTTTACCCGAAGGACATAACGAAGTTTTATTGAATGAAATTAAGAACAGAAATTCCAACCCTTTTTATTTCTGAAATGGTTAATTTATTTTCACAATTCCTCCTTCTGAAGGTGAACAATTAAAGATTATTATGAGAAATTTACAACCTTGGTTTGCTACTCAGTTAGTTGTAGTTAACGTTAATGATATTTTCCATTTAGTCGAGTTATGTAAAAATTACAGCAAGTAAAAGCACAGAATTCCAAATTTAAATTTAATTCTTGTTCAGATTCACAGAAACAATCTGAATACAAACCTTCTTCTACATTCAAACAAAATATTAAATCTAAAGTCAATTTTTCTACTATTAAACCAAATAGTACAAATTCAACCTTTAATATTTCCAAAATTAATACAGCTAAGTCTTCAACAACCTGTTTTAAATGTAAACAGTTGGGTCATACCTATCACACCTGTGATAAGGGTGATGATAAAATCTTTTGCTTTAAATGTGGTTATTCCAATGTTACCTTTTCTAATTGTCCGAAGTGTAAATTTTTAAAAAACTTGTAATTGGGAAGTGTTCTGTTAGTCGACACAGTCCTTTTGATTTTTCAGAGGCTGACAAACATGTTTTTAAAGATTGGTTGATTACAGTTAAGGAATTTTATGGAACTCCTAAAATTTGTTCCAAATTTGTTGAAAAGAATAATGATATTAGACCTTTTACTAATGTGCAGATTTTTAATGAAAATTTTGTTGCTTTATTAGATAGTAGAGCTACCGTAACTATTTTAGGTAAGCCTGCCTTACATTTGATTGATAAATATGATTTGAAGTTAAATAGGAATTCACCTTTTTCATCATTGATTCTTGCTGATGGTTCTTCACAATCCATTTTGGGAAGTATTGACTTATCTTTAACTGTTAATGGTATTACTAAAACTATTTCAGTTATTGTTTCTGAATTTGTTACCACTGCAATTATTTTGGGAGTAGATTTTTGTCATTTATTTGAAATTAAGGCTGATTTTAGTGAAAATTCTTTTGTTGCAAACTCTGCGGAGACAACTTTTTCTATGATTAAGAGTATTGATGATCTTAATAATGATCAAGTTTTTGAATTAAGCCAAGTTATTGACCTTTTTAAAACATTATCAAATTCTAAATTAGGTAAAACAAATAAAGTTTTTCATTCTATTAATACTGGTGATGCAGTACCAATTAAGCAACGTTATTTTCCATTATCTCCTGCTATGTTGGAGCATGCGAACAGAGAAATTGATGATGTGCTAAAGCAAGGAATTATTAAACCCAGTTCTTCTCCTTGGAATTCTCCAATGGTTTTGGTTAAAAAGAAGTCAGGCGATTTTAGAGTTTGTTTTGATGCTAAGAAATTAAATTCTATTACAAAAAAAGATGCTTACCCTTTACCATTTTTAAATGATATTTAGGATAAATTAAGAGATGCTCGTTATTTAACTTCAATTGATTTAAAGAAAGCTTTTTGGCAAATTCCTTTAGACCCTGAGAGTTGTGAAAAAACTGCTTTTACTGTTCCACGTAGAGGATTATTTGAGTGTACTGTTATGCCCATGGGACTTACCAACGCGCCCAGTACATTACAACGATTTATGGATTCAATTTTAGGACATGATTTATCCCAATCCGTTTTTGTTTATTTAGACGATATTATTATTTTTTCAAGTACTTTCAAGGAACATGTTACTATTTTAAGAGAAGTTTTTAAAAGGCTTAATGATGCCCAATTAAATATTAATTTAGATAAATGTGAATTTTGTAAACCCCAAATATCATATTTAGGTTTTGTTATTGATAAGAATGGTCTTCACACCGATCCTTCAAAGGTGGAAGCTATTACTAATTTTCCTCAACCACATACTTTTACTGAAGTTAAACGTTTTATTGGAATGTGTTCTTGGTATAGACGTTTCATTCATGATTTTTCCACTATTTTAGCGCCGATTAACAATTTATTGAAACGTAAGAAGAAATCTCAGAAAGTTTTATGGAATGACGAAGCGAATGATTCATTTTAAAATTAAATCTTTATTAGTTGATGCTCCTATCTTAAAGTCCAGATTTTTCTAAAACTTTTTATTTACAGTGGATGCATCGGGAGTTGGATGTTTTAACACAAGTGTCGGAGAGGTGAAGTTGTTATGCTTATGGTTCTCGTACTTTAAATAAAGCCGAGCAAAATTATTCAATTAAACGTGAGTTACTTGCAGTTATTTTTGGAATTCAAAAGTTTAGACCTTATATTGAAGGTACCCATTTTAAAGTTATTACAGATCATCATTCACTTATTTGGATTAATAATTTAAAAGATCCCTCAGGTCGTTTAGCCAGATGGAGTGTTAAACTTCAACAATTTGATTTTGAAGTTATTCATCGTAAAGGTAAATTAAATGTTGTTCCTGATGCACTTTCTAGAACCCCTTTGGAAGTTATTTCTCTAGAATTTTCTGTTGTAGATTTAGACGATTGGTTAAAAAAGAGCCAACGTTTCTAAAAATCCTGAATTATTTCCTGATTGGAGAGTTGAAGATCATAAGCTCTACAAATTTAATTCAAATGATTTAAACATCGAATCGAATTTAGTGGAATGGAATTAGGTTCCGAAATCTTTAAGGAAAGATATTTTACTAAAATTTCATGATGAAACATCATTACATTTTGGTGTTTTTAAAACTTTTTCAAAAATTAAAGAATTTTATTACCAAAAATGAAGTCCGATATTTCCAAATATATTAGAAATTGCAATGTTTGTAACCGAAGCAAGTCTTCACAATTTAATCATTATGGTTTTATGGGTAAAGAGAAAATGTTTTATCCTTTTCAATGTATTTCTATTGATTTAGTGGTCCTTTTCCTAGATCGAAGAGTGGTAACAGTTTTATTAGTTATTTGTGATTGGTTTACTAAATTTACTTTGATTCACCCTATATGCTACTGCTAAAGGTATTTGTCAATATATTGAAAATTATGTATTTATAGTTTATGGTGTTCCCCAAATTTGTATGGTGGACGATGATCCTCAATTTAAAAGTTCACAATTTAAAAATTTAATGAGTTCTTACAAAGTTCAATCCATTTGGTTTAATGCAAGTTATCACCCCCAAGCAAATTTTGTTGAGAGAGTTAATAAAGTAGTAGGTACTGCGATTAAATCTTATATTAAAGATGATCACAAGGGATGGGATGTTGAAATTCACAAAATTGCCCATGCTACTCGTAACGTTGTTCATGAGTCTACGAAATTTTCACCTTCCTTTTTGGCGTTTGGTCGGACAGCTCCGATTTCTGGAGATTTTTATGGTCGACTAAAGGATTTTAAAGAGGATGATTTATTTATTACTAACCGTGAACAATTAGTTCAAGATTTAAATGAACTTTCACCCGTTTTTAAACTTGTTATGCAAAATTTACATGCAGCTTACGAAAGAAATTCAAAATCTTACAATTTGCGACGGCGTCCATTGAAATTAAACGTCGGAGATTTAGTTTGGAAAAAGAATTTTACTTTATCTGATGCGACTAGAAATTATAGTCAAAAGTTAGCTCCAAAATTTATTGAAGCGAAAGTTGTTGAGGTGTTAGGTCCAACTACGTACCGATTGGCCACTCTTTTTGATAATAAACCATTAGGTGTTTTTCATGTTAAAGATTTAAAACCCCATTAGTTCTTAGTTTTTTGTATTCTTTTTAATTATTTTTCTATTTTTAAGATTTTTACATTCTGGTTTTCTTATTTACATTTTTATTATTTTGAAAATTTATCAAACACATAAGAGACGGGGCTCCACCATACAAAATCTTTCAACGGTTTCACTAACTATGGCAGAGAGAATAAAAGTAATTATTTATTAATACTGAATTGAATTATAGTGTAATACGGTTAGAAGAGTTTTTTTTTGCAATAGGGTTCAATATTAAATGCACTGGACATGATTTTTAAAATTAGAGTGTAGGAATTTGAAATCATTATCGAGATTTTCTTATACCTTTTTCTAATCGCAAACACATTATCAGGTATGGTAATGTTTTATCTCAGCAATATACAATTAATGATGGTATATCACAGGACAGTAACTTCGCACCTATGCCTTTTTTTATTTGTACGAATTACAATCATACATGCTAAAGGGATTCAGATTTATGAATGCTGACGATGCTGTGGCGGTAGTGAGCGCGGATGGTCATGTCACCACTCTTAAAAAACTTACAACTATCATTTTTCATCTTGGTGCAAATGTAACAAATTACATATTAATCTAAAAAAAATAATTATAAAGAACACAATCTTACTTCCACGTCACACCCTATGATTTACAATTTTCTATACAACAGTGGGAGCAAACCCCGCCTGGATTATGGAAGTTTACTTGAGCTGTCAGCTTATGAGTTTGTATTGATTTCATACAATATTTTGTCCTCATAAACGACTGAAAAAAACTACTATGATAATGTAAACTTATAGTTTTTTAATCTTCATGTATTAACATTCTTTAGCAAAAGAAAATAAGCATACACATAATTTAATTAATTAAAAATTATTAACTTTATTAAATAAGTACATAAATAAAAAGTTTACCTTGAATAAGATTTGAACCTACGACATCTACTAATTTCCTAGAGTAGAGCTCCAACCAACTGACCTATCGAGATGCCAACTCCCGCAATAGATGCAAATTTTGTCTTATGTATGTAAACTGATATAAATTCTATATACAATGAGATTACAGTCAAATTACTTACATGAATGGAATGTGAGCCTGCAATATCGCAGTTAGTTAGAGCGCTACTCTAGCAAAATAGATGTCGTAGGTTCAAATCCTACTCGAGGTCAACTTTTTATTTACGTATTTAATAAAATTAATAATACTTGGTTCTGTGTCATTCAACAGTAAAGTTAATAAAATTTTCATTTTAGAAATTTTATACCTCTCAAGAAAAACTAAAACTTAGCAGTTTCAAAAACCTTTGACTGTCAGTCAATAGGAAACAATACTAATAACGTCATAATAACGTCCTCAGTAAATATTAATGGTTACTAATACTGTAAAGTAACCATCGGGGCGATTAAAATTGGTTAATAGATTCATTAATTTTATATACAATTCTTCAAACAATTTTAATTGTATCGATGATTATTTTTACGAGGGAAGAGTGACTCAATAAAAAACTTGTTTTAAGGCAAAAATATATTTTATTTTTTTCATAGTTTCCCTTTTAATTCTATACACTTATCCCAACGGCTTCCCAACTTTTTTAAACCTTCAGAAAAATATTTTTTTGGAAACTCTGCAAAATATGCATCCGTTGCTTCCATTACTTCTTAATTTGTATGACATCTGCCCTCCGAGCCACTTCATCAAGTTTGGGAACCAAGAAGAAATTACTTGGTGCCAGATCTGGCGAATATGGAGGATGGGGCACCAATTCATAACCCAATTCAATTAATTATTGGATGCAATAACGGACGAATGAGAGGGCGCGTTATCATGATGGAAAAGAACTTTCTTTTGTTTAAATGTGGTCGTTTCTTTCTTAATTCCGCATCAAACCGTGTTAATAAGTTGCAGTAATACTCGCCAGTTATAGTTCTACCCTTCTGCAGGTAATCAATAAGGATTACCCCTTAAGAGTCCCAAAAGACTGTGACCATAACTTTGTTGGCAGAAAAACCGGCATTTTCATCTCAGGTGTGTAATGGTGAATCCACGGTAACGTATCGACGAAATAGTTTGCTTGTATTACGCTTTAAATTAACCAAACAGTCACTTGAAATCGAAACACATGTATGCATTTGTGCTTCTGTTATCTAACCCATCTTGCATTTAACTTTTCATATTTAAATATTGATACAAGATATTATGCACTCGTTCCGTTCAAATACGCAGTTCATTAGCCATCTCTCGCACTTTAACTCGACGATCACTTTTTATGATGGAAGTGATTTTATCGATTGTTTCTTGAGAGGTAACCGTATTCGACGGTCATGGACGTTCCGCATCTTCCGTGCTCATATGGCTACTTTTAAAAGCAGCAAACCACTTGCAAACCATTCCATGGGACGAAGCAGATTCGCCGTAATATTAAGTAATTTCTCTCCAGTTTGTTTGATGTTTTTTCCGCATAAAAAATAGTGTTTTATTAAAACACGAAATTTATTTTTGTCGATTTTTAATTAAATACAAAACGTGTCTTGTTCGATTGACTGTCAATAAAGTAACTGACGCATTTTCACGAAATTTTGACAGTAGGCTTCTAACAGATGGCTGAAGTATGCAACATAATATCGTTACGTTAGGGTTGCCAAGTTTTGAAAAGTCACACTTCCGTCAAACCAGCCTCGTACATAATTATTAATTATTAACGTTATAATAAATACATGATAATGGAATAACGCTATAATAACGTTGTAATACCGTTAGCATTACGTTAAAATAACGTTATAATGTAAACAACCCCTTCTTTTAGTACCTTCAACAGAGGTAATCACACTTACAATAAACAAAATAGTGCAATACATTTATTGCATATTATTTTATCATTCTTAACGTAATTAATTAATGATGATTGATAAACAGAACTTTTAGAATACGAAACAAAAATATAACTTTAACTCAAAAACATAAATAATAGAGACGGCGTCATACATAAATTAAACTTAACATTAATAAATTAATAAAACTAAACTGGAAGTATCCTGGTCTAGAGGGCTGGCTTCTGGATAAGACGCAATGGTAGGACTTTACAATAATTAATACAGTAGGTACTGAAATCTTCAGGAAACAGGAAATTAGTTTACATAAATACATAGGAGTTACTTGCGGACTGGCGGTTATCTTAATTCTAAATTTAATATATTCAGGCGATAAAAAATAATTATCGAACACATAAGTGACGGGGAAAAGCAGGGGCTCTACTACAGAAAATCTTTCAGAGTAGTAACTATTTATTAATACTGAATTGAATTATAGTGTAATACGGTTAGAATAATTTTTTTTTTGCAATGGGGTTCAATATTAAATGCACTAAACTTGATTTTTATTTATACGTAGTAACCAGATAAAGAACGTTTTTAAGAAGTTATTGCAAAGATAAAACTTTTTATGTTTAGCATAAAATGAAATAGTATTCATTTCCTGAACCAATTTTAATTTTCTGGATGATTACTTCTACATAATTATTAAGACTGATACATTTCAGTAAAAAATGTTACTAATAGTTATAATGTCATAATTAAAATAATCATATTTTGGGTATTAAATCATATTTTTCATTTATCTTTTATATAATTATATAATTTATACGTTTCATTAACAATTACAGTAAATAATAAGATCTTTAAAGATTGGCCACCATTAGGCGTTTTGTTATAATAATGGAAATTGTAAACCTCATCCTACAACACGTGTTCAGCGTTTGAGCAAATTTTTAAAATGTTTTAATTATAAGGTGTAAGTAAATTTTTAATACTTTCAAAAGTTTTTAACAATTTTGCACAGACATCATCATTCGTAGAGTGTACATGCAAACCTAAAATATCAAATTCATTTTTCAATGTAAAATCCCGTAAAAATCATACAGGTTCTAAGTTATCGCGCTTATCAATTTTAAAAATGAGTTTTAGCTTTTTGTACCTCTCGCTGTCTTGTTGTACGTGAACCAGTCAGTTGTCATTTTTATCAATAATTTACGAGCTGTTGTTATTAGTGGTGTATCAACGGGGGCCCCCTTCCACCAGAAGTAGCCTGTACTACCAAGTAAAGGTAAGCGCTTTGTTTTTTTTCTTAGTTCTGTATGATAACAGATTTGACAATTTTAAAGTATATAATTTAAATATACAGTTCACTATTAAAACAATATTTTTTATCAATCTCTTGCACAAACATAGAGGGTGTTTTAATAATACCTGACGTATTAAATATTTATTGTTACTAAAATGAAAGTCAATAGTTGCCTTTCAAACAACACGTTTTTGTATTTATATTTTATAAATATGTTCGACACTAATGAATTTTTTTAAAGTGGCATTCTTTACTGACCGCAATAACTTGCTTCTATCTGTTAATGAACTGTTATCGAATCCTACATGGTTTGGTAGGGGAGACCGGAGATGGTTATTGCATGGGCAGGTTGTTACAAGTACTTTCAATTCTGAACAACGGATTGTAGCATTGTGATCAGTCGGAAGAAGGAAGGCCTCGACCTTAACTATAAGATCTCCGTACAGAAGTGCAGTGGTCAGTAACACAGAAGCGCAGTGGTAGGTTATGTGTTTTCGTGTTTTCAAAACTATAAAAGTGAGCACTAAGATTGTTATTTAATGAAGGCAAATTAAACGTGCTTAGTCTGCACCCATGGATATAACGCGCCTTTTGAGCTATATAGCCACTATTCAGTTGAACTCCCTCGAAATATGTCCATCATTTTATCTAATACGCAAAAAAAGTGCTAAAGAATAAACAACCCTATCGTACAGTCGCAGAGGATTTTAACGTAAATTTTATGCCTTTGCTAAGATATTGTAAAAAACTAGAAAAAAGTAGTAAGTTATATGCTGTGTAATATTTAAATTTTAGCAATCTTATTGTTGCTATAAATATCGCCATAGTTGGTTCTATTAAGCATAGACTGATTTTTCCTGAAAAAATGGAAACAGAACTATTAAGTTACTTAATTGAATAAGCCAAAATGTACATGGGTTTGTCAACAATAGAAGTTAGATTATTGGCGTTTGAGTGGGCCGATAAAAATAAACAGAAGATACATCCATCGTGGGAAGAAAATAAAATGGCTTCTCAAGATTAGTTAAGTGGTTTCCTCAAACGCAACTCAGAATTATCTATCCCAACTGCAGAAGCGACAAGTCTCAGTCGGGCGACCAGTTTCAATCGAACAAAAGTTAAAACTTTTTGATCTTCTGCAAGAGGTTTTTGATAGATGTAAGTTTGAATTTCAGAACATTTCTAATATTGATGAAACTGACAGGACTACAGTGCAACGCCCCGATAGAATTATAGCAAACCATACCAAACAGGTCGGTTCGATCACAACAGCAGAAAGGGTTACCTTAGTAACTTTCTGTTCAGTAGTTAGCGCAAGTGGAAACTACCATGTTTGTATTTCCAAGAAAAAATTATAAAGATTATTTGGTGGTCCTCCAGGCTAGTGTTGCGGGATAATGAAAATTGATTATCGATTATAGGTAACAAAAATATCGATATATATATTGATAATAATCGACATGTGGATAATCGATATATCGATAATTATCGAAATTACGTAACTATTGATCATATTAAATAAACATTAATTAACAATTTATGCATGTTTTTTTCCTTATTATTTGATACATACATGATGGCGGCGTGCGTACGCGCGCGTGCGCGAGCGCACACGTACTCACACGCACACACGCACACACACGTACACACGCACACGCATGCACGCACGTACGCACTCACGCACGCACGCGCGCACGCACGTAAACACGCACACACGCACACACGCACACACACGCACACACACGCACACACGCACACACGCACACACGCACACACGCACACACGCACACACGCACACACGCACACATGCACACACGCACGCACGCACACGCACACACGCACAGACACACACGTGTGTATGCAAGGACGCATTTTATCTCCACACAAAACTATACATAGTGATACGGGGAATGGTTATCCTCTCGAAAGCTATACATTATCGATATTATCGGCGTTATGGATAATTATATATAATCGATTTATCGATAATGTCGATAGACAAATATTATCGATAATTATCGATATATCGATAATTATTCTCACCCATACTCCAGGCTGTATTGGTAGTGCAAATCCATCAGGATGGATGACCGAATCTAACTTTTATACTTTTTTTAATCACTTTTTTAGACATACAAGAAGTATAAGGATAAACCAGTCCTTAGGATATTAGATAACCATGTTTCGCATTTATGTCTAAAATTTTTACCTTTCAATAAATTATTAATCGGATCATGAATGAAACGTCTATACCAAGAACACATTCCAATAAAACGTTTAACTTCTGTAAAAGTATGTGGTTGAGGAAATTGAGTAATAGCTTCCACCTTTGAAGGATCGGTGTGAAGACCATTCTTATCAATAACAAAGCCTAAATATGATAAACGAGGTTTACAAAATTCACATTTATCTAAATTAATATTCAAATTGGCATCCTTAAGCCTTTTAAAAACTTCCGTTAAAATATCAACATGTTCCTTGAAAGAACTTGAAAAAATAATAATACCGTCTAAATAAACAAAAACTGATTGATCGTTGTAATGTACTGGGTGCGTTTGTAAGTCCCATGGGCATAACAGTATACTCAAATAATCCTCTACGTGGAACAGTAAAAGCAGTTTTTCACAACTCTCAGCGTCTAAAGGAATTTGCCAAAAGCTTTTTTAAATCAATTGAAGTTAAATAACGAGCATCTCTTAATTTATCCAAAATATCATTTAAAAATGGTAAAGGGTAAGCATCTTTTTGTAACAGAATTTAATTTCTTAGCATCAAAACAAACTCTAAAATCACCTGACTTCTTCTTAACTAAAACCATTGGAGAATTCCAAGGAGAAGAACTGGGTTTAATAATTCCTTGCTCTAACATATCATCAATTTCTCTGTTCGCATGCTCCAACATAGCAGGAGATAATGGAAAATAACGTTGTTTAATTGGTACTGCATCACCAGTATTAATTGAATGAAAACTTTATTTGTCTTACCTAACTTTGTAGTTGATAAGGTTTTAAAAGGTCAATAACTTGATTTAATTCAAAAACTTGATTATTATTAAGATCATCAATACTCTTAATCATAGAAAAAGTTGTCTCCGCAGAGTTTGCAACATAAGAATTTTCACCAAAATCAGCTTTAATTTCAAATAAACGACAAAAATCTACCCCCAAAGTAATTGCAGTAGTAATAAATTCAGAAACAGTAACAGAAATAGTTTTAGTAATACCATTAATAGTCAAAGATAAATCAACACTCCCAAAATGGATTGTGAAGAACCATCAGCAATAACCAATGATGAAAAAGGCGAATTCTATTTAATTTTAAATCATATTTATCAATCAAATACAAAGCAGGCTTACCTAAAATTGTTACGGTAGCTCCGCTATCTAATAAAGCAATAAAATTCTCATTAAAAATCCTAACATTAATAAAAGGTCTAACATCATCATTATTCTCAACAAATTTAGAACAATTTTCGAAGTTCCAAAAATTCTTAACAGTAATCAACCATTCGTTAAAAACATGCTTGTCAGCCTCTGAAAAATCATAAGAAATGTGTCGACTAACGGAACACTTTCCTTTACCAGTTTTTGAAACTTTACACCTCGGACAATTAAAAAGTAACATTGAATAACCACATCTAAAACAAAAGATTCTATCATCACCCTTATCACAGGTGTGAAAGGCATGACCCAACTGTCTACATTTAAAGCATGTTGTTGAAGACTTAGCTGTATTAATTTTGTAGCAGTAAAAGTAGAATTCATATTTTTGGTTTAATACCTGAAAATGGACCTTAGGTTTAACATTTTGTTTCACTGCCGAAGAAGGCTTATAATCAGATTGTCTTTGTGAATCTGAATAATAAAAATTTGAATTTAGAATTCTGAGCTTTCACTTGTTGTAATTTTTTACACAACTCTACTAAATGAAAAATATCATTTACACTAACAAGGGCTAATTGAGTAGCAAACCAAGGTTGTAAATTTTTCATTATAATCCTTAATTGTTCACCTTACGAAGGAGGAATCTCTAAATGAGAAAATAAATTAACCATTTCAGAAATAAAAAGGGTTGAAATTTCATCAAAAACCTGTTTACGATTTTTAATATCATCTAACAAAACTTGGTCATGTCCTTCCGGTAAAAGTCACTCTTTAATTTAGTAATAAGATCATCCCAAGTTTGTAGAAACGGTTTAATTGCCCTATACCAAACTAAACCTTTCCCTGCAAATAAATCAACACCTGATAAAAGCATCTCCTTCCTAGAAATATTTCGAGCAATCATTAGCTCCTCACATCTTTGAATAAAAGTAAAAACTTCTTTCTCACTACCATTAAACTTTAAATTTAATTTATATACAGGAACAGAACCTTTAGAAATTTGTAAGTTATTAATTAACGTGGAAAAATCTTCTGTAGGTATATTAACTGAAGTATTAACAGGGTCATTAGGTGACATCAAAATATTAGAAGTATCTAAATTTGAAACATCATTATTTAATTCAATATTTTCATTTATAGATTCAATTAATTCTAACGATTCGTTACATAAGGTCAACAATTGATCATGTAAATATAAAAATTCATTATCAAAAGTAATGTAATTTAAGCGTTTCAAAATATGAATTAAACGTGTGTGTAGTCTAAGATATTCTGATTTCGAGGGCTTATGTTTAAAAAGTTTAATTGAAGACTGAATATGATTTAACTTTTCCTTCAATAATTCCAATTCTACTGTTTGATTTATTTCGCACTTCGGGTATGAATCAAATAAATTTGGATTGATCTTTTCTGCATTTAATAGTCGTCTTAAAAGTTTACGCTTCTCTTCCACAATTCACCGTTCTGCTCCACTTACATTGCGAAATTTTAGTTCGATTAATAACCCATCACTATATAAAACATCAACTAAATAATTCACAGTTGACATCGTAAAAATATTATATAATACACTCAATAAATTTCATTAAGCCTAAACACATAAAAATACCAAGCGTAACACTAAACGGTAACACTCCTTAAATCTCGGTCAACTCCATAACATAAACAAAACAAAAGTGAAAACAACTAGCATTAGAAACAACAGCAAATCCCTTTTTCTGGCCCCACAGTAATATTATACACAAATGTAAATAAAATATCAAATAAGCAATAAATTTTGAAGAAATAAATCTGAATGTAATAAGAATCAAGGTCCCTGCTCGCCCGCGCCAAAGTGTAAAAACCTTATAAGCGGCTGCTAAAGTATATTATTAAATTGCTTCAAACGGAAGATTAAAATAAGGGGGAATTCTAATAAATACTTTAATTAACCTACCTGAAATGCTAGTTGCTTCTTTTCTGCTTGATTATTTTCACTTAATTCCAAAAATGTTATCAAAAAATTATGAATAAAATAATAAATTCTCGAGCGCCATGTTGTCTTTCTTTTTTTTATATATCTATCTAGGAACAACAAAACCTAGTTATTGAACACAAATAAAAATAAAATAACAAGTTACATAAGTTTATTTAATATATGTTTGAAAACGAAAAAAATTCAGAAGTCATAAACTAAATTATAAAAAAACTTTACCTTTTAACTGTTCTGTATATACACTGGTACTATGAAGCAAAATGGTTCATATGGTGAGGTCAATGTCTTGCTTAGTTATCCTTAAAATATGGAATTTCCTTGAAGTTTATTCGCCAAATTTATTTATAAAAGAATGTAGAACTTGCGTTGTAAAGGTAACTCATGTAAAACTTGCCATAATAATTGAGTATAATAAACTATTGACTTATACGTGCCATTAAAGATTATTAACAATACAAATTAAGTGATTAAAAAGGTGCGTACTTAAAAAGTAAGTACTTAAAAAAATAAAAGTGCATACTTGAAAAGTAAGTACTTAAAAAGTAAGTAAAAAGGTGAAAGGTGCGTAAAATAAGTACGTAAAATAAGTATACTTGAAAAGTAAGTAAAAAGGTGCCTAAAAAAAGCAAAGGCTTTAGGTTTAAAATATAATGAGAAAAAAATAACTTACCACCAAAATTCTGATGGCACCAAAATATAAAAAATTAAGTAAAAATCATACTGCTGTCATATTGCTGTTAACATTCAGCATTAAGTGAATTAAAAAAAAGCTTCCAGAATAAATGAAGTGTATTCCCCTCTAAAAGTCCTCACGCTTGCGCGAATAAAATAATATAAATCCAATTTTTTTTAAGAAAGGGAACTAAAACTATTTATGTAATATTACACCCAAAAGATTTGTTCTAGGAAATGCCAATTAAATTGCCATTCTCAATTCTACATATTAATAATTAAAAACTTTTCTAATATTATGCCAAATAGATGAACGATTCTTAAATTAATGTACTTTTTAATACAACCACAAAAAAAAGGTTGTTACAAAATGAATAAATTATTGCAAAGATAACGGAGTAGTAGTTGTGTCACTTATACCACACTACCCTCACCAGTTACACCTTTTGGACAGATAAGTATTTGGGTCTTTTAAGAAATATACTAACAGCTAGTATGATGAATGGATGCGAAACAAATCTGGCAAAACCATGTCAATGTATGACATTCCAGGTATCCTACCAAGTGCAGCAACTACATCAAACATTAAGACGGGTTTCCGGGAAACCGGAATTTACCCTTTCAATAGAAACGTTTTTTTCTGATGATGATTTTATGAAATATCCAAAACCCTCTTCCTATAGCACTTATTTAATTGAAGGTTCATCACACACTTCTTTTCCGGATTGTAGGTGTATAATCCCAATTCCAAAACCTTCAACCTCTACATCAGCTTGTGAAAGTAAGTACAATTTACAATTAGAGTTCCAGCAAATTTTTTCACAAAACAATGTTGCACAGTTTGAAAAGTCAAGAAGAAGTTTTCTCAGAACAACAATATTTTAGTCCATCGGATAATAAATAAACTTGCCCCGAAAGCTAGAGAGCGACTTACAAATACAAGAGGAGACAACAAGAGAAGTAAAGAGTTACACCAAAAAGCGAAACGCTCTGGTGTGAAGAAAAATATCACTTCAAAAAGAAAGACAATTAAATGAATGTTCTGAAAAAGAGAAAGAAACATTTTGTCTGTTCTGTTGTAAAGATTTTTCAGGCTCAAGGCTAAAAGAACGATAGTAACTGGGCTGACTTTAAGTGTTCTGACCGCAGCCCATTTTTTATTTGTCCCAATTGTACCGATGATCGCCTGACTTGACAAAGCTGGACTTTTTTCTTTGGAGTTGGCAAGAATTAGAGACGTCATTCAAAATATAAATGTTTCCACGTAACGAAAAGTAAATTTGCCGTTTATTCAAAGACTTTATGTTTGCCAGCAACAAAATGGTGGTCACATTGAACACTTATTATAATTTTAAGTGTTTGTATTTCAGTTAATATGTTTTTTAGTTTCTTATGTATTCATAGCTTGCTTTGACTGACTCATTTTACTCTTCTTCAGTGTCATCAACGAAAAAAATTGAACAAGCTTAAATATCTCCGAAACTATTAGAGATAGGTATAGAACATATTTAATAGAAATAAAAACCGACTAATAGACGAAGACAAGGCATTAAAAAAATATAGGGTGTGCCATTTAAAAAAATGAAGATATAGCATTTTCAAACTTATGTTATTGAATTAATTTTTGTGATCACCGTGTATATTGAAATTCAATTTTGACTATAGATTAAAGTAAGCTCATGTATGAATAAATTCTATGTCAAAGGTTATTTTTTTATTTTTAAAAATAACTGAGATACACCTACTTGAATTACTACATAAAAATATCAGTTTTTATATAACTTTTCAAATATCTCAAAAACTATAAGATTTAGCTTGTAAGTCATTTTTATAAAAAAGATGTAAAATTATAAGGAGAATCGAAAAATAAAATAATATATAGGGTGTTCTATTTAAAAATCAATAGTTCTATATTGTAACGCTTTTATACCACACCCTGTAGAAACCAAACTATTTTTAGATTATGCAGCTTATAAAAATAGGTAACTTTCGTATTTAAACTTATCTTCTAAGTTTAATGACTAAGGAGCTATCGACCGAATACGCACTATTGGGACGCCCTGTATATGATATATATATATATATATATATATATATATATATATATATAGGGTAGCCACCACCAACGCGTCGGTCTCTAGCACCCAAACGACTGAATTTTTTCAAAATCTGTTTGCGAGAATATGTAGCCTTCTAGGACTACAATCTAAAATTAGTTTGATTTATTCAGGGTGATTTACAAACTTGTTACTTATCAAAGTTATATTATTTTAAATGGAATACCCTCCTTTTAATTTTTTTTAAATAAGGTGAAAAATAAGGTAGACTTTCATTAGAGTTCCTATACCTAAACCTTACAGTTTCGAAATATTTAACATTTTTGAAAATGTAGGGTTGTCAAAAATTCAAGTATTTTTCGATTCAGAAAAGATGAGACAATCTAATCTAGGTCATCGTAATAAGGATATTTGGAAGTACGTATTCTGTTGTTTATTGTTTCAAATCATAATTTATAAAATACAAAGAATAACGCGTAAAGTTAACAAACTTCAAAGTTAAATATCTTTGTTATTTTAAATACAACGCCCAAGAAATTTCTATCGGAATGGAATAGTCTTTTGACATTAGGTTAGTTCGAACTGTATTAGGGTTCCGTTTACCTAACTTCAATACTTTTCGAGAAATTAGTGTATTTGTTAGATTTTTAGAAATTACGCCATTAACTCATGTCGATCAGTTAGAATTCTGTGACTTACAAAAGTTACAAATGTGTTAAACGGTTTTTGGTTTATTAAGGTTATCAAGGTAATACGGTTGCTGGTCTTGAAAAATACCGTTTTACATTATGCACCGAGAGCCTACTGCTGGATTTGTCACTACAGTAAATGTTCAAACTGATGACCACCTTCTTGAATGCATAGTCTAATTCTTTCTTCCAAATTTTGTCTGACTTTTCTTAACATATCTGGAGTAATTGTGTCCACCGCATTTCTAATTTTCTCTTTCATATTGTTTGCAGTAGTAGCAGGAATATTGTAAACAATATTTTTAATATATCCCCATAAAAAGTAATCCATTGGAGTAAGACAAGGCGATCTTGGTGGCCAATGACATGGTCCGTTCCTTCCAATCCATTTATTAACAAATTTCATAGTTAAATAATTTCTAACTCTACGATCAAAGTGTGTCGGTGCCCCATCTAATTGTAGCCACATATTCCCTCTAATGTTCAACGGAACGTTTTCGAGAAGTGTTCAAAAGTCTCGCTTTAAAAATTTTCTACCATTTAAATGACCATTGAAAAAGTATGGTCCAATTACCTGATCTCCAATAATTCCTGCCCATACGTTTATGCTCCAACGATTTTGGCGGTCAACAGTATTAAAAGCATGCCTATTCTCGGTATCATAAGAGTGAAAATTATGTCTATTTACCAAACCGTTGTTGTGAAATGTTGATTCATCAGTAAACAAAACGAAATTTAAAAAATCTTGTTGATCCTCTATTTTTTCAATTGCCCACAAACAGAAATCTATTCGTTGTTGAAAGTTATTGCCATACAAATTTTGATGAATTTCTATGTGATAAGCATGAAATTTGTGTTTTTTGAGAACTCTTCTCACACTTCCTCTACTTAAATCTGTTTGTCTAGCAATTACTCTAGTACTAGTGTGGGAATTTTCAGCGATAGAACCTAATACTAAAACTCACTATCTTCATTGCCAGTTACCGGTTTACTTTTATTAGGTTTTGGATAGGCAGTGTTACCTGTGGCTCGAAATGTTTGTAAAAGCCTTTCAAAAGCTCTCGTATCAGGATGGTTGCGATCAGGGTACTTTTGGGCATAAACCCTGGAAGCCAAAAGACAATTTTCATGTCATTCTCCTATGGTCAACACCATATCCACTCTTTCTTGCACTGAATATTTCATTGTAATGAAAAAATCATCAATAGTTATAAACACTGTCGTATTATGAAATACGTCAATATGACCGAATGTTTATAAACCAAAGAATTCTAACTGATCGACATGAGTTAATGGCGTAATTTCTAAAAATGTAACAAATACACTAATTTCTCGAAAAGTATTGAAGTAAGGTATAGGGAACCCTAATACATTTCAAACTATTGTCAAAAGACTATTCCATTCCGATAAAAATTTCTTGGGCGTTGTATTTAAAATAACAAAGATATTTAACTTTGAAGTTTGTTAACTTTACGTGTTATTCTTTGTATTTTATAAACTATGATTTGAAACAATAAACAACAGAATACGTACTTCCAAATATCCTTATTACGATGACCTAGATTAGATTGTCTCATCTTTTCTGAATCGAAAAATACTTGACTTTTTTGACAACCCAACATTTTCAACAAATGTTAAATATTTCGGAAACTGTAAGGTTTAGGTATAGGGAACTCTAATGAAAGTCTACCTTATTTTTACACCTTATTTCAAAAAAAAACTAAAAGGAGGATATTCCATTTAAAATAATATAACTTTGATAAGTAACAAGTTTGTAGATCACCCTGTATAAATCAAACTAATTTTAGATTGTAGTCCTAGAACACATATTCTCGCCCAAACAGATTTTGAAAAATTCAGTCGTTTGGGTGCTAGAGACGACGCGTTGGTGGTGGCCCACCCTGTATATATATATATATATATATATATATATATATATATATATATATATATATATATATATATATATATATATATATATATATATATTTAACTCTTATTAATTTGTTTTTTAGCATTAAACAATCTACTTATTGTTGTATTACTGATTAATTTCAATAGTTTAACAGTCATTAAAATGATCTATTAGCTGTTAACTTATCTTACTCTTGAGGATAATTTTGGTTGGCTAAAAAAACACCATAAAAATGGATTTTAACTTTTAAATCGTTGGGTAAAATGGGCACCTTGAAACTTATCACCATTTTCCGTGGGGCCGTGACATCCACTAAGATATTAATGCAACGAACCATTTTTATGTAAACTGAAATCATCGAGTACAAATAATGGCCTTTTTTCTACTACCATATAAGTATACACATTTTTTAATGCATATTCACGTCATAACGTAATTATTTTTCCAATATTAATAGCGTGTCCATTTCCCATTTAAATAAAATTTAATTACGTGGCGGTATTTTTCTACACCTTTTTTTTGTATAAATAAATGTTTATGCGACCCGTATATAATATAGTAGCCGTAAAAGAAATAATTAGAATCATCACAAAAAAAACAATTTAATTTAAGTAAGTGATGAATTGGTAATATATAAAATGAGTTATGGTTTGTCTATTATTAATAATCGCATCATGATTGAAACTGTTAACGTATTAAACTGAAGGTCTTATTTTACTGAATATAATCAGACCAATTTATTAAATCGTATGATGGTTTAATCTACTAGACAGTGACCTGTTTCCGTAGCCCATTATTATGTTAAGTTGGTCAACAAGAATATTATTAACAGAAATTATCTTAAAAAATGGATCGTACAAGTTTACTGAACTTAAACCCAGCACAAATCTACTTCATTAAGAAGCATTCAGCCCTATTCTGTGACATCATAAGTTTGGTACGGCACTGACAACCAAACAAGAAATGTTTTTATTTTATTTTAAATAGCATAATCAAGTATGTACAAAAATTTTAAACAAGTCTTATTTTACAAATAATCTTAGTTGATTATATATACACCCATACTAAATGAATTCGACGATTGCGTTTGCGGTAAGAGGTTATCTCATATCGCTTATGCACTTGCATAAATCTCAAGCGGCTATTGCAAGTGCGAAGGCCAGTTTTTTCGCATTCAAAAATAAATAGCTTCCAGACAAGGTTTGTGTCGGAAAATAATTGGACTCGAAAAAATGTCGAACCACTAAAAACCCGCTCTATGTGAGTTAGCGCTCTAGAATTCCAAATTGACGCGTCGAGTTATATATGTGAGCCCCTTGGGAATAGTTAAGTCTTTACGTTTTCTCTTCACAATAATGGTATTGTATTTTTGTCTTGCAAACAATCGATTGAACTTTAAATAATATACTACAAAAAAAAAGGAACAATTAACGCAAAATTCGCCAAAATTGAACATGATGATTAAAATTATGTTAATGAAATGAGGTGTAGGTAAAAACTAATTTGTCATTTGCATCGCGTTAGCCAGAAAGTTTTAATTAAAATGCATCCAATGAATATATAAATTCATCGCTTCCATCAATTATAAAATCCGTAAAGAACACAAGCACCTTTAATCATTGTTGTTGTCAGTATAGACGGTTAGGCTATGGAATCTTCCGCCCATACGTTTGGTCCTTGTTATGAAGAGGCAACCAGTTGAAACTTGGCGATGATGAAGGGGTCAAGACAAACTGTAGTGGCAGTGTGAGACGCTGCACGCCTTCGCGCTAAGGTAGTCACTTCGAGCGCTTCTCAAGACAATACTTGTTCGCATTCTTTCGCTTCTTAACATTTCAGACTAGTTTTAAATTTGATGATTGTTTCTTTGCATATCAATGGCCTATTGTATAATGTTTTGCATTTTTTTTTTCAATCGCTGCCTTCTACAATGATTATCCCTTTCAAATTAGAAACTGTTTTAAAACAAAAACAAAACAAATCAAATTAGACGATCAATAGAAATTATAATTAATTACTTAAAGAACGGCGAGGCGTATTACAATGCGTTGATTGATATTGTATCAAACTCTTAATTTTCAATTTGGACATTAAAACATAGTCATACACTTTTTGCGTTATGTATGTGATGGACACTTTTAATGTGTTTTTTTTTAGTATTTTATTACATTCACTAATAGTGGATAAAAGCTTAAAAAAAGACGTCTGCCGACAAGTTGTTCCAAACTATCAAGCATTAAAAAAATTGACGTTCACGAGAAAATGTACAAGTTAGCATTATATGTTTTTACAAAAACTTTACTTTGTTATTGTGAGATATTTGACAAATCCCTGTTAACTTTTGATTGTATTCTAAAGAAATGTTATTTTATTTTAAAATACAAACTTGTCATCGACCTTTAAAGATAATGTTTTATATCCCCCAATATTTGGGCGCAACCAGAAGCAATAGATCAAATGGCAGGTGTTAAAATAAATTTAAATACGTCTTAAATAAAGTCAATTTAAATAAGTGCAATTATCTAAATAATTAAACACATAATAAATGTTAAAATGTCTATTGTTCGATAACTTTAATCTAAAAACTGGCATATGATCAAAATATACAGGGTGGCCAAAAAGGACGGGATGGAAGATTGTATTAAGAAGAAATAACTTAGAGAAACGATTTCTGCACCAGGGGTAGATATTAATAGGCACTACATTTTAAAAATATTTTTAATCATACAGCGTGTTTCATGTTAATGAAGCAAACTAAACTTATACTTCTTAAATGGAACACACTATATATTATTACATTTTGGAAAGCCCATAAAATACGCTTTCGTTTAATACCCAAGTGGTTGAAGAGATATTCAATTGTTTTTCAAAAAAAATATCCCACTGGCGAACGCCGCCACTGATTTGTTAGGCGACTTTTTGTTTATTTTAAAATGGCACAAAATTGGTTGTGGTCCTGTAGTATTTTGAAATTTCTTAATTTTCAGATTTTTTAATATACAGGGCGTGCCACTGTTTGTAAATACAACTTTTTTTAAATTTTTTTAAATGGTACCCCCCTCCCCCTGTTGTTCATGTCATTCGATGCTTTGTTTGATATTCTTTCTTTTTCATCAAGCATGCCTTATACCTAAAATTAATAATTTTCAAAATAGTTTCAGTTTATTTGTGAAATTGCGATTGTAATACAAAAAGACAGAAATTGAGGTTATTAAGTTGGCCATGGGATTGTAGTTTCTTGCTAAAAAAATTTTATATAATATAACAATTACAAATTGATTTAATGAATTATTTTAAATTTAACAGACTTTTTGAACAAAATTAATGTATAAAACACTCTTGCTTCTAGGCAAATTTAAATCAGTTCTTGGTAAAATTTACTCAATTTGATTATGTTCATATCAACGATTGCGTTTTTTACGTCTTTGTGTAAATGTAAAGTAAAAAGATGGTCATGGAATAGTAATTTTATGATAAAGAATGTTTTAATGAAGTTGTATTAATTTATAAAGAAACTTTGGCGTTCTTTTTCATGCTAAAAAAATTTTCCAAGTAAAACCAAGAGTTAATATAACAACTACTAATTGACTGAATTAAATTGTTCTAAATTTAACAGAATTTTTTCAACAAAATTTGTGCATACTCCTACACAAGTCACTTATAATCGTTCTGAAGTACTCAATTTGAATTATGCCTTCAAATCAACTTTCTAAATTTAAATCAGTCTCTTAGTAAATTTAAATTGGTTACTGATCAAATACATGATTATTTGAATTAATGTTCAAACTCGCAACTTTAAAAAACAAAGTGCCATACAATATTGTTGAAACAAGTAATAGTTTGTAAAATTGGTTACTGATTCAGTTTAATACCTAATTTAGATTAAATTTGAATTCAAAGTGTTGAAAATCGACAAGTAAAAAACAAGAGTGCCATGACAATATTGCGTTGAAACAAGAAAAATAGTTTGTAACAATTGGTTCTATTCAGTTTAAACCTAATTTGTGTTTAAATTTATTCAAAGTGTTGAAAATGACAGTAAAAATTCAGGAAATAGTTTTAATGATTTTTATTCTTAGAGAATATCAAAAAAATTGCTTACTAGCGAGTAGAATTTATGCAGCAAGATAGCCAGATGCTGAAAAAAAGCCGCGACCATGTTTCAAGATCTTTTACAAAGAATTGAAGAAACAGGTAGTTTCAAATTAAAAAAACGGAAAGTATTTAATAAAGCAGTGACAAATGATGAAAACCAACTTACAGTTTTACTTGCAATCCAAGAAAATCCTCATGGTAGGTACTTCACAAATATCACATATGGCTGATATAAAAAATCTAACGTGAAAAATATATTAAATGCCCATAAATACCATGGATGTCAAATAGAACCTCATCAACAAGATGCAACTGGTTTTTCTAAAAAATTGCAGAAGTTCCTAATTTTCTCAATTCTATATTGCTCATATACGTACGTATAAAGTAGAAGGCTATGTTTAAATTTTCAAACACTCTTTTACGTTTCTCGACGTTTTGTGACCTAAACAATACGAAAAACACATTTTTAGAAAAGAAAATCTCGTGTCTGATTGTGTGCCTGTTTGTGAGTCTGTGCTATATCTTTTGAAACATTAAAGCTATCGATAAAAAACAAGTTTTTAGAAAAAAAATTTCGTGCCTGTCTGTGTGCTGTTTGTGTGTGTGCGGGATATCTTTTGAATCATTAAAGCTATCGATATGAAATTAGATACAAAAATTATTTCCATAAAATCTAGGTCAAGTTCGTTAATGAACAAAATCCAACCAGTGGCGGGGCATTTTATGGATTAGAAAATTAAAAAAATGCAGTGCTTCAAATTTACATTTCAAGTTACATAATTAAAAAAACAAACTAATGCTTTTTTATATAATTTCAAAATAAACAATATACAATAACCAGCGACGCGCCGTTTTTAGGGTACAAAATTGTGTATTTTTTAATTTATCAACCGATTTTTTGAAAGTCGGGCATTGGGGGTTTTTAAAATCGCTAAGCATAAATCATTTGTCAAAATTAAAAAATTCAAATTAGCAGATCAAAAATGGGGGATTATCGTGTTTAAAATCCGATATGATTAAAATTCAGGTATTGTGGCCTAATGATCAATTTTGCAACTTTGTTAATTTGTAAAAAATTATCTAAATAAAACAATTTAAAAAACTGCCAGTGAAGTTTTTTTTTTTTTTTTTGAAAATCGGGTATTGGGGATTTTTAAGATCGCTAAGAATAAATCATTTCTCAAAATTAAAAAATTAAAAATGGCGGATCAAAAATGGAGAATTATCGTGTTTAAAAACCGATATGACTCAAATTCAGGTATTGTAGACTTTGAAGTTATTTATTTACATATATGAGAGGGCATTATGGCAGATAATTTGGCAGCGGTTTATTTAGTGACGAAGCTACCTTCAATTACCATGCATTATTATAGTACTGAAAATCCTCATTGGATCAAGCATGTTGACCAACAAAATCGAAGATCACTAAATCTGTGGGGGAGAATTATTGGGTCCCATGTTATAGGTCCTTATTTTTTTGAAGATACTCTAACCGGCGAGGTGTATTTAATTTTTTTAAGAGAGGTGCTACCTAACCTTCTTCAAATTATTAATGAAGCAATTTATGAAAACATGTGGTTGCAGCATGATGGTGCCCGTCCACTACCATCGAGACATACGAACATTTTTAAACCACTGGAAAGAAAATCACTGGATAGGTCGAGGAGGACATTTGGTGGCAACCGAGGTCACCTGATCTGACCCCACTCGATTTCTTTTTGTAGGGTTACGTGAAAGAGTATGTGTATAAAGAAATTCCAACCACACCAGAAAATATGAAGGAAAGAATCAGAAATGCAAAATTAGACACGACCGACATTAGAGTTAGTGAAAAATAATTTTGTGCGACCTGTTAATAAATGTGTTGAAGTTGAAGGAAGAACATTCGAGCATTTAATAGGAACTTGAATTTTAATTTTTTTTTCTTTTTCATTTTATTGTTCTTGTTTAGTTGTAATTTGTATTTGTTATTTTATTACACAGTATTTCATATAAAAATAATACACATTTACAGTTATTTCCACCAGCCTAATTCACTGAATATTAAGACAAATTTGGTAATGCCAATAGACAAAAATAAATTAAAATACTTTCGAAGATACGAATTTTTACAGTACAATTGAGAGCATCTCAAAACTTTGTAAGTGATAGATACTTAAGAACGCCAAAGTTACTTTTATAAATTGATACAACTTGATTAAACAATTCTTTAGTATGAAACTACAATTCGATGACCATCTTTACACGTTTACATTTACAAAAAGACGTAAAAATTAAATCGTTAATCTGAACATAATCAAATTGAGTACTTCAGAAGACTGATTTAAATTTGTCTAGCAGCAAGAGTGTTTTATGCATTAATTTTGTTCAAAAAAGTCTGTTAAATTTAAAATAATTCATTCAATCAATTTGTAATTGTTATATTAACTCTTGTTTTTATTTGAATTTCAATCTTGTTGTATTACAATCGCAATTTCACAAATAAACTGAAAATATTTTGAAAATTATTAATTTTAGATATGACATGCTTGATGAAAAAGAAAGAATATCAAACAAAGCATCGAATAACACGAACATCATAGGAGGGGGGAGAGGTGCCATTAGTTATAAATTGAGGCGACGACAATGATAATGATGCAGAGCAGTTTGAACCTTCAAACGTAAGCCTCTACCCAGCCTAAGCGCTTGTGATTTTCATTACAATCGCTTAACTTCGAAAAAAGAACCTAGCGTTTCGCTCATCGTTCCGGTTCCGGCATCGTGATCTTCGCCGCTTCGGAGGTAGATCTGTCACTGCTTGCATACAGATAATACGAAGGAGCGGTCATCAGAAGAGGGCCACAGCCTAGCCGCAAGCAGGAGCCGCCGGAATATTGCAGCAGCAGCGGAAAATTCCAGGATCATCTAGTACACCGCCAACAGCAGGATCGTCGTCGGGTCAAGGACAACTCTAATAGACTAAAGGTATCATTAATAAATAATTTTAATTTAACTACTTTGTGATTTTATTTTAACTGTGTATTTCCACCGTTTCGTATTGGGTCCCTGATTTCCAAGCCTTTTTCCCTCGGGGTGTGAGGCTGCACCTCGGCAGAGACCCGGCCCTTTCATAAACATCTTATTTCTTTCTTAAACCTATTCAAAAACCTATTACTAACCACGCAACCGAGATGGTCAAGCAAGGTCGCCACCGAGCTACCGTCAAAGTTGTGTCCCCTACCCCCGACGCCGTCCGTCCACCCACACCACCACTCACCACACAATCCTACGCACACACACTCGTTTCACCTCCACCTGCCTCACGCACACGCTCCCACTCCAATGCATCATCCATTTCCACTACATCCACTCACTCCTACATTTCCACACGCTCTACTGCCTCCACAAAACCACTCAAACCCGCTCACAAACCTGCACTCTTACCTACACCCGCTCACACACATACACCTGCCCTGATACCTACACCCGCACACGCACACATACCCTCTCTCCTAGCCACACCTTCTCAACCACCTACACCTGCCTTGAGTCCTAAACCCGCTTCACCCAATCCTATACCTACCCACCCCCAATCCTCGAGATATTGCATCCGCAATATCCCGAAGTCCATCACCTCTCAGAAATCCCTCTTCAATTCCCTAAAACCGCTTAACCTCCCGTGGTTGAACTTAACGTTCAACCACAATCACACCTGCCTCCTCGAAACCTCCTCTCCCTTACCGGATGGAACGCAGCTTAGGCTGCGACACCACTTCGGTGAACCTTCCTCACCCTATCACAGTTATCCGGCCCCGTCCACATACCTCCATTCCTAAACCTCCTCCTTTTCCTGCGTGATTCGTCACGTGGATAAGGACATCCTTGCAACGAGATCCTCGACGCAATCGACCTGCCTCACGTGAGAAAGGCCGTGCGCATCACCTCGAAGGCCACCAACAAACCCACATCCCTAGTCCGCGTCATCACAAATTCCCAAACCACCCTAGAGTTCCTTTTAGCAACCGGTGTCTCCATGTTCGGGAGGCACTTCCGTTGCGAACCTTCCCTCATCCCTGCACCTCTCCCCATGTATTGTGTCACCTGCACGCAGGTGGGACATACCTCTGAGGAGTGCCCTACCCGATCCATCAAGTGCCCCAACTGTGGCGGAAGCCACAGATCCACATCCTGTAAGTCCGCGGCAAACCCAAAGTGTAGCAACTGCGGGGATGCCCATCCTACCTACTCCTTTAAGTGCCGGATGCGGCGGGAACCTCCCAGTTCTCCGTCACAGATGGCAATCCTTGATCCCATCATGTCTGACGAGTCTGACTCTGAAGACACCCTTCACCTTAAACCAATCCCCGACACAGATCCCGTCACAATCAAATCCTTCATACAAGTCCTTACCCACTCTCTCCTAGACCTGTTCCCTCACCACCAACGCCGTGTGATCCGAACCATTGAATCCTTATCCCTCAACTTTTTCCAACGGCGTATCAACGTCTGCGTAGCCGGTACGCGGAGGAAGGTCGCCGTAGTCCGCCAACCCCATCCTTAAACGCCTTTGTTCCCAATGGACATCATAACAGGGACCATTAATGCTAGGGGCGTTCGTCGGAAACGCCCTAATTAAACACTTCCTACACCAACACAATGTACACGTCCTTTCAATTACAGAAACCAAACTCTCACAAAAATGCACACTACAATTTAACACGTATAATTCTTTCCACAACAATAGCGCACACGGAACCGCGCTCCTAATTAAAAACTGTTTCCCTTCAACTCCGTTTCAACTACCTGCACATCTGCAGCAACTCGAATGCGTTGCTGCAACGGCGCACTTCCCCACTCCCATAGTATTCATATCCTACTACAATCCACCCGGGCACAATACACTTTCCGATGACCTGTTAGTTTATGCCTCCAGCCTCCCAAATGCAGTCATCCTAGGAGATTTCAATTCCCGCCATATTCAATTCGGTGACACCGCAACAAATGGAAACGGCAACAGACTATCATCTGCTCTATTGCAGTTGCCTATGTTGAGGATCGTCAATACACAACCCACTTATTTTGACCACTTAGGAGCCTCAATAATAGATCACATAATAGTTTCCGAATCAATAGCACACTACTTCGATCGTGAGTGCTTTCTAGGCACCACGATAACTTCAGATCATATTCCACTGCTGGTCAAAACTTCATTTTGTCCAGCTCCCCCAATACCCCCTCAAAACACAATCATTAAAGATTTTTCGAACGCAGACTGGAATGTGTTCGCCGAACACATCTCCAACAACCTTCCTACACCCGATCTTCAAACTACCCAAGATCTCGAGAGAGCCATTAGCGACCTAACTTCAGTAATAACGGAAGCGGTCGACACCTCAGTCCCGCTTAAAAACATCGACATTTCCAAAAAACCGCTCCCACGACACATAGTGAACTGGATCAAAGAGAAGAGACGAATCTATCGTCAATTCTTGAGATCCAGGGATCCGGCTCTCAAGACGGAATACAATCGCCTTAACGCCTTAATCAGGCGAGAAGCCAATAAACACGCAGAAGACTCCTGGGCTAAAGCCACTTCCCAGTTAAATTATCGAGACGGTAAACGCTTCTGGCAACAGTTTGACAGACTGACCAGAAGGAAAGCTAACCCGAAATCCCATCTAACCGACCCCCAGGGCAACCTAATCTCCTCCGACCAAGGAAAGGCCGATTTCTTTGGTCACCACCTCCAATCCGTACTCCAATCCCCCAACGATCCACAATTCGATCCTGGTTTCAAGGTATTCCTCGAGAACCGTCTCGTGGAATTCCGAAACCTTAACCTTCCCGAACCCCTACTAGATAACCAGAGTCCTTTCTATGCCCCAATTACGCCCGACCAGGTCAATGCCTATTTTAAAAAAGGTAAAAACTCAGCCCCAGGCCGCGACGGCCTCAATAGAAAAATCCTCCGACACCTGCCCGGCCCATGCCTCCAACTACTCTCAAACATATAAATAAGTGCCTAACCCTCTTACTTCCCGGCGGATTGGAAATCGGCCTCCACCGTCATGATACCAAAACCTCACGCAGACCTAACCTCACCTAATTCCTACAGACCCATATCCCTCCTGAGTTGCCTCGGAAAATGCTTCGAGCAAATTCTAGCCAGGCGGCTCAGGGAACACCTAGAGTATAACGACCTCCTTCCCAACAGCCAATTCGGCTTCCGCCCAAACCGGACGTGTCACGATCCCTTGTTGAAGCTGCTTACCGAGACCACCAGAGCATTCAACCATAAGCAATGTAATCTGGCTGTGTTCTTGGATATTAAGCAAGCATTTGACAGGGTCTGGCACGCCGGTCTCCTACAAAAAATCCGAAACCGACCCTTTCTCCAAACTCCTGCTTTCGTACCTGACCAATCGATCGGTCAGGGTGAAAGTGGGTAAATACCTTTCAGACCCTTTCCAACCCACTGCAGGCGTTCCGCAAGGTTCTGCTTTAGCCCCCATCCTTTACACCATATTTGCTTCAGATATCCCTCAAGTTACCCAACCCGGAGTAGTCGTTGCGCAGTTTGCAGATGACACCGCCTTCTGGTCGGTTAATCGGAACAGCGAAACGGCCTCCAACCGCATATCCAAAACCCTTCGGAACTTTTCCAACTGGGCCAACCGGTGGAGAGTCTCCGTTAACCCCTCCAAAACCCAAGCAATCCTTTTCCGCCACCCTAATTACGTAGATGACAAATTCCCAAACCTATCCTCTAGAAATGTCTCCCTCACCATTAACCAAGAAAGAATCCCCCTGCAAGACCAAATCACATACCTAGGAATCCTATTCACCAGAACACTTAATTGGCTCCCCGATGTTAGGAAAACTCTTAACAGAATTAGAAACCGTGCAAACCTACTGGGCGCCCTCCGGGGTCGAATCAGAGGTTGTCACCCCAAAACACTCCAACACATACAAAACTTACATCCGCCCTGTTATGGATTTCCGAGCACCAATATACACAAACATTAACCCTAACCACCTTTCCTCTATAGCATCCTGTGAACGTCGAATATTTAGACGTATACACGGGCTACCCTTCAGGTACCCAAGCAGCCTCACAACACAACACGCAAACATACCACCAATCACAAACAGAATCCAAACACTTCAGAAAAACTTTACACACAAAAGGATTTTCGGCGATACCATCCCTACCAAAGAAATCATCACAACTTCCTACACCTACCAACCTCCCAAATTCCCCCGTAAAAAACCCAAACTTAAATTCAAACACCCCCCCGCGATCTTAACCCAATTATTAGACGACATCCCAGAGGAGATAGAAGAGACCCTCGATAACATTCCTTATGCACTCCGCATCCCACCATCAACTGGATAACGACCACGCAAGGATACCGGCTAACGAATCGTCTACAACCCTCACCACACTCAACCACATGCACACCTAAACCTAAATACTCACATCATTAATAAATCAGACCTTCAAATTTTTTTTACACCAAATAAACCCTCAACAAATAATTTTCTTTTTTTTTACACACCAAAATAATAAACTCATGATTGTAAACCACACAATTACAAAAACATCGCAACACCAACAATAATGGAATGACCAGGGCTGAAGAGGAGGAATCCTGAACAGTCTACGAATAAGCATATAAGCATAAAACATAAGCATACTAACCAAAAGCATGAGCATACTAACCTAAAAAAAAAAAAAAATAAAAAAAAAATAAAAAAAAAAATGATAATGATGATAACGATTTCAGGACATTGAGGAGGATGGCAAAGAAGATAGCGATGATTGTATATAAATGGATTTATTGTGTAATTTTTATTATTATTGCAATTTTAATATTAGGTTCCTACTTAAAAATGGATGCATTAATACATAAAACCATTTTGCCACACTATATAAATTGTGATTTCTCAGTAGAGGCGAAACAAGGTCGCGCGTTGAATTCTTTTCCTGGGTTACCTCTGCGTGTAGTTAGACGTATTTTATATGCAGTTTTTTCGAATTAACTAAGAGTTTATGGGTGGCTCTAAAAAGTATTTCCAATTAATGACTCACTAAACTACAATCTTCTTATTTTTATTTTTTTAATTTTTCTATTTTTTAAATGACGATTTTTTTCTATCTACAAAATGTGAAATTTTACGTAACAGATTATTTGTTTACGGATATAGAAAAATTATAATTTGTAATATGTATTGGATTTTGATATGAAAATATTATTGACTCGTGACAGAATTCGGAACAGGTAAAGTTACATCCGCGTACACGTAATAACGCGACCACTATTACTAATATTTTTTATTTCCAAAAATATTCAAAATATATTTCCCTCCACTTGTAAGCTTGTAAAGAAGTAAATAATCACCTCAAATGAAAAAATTATCTCCTAGAGGAGGGAGTTTCACAAAAAGCAAAGATACAGTATAAAGTACCAGTGTTTTTCTTTATGGTTCACGTACTCATTCTACAATTGAAACCGTGCTCTTTATTTAGGGTGCGAAATAAAGGAACAGTGACACATAATTTAGCTTTTGATTTTAACAGTATTTGCGGTGATTGGGAATTAAAATTTGTTTGTGTATATTTTAGAATGTAAGATGGACGCAATCTGGTGCTGAGTGCAAAAGAAAAAGAGTCAGACTTAAATTATAAGGATACTGTCGATCAGTAAAACTATAATGTCACAAATCTAGAAAAACCTACTTCGGGAACTTCTAAAGAAAATACACAATCTGTGGTTATCTTAGATTCCGATCCAGAATCCTGGCTACCTAGTTTAGTAGTTTGTCAGACGCTGAAAGATGTTTTTTAGTAAGAGGGGTCACCTAAACCATTAAAGGACTGTAAGTATCCGGTTGATCACGCCGGTCAAACATTCAGTACGCATTATTGTACGAAAACAATGAAACGCGGAGAAAAAGTACTCTATTTCAGAACACTTTGAGTATTGTTTTTGCTGTAAACTTTCTAGTTATTTTTCTTTTTCTCTTTTCACTGGAGGATTACACGTTGAAGGCACCTCAGCGCAACTTTAAAATAACATGAGTCATCAAAAAATCACATCCAATACCAAATGTTTTGTATTGAATTTGGTCAGTGATTACAATCTTCTAAAACTATTGATGAGTCACAAAGGTTTATTGCTGCAGTGATAAAATGTTGATATGAGGTTTTTCTACGTATTGTGTCACCAATAAAAATGCTTGCTCAAAATTGTTTAGCCATTAGGGGTAGTAACAAACTTTATGATTTTAACAATGGGCTTTTTTTACAAATCATTCAACTACTAGCCCAATTTGATCCAAGATCATATTCGCAGAGTGGCTAAAAAACAGGAAGCTAAAGTTCACTATATTGGAAAACGAACTGATTTATCTTTTATATTCACACATTAAATCACATATTAGTGACGAAACTAAGCAATACAAATTCTATTCCATTATTCTAGATTGTACTCCTGACATCAGTAAGGTAGATATGTGTCTATTGTGAAATCTAACCACAACGATGTTATCATTAAGATTAATAAAAGCTTTTTAGAATTTCTTCCAGTTGAGAGACCGACAGGACAAGAACTTTCATCTGTAATAATTGCAAAACTTGGAAAATTGGGGTTAAATTTGTAGTACATGAGAGGTTGACAACGAGGACAATATGAGAGGTGATAAATCAGGGGTACAATCTAAAATAAGGGCGATGAATCCACGAGAATTTTATTTGCAATGTAGTAGCCGCTCATTAAATGTAGTCACTAACGATATGACAAAGGCGTCCTTAGAAGGGGCAAAATTTTTAATATACGTCAAAAATGTACTTGTTATTTGCTTCGTCAACCTTTAGATAGGCCATATTATTAACATCTCTAAAACCACTAAGTGACACTCGTTCATTCGGTCGCAGATCCCAAAGTAAAATTTAAGATTTTATTTTTTTACAATAGATTTAAGCTATTAATGCTTTAGAATCCAGATTTGATTTGATGAATATCTACAGTAATTAATTAAATATTGCATAAACTTAGAAATACTGTTGATTGATGGTGAACCGGTAAATGTGAACGCACTTGATGAAGTAGAGTACGTTTTAGCGTTTGTAAATGCAAAACAAAATTCAATGGAGGTAATAAAACTTATCACTACTTTAGATGTTGCTCCTAACCTCAGCGTTGCTTTAAGAATCTTATTGACCTTGCCAGTAAGTATACCAAGTAGAAAAGGAGCTTTTCGAAGTTGAAAATAATTAAACAGTTCTTACGTTCCACAACCACCCAAAATCGGCTAAACTGTTTGGCTACATATTTTTGTGCAGGGTATTATGCGAAAAGCTGAAGTCAAAAATTTCAAGACCCTAGCTTTATAAAACAATTTCGACCATATTTGGCCAAATTTGGCCGCAAAAATCAAAGCAAAAAACACATATTAGTGTATTGTCATCAAGAATACGCATGTATGCCAAATTTCAGCTCAATCGGAGATCAGGAAATTGTTGAAAATTCAATTACAAGATTTGAACCGGACAAAGTGAGTTGAATAAAAGCGTTAAAAAATGTTTGACTACTATCGATTTCAAAAAGCTATTTGATATGAATGTACCTTGTACACATCTACCAACGGTCATTAAATATGAAAATTGTAAGTAATAGGGAAGCAAATTGTTTTATAAGGACTTGTAGGTAGTCCATAATAATTACATTTTGTAAATTGTTCAAAGTGAAAGTTTTACTGTTATTAAATAGGCGCGAAACGTTTCCGATTTTTGTTAGCTATTATTTTACAAAATGTAATTATTATGGACTACCTACAAGTCCTTATAAAACAATTTGCTTCCCTGTTATAACTTTTCTAATCCGTTGATTAGTAGTACTTAAAGAGTCTTACATTCCAATAACATTATTGACTTAATAATTACATTTTTTAAATTGTTCAAAGTGAAAGTTTTACTGTTATGAAATAGGCACGAAACGTTTTTTATTTTTGTTAGCCATTATTTTTATTGTAAGTACATTATTTCAATTCATATCTTAGTAGGTATAAGTATGTTATTTAATCATTTTGTTATTAATGTAACTGTTTACATTGGATAGCCTTTGGTTATTTGTAATATTGTGCAATCCTTATTACTAATACATATAATACGAATTATACAAAGTCTTATTGTTTTATTACATTAAAAAACATTCAGTCATGTACAGAAATCGCAGTTTTGTTTTAGCAGGGATCGGTGGCGGGAATATAATCTCGTAGTTACTCGCCTCTCAACTTATTACAATATTTGGTATGTCTAGGTTTTTTGCTGTGTTTTTCCTAGACCTTGAAGTAAATGCTTTACCAATTATACGTTAAATTACCACAGCACTATAATTTAACATAAGTAGTTGAAATCAAATTAAAATTAAAAATTACAAAGAACGTTCTACATTGTGTTTTTCATTGTTAATAACACTTCCAATTATTGATAAAGATATCTCTTTGTTAGATTTAACTGGGTTATTTTATTTTTTATTTATATGTGATGTTTGGATTTGTCAATGCTTCTATCAATTTCAAATTTCAAAGTTTTTCACAACTTTACACTTGCATCATAACTCGATTAAATTTTGTTAAATGTGTTTTTTGGCTGACAAATTTCATCATTAGCTTTCGTCGTAGAGAGTGTTCTGGTTTGACATCTTTGAGGCAGTTTAACAATATTTAATTTTAATGACCTCTAGTTATTCTTTACTAAAATATAAATTTAATTTTTATAGTTGGCTTTATACGTTTCTCAAACTGTTGTATTAATAGCAGGCTGATGTTCATGTTTTAATTTTTCAACTTTGACAAAATTGTTTACATCTTTAACAATTTTTACAAATATTACTACTGACGAAGATAACTGTAAGTGTTATCGAAACGTTTAGATTGTATAATTTAAATACACCATTAAAAAACCCTAAAAAAGATAAGTATTTTATTAATTGTTTTATATTGTATTTTTAAAGTTCGGAATGCTTCCGGTTCTATTAGATGTAATTCTTTTCCGGCCGAAAGTCTACCTTTTTCTCCGTCTGCTATACATCCGACGTTTAGCTTATTCAATAACGAGTCGCACTCAGAACACGCATCGGATCTTTATATTAAATTTAGTCTTAAAGGTATACAAATAAATCTTACAAGGAATATTCCAAAAACATTCTTTCAGAAACAGTTTATACATATCTTTGGTGGTCAGGTCAGGTCTTAGAATCATACGCTCTGGATTCTTGTGCCGCATATGGTCAGGTCAGGTCTTAGAATCATACGCTCTGGATTCTTGTGCCGCATATAATGAGATTGTCTTGGTTGAAAACTGTTAATCTGGTACTAACTTTAACTTTAATTACTTCCTTTGGATATGCTTTTGTGCGATTAGAATACTGACCCCGTAAGTTGGGTGGTGGGGTATCACGGGAAACTAATCTGTTTTGAATTCTGCGCAATCTAGCTGGGGTGATTTCCCGTATGTTGGGAAAATCTTCTCTACATACGAAGAGTTCTTTTCCACCATATCTAATTGAGAGTGAAAACGACGATGTGTATGATTTTTTCCTTCCCTTTTTAGTATTATTTTTACCTTACGCCTTCTAGCAAGCTTCAGTGATATCAAGTCAGCCAAATAAGAGTCAGCTCCCACACTTTACCTGCTATACATAAATGAACTCATGTCCTCAACAACTAACCCAATCCATTGGTTTGCAGACGACAGTACTCTACAGTTTACTACAGTCTACAATTTTCAGTTTTCCCACAACAATAAGTTACTGTATAAGGCTCAAATTCGACCTCATCTGGAATACAATTCCCACCTCTGAGTCAATGCTCCCCAATGCGCCCTTCATATGGTAAAGTACATCCAAAAAAGAGCTATAAGACTGCTAAATGACCCGTCTCTAACTTCTGACCTACAGTCTCTTGAGTATAGAAGAACAGTTTCGATTTGTTCCTTATTTTATCGCTATTACAGTGGCAAGTGTGCCTCGAAAACACCCTTAATACCTTCTCAGGCCATCTTCGCTAGGAACACTCGGTTTGCACATTCACCCATAACTACACACTCAAAATTCCATCTTGTCACAATAAACGGGCGCAATATACATTTTTCCATACGGCGACTAAATTGTGGAATGCACTACCTAGTTCCCGTTTTTCTTTGATTTAAGGAAATTTAAGGTAGTCGTTCATAATCATTTCACGGCAGCCTACAATATCCTACCCCCTCTCCCGTGTTCCTGAGTGCTTTAGTCTTAGCCTGTTTAGGCATACTATTAATAAAAAGGGGTGGGTACAGCTGGTTTCATCAACCGTGTCTTTTTGCCTTTCCGCCATCTTGTTCCCATGAGCCATTCAGACTTTGTCCTCATCTTGTTTCCGTATTCCGTCATCTTGTTTCCTAAAGATAATTTGGGTAATATATTTTTGTTTTTTTCCAAAAATAATTCATTTTATATCCTAGGATGATTAATACTCTAACTTAAATTATACAAGATGGCGTTGCACACTATAAGCTCACTTCTAATTAATTCTACTGCCAAAACGCGAAATGCGCGAGAGAGAACCTTACCTGCCAGTTTCTGAGTTGTTCGGATGCTAACTTTTAGGTCAAGTTGTAAGATGGGTAGCTATTAAATTTTACTAATCTTTGTCGTCTTTTTTTACAAGATAGGTGGTCAATGTTGTCTTTGTCAAATAAGTAATTTGTAATTTTTCACTATAACCTAAAGGATGTGATGATATTTCTTAAGAAAATCCATGTGAAAGGACCTTGATGTGGCAGTGATGGGACCTTAAAGGTGAAAGTTGCATAATGCGTAATAAACTTTATTTTTGTTATAAGTAAAACGAAATAACTTTATATTTTTCCTTACGTAGTCAAGAGATTAGCCATACGTCAAAGTTAAATCGTTAGATGGTGTTATATCCTGTACTTAACCTTTAAAAATAGCACTTATTCGTTTAAGTTGTCAGATGTTGAAACTAGCTTCTAAATCTGATCAAAAAAACATTAGATGTAGAAACGAGATGCAAGTCCAAGATGTTGAATTTAACAAGGACCTTAAAGTAAAAAAAGACACGATAACGGAAACAAGATGGTAACAAGTCAAAAAGACACAAAAACAAAATGGCGAAAATCCCAAAAGGTACAAGTAAGAGACGTTGTCATTTTTATAGTAGCAATTTTTCTAATAATAGTGATAGGCGTGAGTTTTTCCAGCGACGTTTCTGTTTGTATAGATAGCGGAATTCGGAAACAAGGCGGCTGCAAATTAAAAAAAACAGGGAGGTGCAAAAATGAAAAAGGAGGAATGAAAAACACGCCGCAAAAGAAGAAAATTTCGGATCTTAGGCCAAAAAGGCGCACGAAGATTGCTAAACAGACACGGAAACAAGATTACGCAAAACAAGATGGCGGCAAAACCAAAAAGATACGCGATAACATGATTGTCGAACTAAATGACTGAAGCAACATGGTGAAAACAAGATCGCAGAAACACGGTGGCGGCAACGTGATAGTGAAAACAATATGGCATAAAATAAGAGACACACGTAAATAAGGTGGCAAAAACAAGAAGGCGGAAACAAAATGGCGAAAATAAGGTAACGAAGATGAGGCTGGAGGCAACAAGATGGCGAAAAGTCAAAAAGGCACATGGAAACAAGATGAAGGAGCACTAAATAAACTTCTAAATAAACAAATGACCGATTTTTTGGAAAAAAATAATCTTTTTTATAACCAACAGTATTGCTTTCGAAAAGAAAAGTGCACCTTTGACGCAATCATCACGTTCGTTTGTAACACCTTGGAATACTTTGAGAAGGGAGAGCAGCTGGTAGCTGCATTTGTTGACCTGTCCAAGGCGTTTGACTGTGTGAATCATGAAATATTGGCACGAAAATTAAAGATAGTATACAATTCTAGGCCCTATTCTTTTTTAAATTTATATTAACCACTTGTCCTTATCCGCATCACCACATCGGTTGTATTCTCTATTCTGATGATGCAACTATAATTGCAGTCAACCAGGATATTAATGTTGCCCTGAAAAATGTACAAACGGGGATCAACGAAGGCTAATTGGTGTGCGAATAACAAATTAGAATTAAATGAAGCCAAGATAAATTTTTTGCCCATATCTCTAAAAAAATGTAATTTCACTTCTTGGATGTTTTATTGGCACCAAATAAAAATTCGATTCACACCTTGACGGTATCACTAACAAAATCAACAAATCTGTCTTTATGTTAAAAAGGTTACAAGATAATACGTCACCTGAGGTTGCGTAAACGGCCTACTTTGCCCTTGAAAACCTGTTCGAATTATTGCCAATTTACAGTTCAGAGATGACTGCCGGAAATCATTTAGTAATTTAAAAATACTAACGCTTCCTTGTCTTTTCATCCTAGAAGCTCTGTGCCATGCTAAGAAGCACAAGTTAACAAAAACTCAAAATGGCATTATCCACCAGTCACAATCTTTATACAATTATCTTCCTGGTCACATAAAATCTCTAACGTTATTAAAATTTAAAGCGAAAATAAAAGAATTTCTAATGTTAAATTCATTTTATTCATTTGATGAGTTTATTGCTAACGTTAAGCATCTAGATTAACTAGTTAATTATTTGTTTTTGTGTTTAACTTGTTGGTTAACAACCAAATCATGCTTTTACTGTTTATACTTATATTATATTTTTTATTCTATAGATAATTTTTGACGAGTGTAAGTGTACCATCACGTTCCCACAATAAATATTATTATTATTATCATTATTATGCAAGACCAAAGCACTAAAAACAGCAGTGCCCTTTCACGTATGCAAGCCGCAAAGGTGGTCCATAAACAGGATGACAGGGCATGAAAATATTGGCTAAAAAATAAAATTGAAAATGACCGAAAAAGTTACCTTCAAAATAGGGGTTGAACAAGTCTCCACAAAAGAAGCCGATAAGAACCTGTATACAAAATTCTGGATCAAACTGTGCTCTTTGGAGATGACAAAGAGGGAATGGAAAGTTTATCTAAAAATATAGCTAAACACTGGTCCAAAAAGACATTGATAGGAGTGATGAAAAAGGGGATAAAAAATCCGTCGAAAAAGCCAATCAAAAAGGTCATTACAGGCCATTAGGTTGTCATTAATGAGTAACTAGAAAACTCGTTAAGTTAAGAGGTTGTATTTAATTGAAAAGCAATTAAAACCTCATTCAAATGTCTGACTTTTAAAGTTAGTTTAATTTTAAAGTAGGTATCGGAACAGGATCGTGTTGCACTGAATATTCATATGCAATAGAATCAGGTGTAAAATCAACAAAATAGGCCTCTATAGGAACATATGACTAAAACTTTTTGTTCCTAAGAGAATGAATTACCATCCACAAGATTAAATAATATAGATGGAATTCTTAACCACTGCTTCATAAACCTTAACTTCTAGTTTTCTTATTGCACGATTATAAGAATTGCCAATATTGTTAATTATAAATCTTAAATCATCAGTTTTATTAACCGTGTGCACACTAATTGTCCACGACCAGCTTACGTTAACAGCTCGTAGTTTAAAATCGGTCTGGTGCCTAAAAAAAAAATTTGTTGGAGAATTATTTCAACTTGTTCAACTCCCCCACGTTTAGTAAGTTTCTTTAATGACCGCTTCCATATATGTTATCGGTAACTGTTATAGGGTGTGGAATCAAATATCCAAATGTTTCGATTGCTTTTATTAAGTTGTCAATTATTTTGCTGCCTGTAAAGTCGATGATACGCGAGCCGGCTTTTCCGTGTTCTGCGCTTATTATGCGATTAGCTTGTTCAAAATGTTACCCTTGACAGTATACACTCCTGCCTTTAGTTTTGCCGTGCATTTCCGATTTGTTAAAAAATTATTAATATTTTTATCTGCGCTAAATGTTGAATATAAGTATAAATGTGTTTGGTATTTTATGTTTAATAAAACAGTGCATATTCTGGATATCGTGATTTACCTAAGATAAATTGAACGAGTTATCGTTACATAACTTCAATTGTTACAGTTAAATGAGGACGTGAAAGTGTTATACTACGTTACCTTAAATAAATTTTGATATTCACACCGATTACGCTTTCGGAATACATCAGTGAGAATTTACCTCCCACATTCAAAGTAAACAACTGCTTGGAAACAAACAGTAAAATAGCTTTCGTTCTTCCTTCGTCATGCAATGTTCATTTTACTTGATTCTTAAAACGTTGATATGTTTTCTGTTTTTCTACCTGATTCTATATATTAGCCAGTTAAAGTAGAGAAGTATGTGTCATGAGTCGTGAAAAGGTTTCTTTTTAAAATACAACGACAAAGAAAAAAAAATAAATTTAGTCATTTGTATGCCAAGTGCCGATGATCAAGGTCTCACACCATAACACGTATTTCACCTATTCTTTCTTATTTTGTAGAAAAGCTCTTACATGTTTTTACATGTGAGTTACATTTTTTTATTCAATGGAATTTTAATTAAACTTGAAATTTATGTTCGTCACGATTATATGATAATTTTTCCTTTTATCGAAATGTAAAAAAATGTGAAAGAAGCGAGCGTGAAAAATATAATTCTTAATCGATTTTAATTTTTTACATTACTGTAATGGTAACTCAATTCGAATTTCAATCGTATCTCATTGTGTAAATTTAGTTTTCCTCTCTTTTTCAAACATTCATACATTTTTTAAGCAACGCTTTCGACATATACATTCATTATTACCATTAACCTACCTGTTCACATTCAAACTTTATTACCTTTTTAAATGTAAAACGTAACCTCCACATTACATATAAAAGATTCATATATTCAGTCTCGCTCTATCTGATCAAGTCTATACGCGTACCTATAAGTAACAAATTATACAAAGTTTCGCTTAACAAAAACTTTAAACTGTTGCATGAATATTTATGCACAACTGAAATTTTTATTTTTGTGTAGAAATATTAATGTGTAAATACGGCAACTTTGAATATTTCAGGTTTATGAACAACAGTATTGCAAACATATTATAGCAACTAAAACAAAAGAAGTTATGAAAATGTCGATATCTTAACTAATATATTAATCAAGTTTCGCTTTACGTTTTACAATAACGAATAACATACATTTGTTTCACGTTAGCATTCATTAACCAGATGTTTTTCTTTTCACTGACGACAATAGCTGCAATTGTTGTCGAAATATATAAAGCTTGATTAATAATATTTTAAAAATGACAGCTTTCATTTTCATAATATGTTTGCAAAGCATCGTTAGTCTACATATTCTTTGGTTAAAAAAATATTTCAAATTAAGCGGAATGCTTTATCCATACAATTTTGTATTTATACAACGTTGAGTGAATAATGAACAGAGAAGTTTATAAATATACAGAAAGGTTACAGTTAAGATTTTAAATTAAGTATAAAACAAACTACCCTTTTGAATAATACATATACGATTTATTTCTGTGGATTTGCACCAAATATCAATGTGATATGAAATTTTGTGACAATAAAAATACGTGTAAAAAGTTGTCTCTACATAGAGTCTTCTTTTAAGATAAACTTTAGACAGTTTTGTTGCATAAATAAATAATACGGGAGTTCTATCTCATACTAACCTCTAAAGCCACATCGAGGAACAACATAGTAAAAATACCTGTAATATTTTCTTGCTTTATATGATACTTACAAAATGACACGAATTGGTTTTCAGCAATTATTGACAGGGAGATTTGGTTTCATGTGTACAGTCTTTAAAATTCAACATTTTGTTTGGTTTAAAACATAAATTCTCGGAGTTAAACTCGGAAAGAAGAATTGCTAGATTATAGAAAATTTTTTTTACGGAGAAGTGTTTAATGTAGAGGTAAATTGTGAATGTCCAGCCCAATATAAATAACCACAAGATCTAATTTATTAAAACCTCTTTAAGGTTAAATAAGGTTCCTACCATAAAATTTTATTTCCAACAAATAGTAATATGTTGTATCATATTGGTGTTGGAATTTTCAGTAACTTCTGTAATTATGATTACAACATTCATTGGTTTTATTACGCCAAATTAGTTTAGCTAGGATAAATTAGCATTATTCATTAAAATAATGAATATTGATTTCAATGTAAATTCAGATGCCAACAATTCTTTCGGTACTTTTCGTGATTATTGATGATTTATATAAATCATAAACAGTTTCTACATTTTGTTTAAACACACGAAAAAAGTTTGCATTAACAAAACTAATTAATGCGCGTAGCGTCTATTTTAAGAGAACCAGTTTGTATCCTTAAACTTAACACCGTTCAACATAAATGTTTACTATCAATTTTTAAAATTTACTTTAGACCAAAATTTACTAAAATTATGTAAGCCAAAATTAAATATACTTAAAATAAATAAAAAAAAACAATTACTATTTCTAAAATTAGTTTATAACCCTAAAAGACGTCTTACAATTATATTATTACTCAATCAGTGTACGGTACGGTTTATTAATGGTCCCATTCGATAATATTATTACTGTATTCCATAGATACCTATTCCACTATTATTCTGTATTGGAAATATAAAACGAAACTCACTTATTAAGATAAAAAAAAACAATTACTATTTCTAAAATTAATTTATAACCCTAAAAGACGTCTTACAATTATATTATTACTCAATCAGTGTACGGTACGGTTTATTAATGGTCCCATTCGATAATCTTATTACTGTATTCCACAGATACCTATTCCACTATTATTCTGTATTGGAAATATAAAACAAAACTCACTTATTAAGATAAACTAAATTTCACAATAATTTGAATTCCACTAATATACGCCGATTATTATATAAAATAAGCAATGAATTGATGAATTTATGAATGCTGGATTATGAGTGTTTCGTAACTGTGGTTTCATATTAGTTGAATTATCGGCCTATTTCCACAATTTTTGCTTTTATAGTGTGACGTTTCGGAGTACTGAGAAGGGCTGCTTTCGCACTTGAGTCAAATTCATTATTTTTCCCAAGCACTTTTTACTTACAAGTCTGACAGCTTTACCGCTGAGCCTCTGAGGCAGTGTAAATTATTACGTTGATGTAGCACGTACAATACTGTTTTATACTAGCGAGTGTGTTTATTTTGGAAACATAGATTTTATAAAATAGTTAGTTTTGCATACGGAGTGTTTACACTAGAATATTAATACGGTATGTCGATAATTCTCTTACTGCCTAACTGATACATATAAGTTGACACCCATATTTTCAATAGATGCCATATAATTCGTGGGAATGGACAAAGACCCTCACGGCTACAGAATTACAAGCAATATACTCGGATATGGAAGATAATGACATAATTGATGCTCTATACATTCCTCCTCAGACGGACGAAGTCACTGATGAAGAAAATATAGATGAAAATTTGACAGATTCTCACAATGACTCGATTCGAAATGTGAAAACGAATCAACTTTTGAAGAATCCGAGAGAGAAAAAGTTAAGGCAAAATCACGTATTTTGAAACAAAACAAAAAATGTTTACCTGAACCTAATTGGATCAGGAGTCAACCTTCCTACACTAATGTACCTGAACCCGAGAAGATGAATAGGACGGAAGACATTGAAAATAATTTAGGTGGGTTGTTACCAGTGCAAATTTTTCATAAGTTCGTAGATAATGATAATGACATTCTATCCTAGATTTCACCACACTTAGTGAAATATGCATGCGATAACAATCGCCATGAATTTCGCCTTTCAGTAGATCAGCTGAAGAAATGTATTAGTCCAAGGATCCAGACAAAGGCGTTGATTTAGTAATAAAAGCAATGTCTAGGAACAAATTTCGATCAATAAAGCAGAACGTACATCGCTGTGATAACGAAAATTTGGATCAAACGGATAAATTTTGCGAAACTTCGTTCACCTATAGACCAACTCAACAAAAAGTTCCTACAATTTGGATTTTTCAACTCATTTATCAATCGATGAAGATATTATTTTGGTAGACATTCTGTCAAAATGTTTATAAAAGGCAAACCTATTTGATTTGGATTTAAATTATGGTGCTTGTGTTCCTCTACTGGCTACTTATACCAGTTTCAACCGTACGACACACAGTGGGCTAAAGTAAGAAAGTAGGTGGTAATAAGTAAGTTATTGGTTTTGTGAAATGTTTAGCTTTTAATTAAAAAAAGTTATTACTTGTTATTAATTCTTATTAAAGGAAGCAAGAATGTTATTGTTTAAATCCACAGTAAATTTTTTCTTTCCAAACCCGTAAATCGCGCGGTGTACGGAAGGTATCAAAATCGTAAAAAATTTAATATTTTGAATGGGTGATGTATTTCAAAGCATGTAGACCAATTTTTAATGCTGACTGCCTATCTATCGGTGTATACTACGAAATTTTGTTTCCTTCATATGAAAAATTTGAAGTGTGGAGTATCAAATTATAAATTAAAAACCGCTGCAAATTGTATCAATACTTCCACATCAAAAAATCGTTTTTTTGTAAATAACTCGAAAACGATTCACTTTACAAAAAAATTACAAGAATGCTTTTCGATCAGAAATTTTATTTTCTATCTTATAACAAAAAATCGTGTGGACGGGTTCCAAAATCGAGTTTTTTGGAAATATTTCGAAAAAGACAAAATTTTCGAAAAAATTGCAAAAACACTTTTTATGAGAAGTTTTATTTCCTATCTAACGGTATTTTCACTTTTTGAAATGTTAAGGAGTTCGGGAGATATTTAAGAAAAACCGGTTTTTTAAAGAGACGGTTTTTGTAAACAGTTAAGTCCTTCGAAAGTTATGGAGTACACACACAGACAGACACGCAGACAAGATTTTTTTTGCTCAAATTTTGTTTTTGGACGTTTTCGAACATTTTAAAGCGATTGAGGAAATAAAAATTTTTTTAGCGATACAGTACTTCCCATTCGTTGGACGGGAAGTAAAATGAATTGAAAAATATTAGTGTTAGGCAAGTTTTAGATCTTCTCTCGGAACCATTTTTTATTTAAATAGCCATACATAATACCAGAAAAAAACAATTAAAAAAAACCTTTTTTATTTTTATTAAATAATTTAGGATACAACATATACTATTATATCTAAAGCAAAGTTTTCTCTATATTATACAGGGTTTAATAAAATTGACTGCTAACCTAAAGCTACATACTAATTAAGGTAATGATGATTTTCCTGATTTAAAATCATACGTACATCTGTTAACTGTTTTATTTATAAGAAACAGGTGTTATTACTGCAAAATAATAGATAGATATTTTTAAACAAGAAAAAAAGACGTTTATATCAAATTAAAAAAAATAATAAATACAAAAAAAGATTAGTCGTTTTCAGTCTCATTTGCTTCATTATCTGACAAATGATTAAGTGGTGCACATGAGGGTGTGTTTATGTCTGGTCTAAAAGGGTAAGATCTTCTTTTGAAAACTTACTGCTTGATTTACGCGATTTTTGTCTGCGGCTAGCAATTATCAGGTCTGAACTAATTAAGAGAATTCTAATTAAATCTTTATTCGTGGTAATTCTTGAAATGTTTTGTGTATTACGTTCACGAAATTTTCGACAATTCTTGTTACGGGCTTCTTAAACTTCTTCAGAGAGCTGACCAATTGGCAGTATATTTTTTTTATTATATCGCCTGCATGTACAAGAATCTTATGCACTGTGACTGGTAAATAATACCACGGATAAAGACTTAAATAGAGCTCTTTAGTTCCTCTGGCATACTTTTTATATTCGATAATATTTCATAGCCAGATGCAAGAGCTTGCAAAATCACACTAAATCTAGATGTTAATCTTTCATCAAGACCTGTAATACCTGCACTTTTTGTGGGTTTAGAAAAAATTTTCTAGCGGTATTACCGTCATTTGTTTAACCGAAGCCAGGATTTGGGCTATCTACTAATAGTCCCATTTCCAATTTAAACCTTCCTTGAATTTCCGATTTTCACTTCCTATTTCGATTCGCAACCTTTCGCTTGCCATGATTTGATATTTAGTTTATAACTTATATGAAGCAGACATTCAAAACATCGGGTCCAATCGTGTAACGCAGATAGACCAAAACCGTAGTTTTCAGGATTTACTGGATTTATTTTTCCGAGTTCAACAGTTTTGGTGTTGAACCCCAGATATAACAGGTCTCCAAAGATTTAGTATTGCTTAGTACACAACACATTTTTCCATCAACCATAGTAAGCAAAAGCTGATGATTAACCTTTATCGTAATATTGTCACGCATGGAAATTTCAAAATTTGCTCCTGGATTAACTGTGTGACTTCCAGGGAAACAAAATACTTTAAGACTGGCATCTGCACCTCAGCTAGTCTCTTTGTAGTGTGGTGCAATAGGGTTTGAAGTTCTACTTCTGCTCTTGTTTTAGTTATAGCATAAAATCGACTGAAGGGCAACATTCGGTTTTTGATTTTTGAAGCTTATTATAAAAGGGATAAAGAAAATACCCCACTTGAATTGCACTATTTCTCATAACTATATATGCTTTCTCAGTGAATTTACAGTCTACATATAGGGCAAAGGCTTCCTCTTTAGAATACTGCGTTGGCTTACAGTCTCATATTTTTTATGGCCGTGGACCTTTGTGGTGAAGCTATGCTTATTTCCTTAAGTAAGTTTGTAGCATCTTTTCTCCCCGAATTACCAACTGCCACTTCTGCCGCAAATGTGATTTCCTGATAATTACAATCAAGAATATGCTGAACTTTTTGCTTTTTGGTTCTATATTTCACCTCTTCAAACGGCTTGGGTGGCCTACCAGTGGCTTGTAGTTGTATGGAAAGATCGTCATTAAAATTATAAGAAACGACTTCAAATTCGATATCTTCTGTATCTAACGAACTGCTAAAGTTTTTCAAAACATCTCTGCTTTTCTAGAAGACTTTTCCCATCGATCGCTGATTTTTTTAGAAAAATCCAGTATAAGATTCAGCCATTTAGTGTTTATTTATGTTGTTTAAATTGAAAGCCTGCATAATTAACATCAATAAATCCTTTTGACGGTTTTCTTTGGTCGTGGAACGCCATATTTCAAAAAATATGAAGCTTGCATATTTCGATAATGTAATATAAAAGAAAAATATTATCGCAAAAATTCGCAAAAAAAAGTTACCATTTTTAATTTCACAAAACCTACGGCTTTTTAAAAACAAAGTTTGATTTTTGGCACTCTTTGGCGCTTTCACATTTTTCTTCTGACAAAGTTAAAATAATTAGTAAAAACAGTACTTACCGTTAGCAATAACTTTCCGTCGTAACACTCAGTACACGTCATAGAAGATCTTTCAAACTGTCAAACTAAATGAAAACCTAAATACACGATTGTCAACTGACATAAACAAAAATGTTGTTTTCCACGGTCTTCCATCTAAAGGAGCAGAATAATAAAACGGTAATAATAGGGAAATTAAGCATAGCAATTTATTTAAAATTAAAGTACGAGTTTATTCATTTGCAAAAAAAAACTACGCGATATAACTTCAATTGACTATTATTTTTTATTAAGTTGTTATGTTCTAAACAAGATAATATTATCAAAAAGAGCATATCTGAAGGTTACTTTTACCACCTACTCTTCAATTCTAGCCCACTGTGTGGCGGTGCTAACAATAAGAAAAATAGCGAATTAAGTTTTAGGTTTCGGAGCGGAAGTTGTGATAAATCTACTCTCTCTGGTAGATAATCCATCACAACATGAAATATGTTTTGACAACTTCTTCTCCTCATACGATCTCATAGCCGCACTTGCAAGCAAAGGGTATTTTGCAATGAGAAAGGTGCGAGAGAATAGAATTGGTCAAGTCACAAAAGAGGATGGGGAAAATGGAGCGTGGTTCATACGATAAGAGGTTTGACAGCAAAGCCAAAATGAATGTGATCCGTTGGAATATAATTCAGTCGTCACAATAATAACCAACTTTGGGACAACGGAACCACTGACACAAATATCAAACGTTGCAGCAGGAAAGAAAAGAACCCAACCAAGTGCGATTCCTAATATAATACACACATGGGAGGGTTAGAACTGCATGACAACGGGATAGCGAACTACAGAATTCGCATAAAACAGAAGAAATGGTGGTGGTCGTTGTTTATAAACAAAATTGATAGTGCAATAGTGAAGTCATGGAAAATATATAATGTCGCCAATGAAAATAAAATATCACAATTTGATTTTCGTTCATATATTGTTTTATCTTTACTCAAAGATGACGGTCAACGCAACGTAAATCGAGAGAGATCATCAACTGCAAACCTGCCAGACGAAGTACAATATGATAATGAAGGTCACATGATAGTAAAACACACAGAAAATGCCAGAAGATATTGTAGAAGTACAACAGTGTTTATATGTAATAAATGTAAAGTTCATTTACACACTAAATGTTTCCAAAAATTTCATTCCAACTGAACATTATATAGATTATGACGTAATATATTAGAGGCCATTTTAATATTGTTTTGTACAATTTGACGTTTCTAAATAAATTCCGTGCAGAAAGTTTTAATTTTATTCTTTTATTATGACTCGGCATTTATAAATGAACAAATGTAATATTTAAATTTTGTATGATTTTGATAGCGGAAAAAATATATTTCATAACAGGTATCAAAATATCTGGTGTGGAACCCCACAGGACCTTCCAACCTACAAAATGGAAATTAAAAGAAATGAAATAATTTGAATAACATTTTGTAGAATAATTATATCTTTATATACTTTTATAATAAGCTCATCACGTAAATATGCAACATTATAAAAGCAAAAACAGTAATCTATGTCACACAGACGTTTAAAACTTCTAGAAAGACAGAGATTAGTAGACATCTGGAATTAAAGAAATAAAATAATTTTAATTATAATTCATTTTAGCATAACTATGCAACCTCTTTCATGCGTTCATAACGAAAACAGGCAACATTGTAACAACAAAAACAGTAATCTAGGTCAGAATGACGTTTAAAACTTCATTCCAGATAGACATAAACAATACGTATTAACTTAAAAAAAATTCCTAAACCACCCGGTTCCATAAAATATCAATGATACATTTTAACCATTTTCATTCATATTTAATTATTTTTTAAACTTATCTTGCAATTATACTAAGAAACACACAACACACAACACACAACACACAACACACAACACACAACACACAACACACAACACACAACACACAACACACAACACACAACACACAACACACAACACACAACACAACACACAACACACAACACACAACACACAACACACAACATACAACACACAACACACGCATACACACACATCCAGATATCATGGCCGATCTTGACGAAACTTGGCCAAAAGTGGTAAAATGATTTAGCGATAGTGAAAAAAAAGTCGATTGCATAACCTTCTATACCTACATATGTATATGTAGGTTGGAAGGTAAAAATAGAAATTGACCCTAAGTACTACACTGCTTCAATGCATTAAGCTGCTATAACAGTTTCAACATTTAAAATTTATTTAAATAAACTAAATATATGTTTTTAACTGATTTTTATTGATTTACATCTAGTCAGTGCAATTAAATTTTGAATACGCTGGTTTTATGCTTATAAACTTAACGAATGTACTCTTATGTAAATTCCTAATAAGTACATGTAAAAACATTACTTTTTGACCTTACATGTCTAGGCCACACAGGATAGAAATATAATTTCGTTTAAGTAAGAACTTAGCGCCGCGTCGGGTAGAAAGGAACAACGCAATGACAGTAATGGAAACCAATAACATGGTCTAATTCGGAAGCCGATACCGCAATTAAGTGACTAAAGGTAATTTAGTTTGTATTCAGAGAAGTTAATAACTTCCTCTCATAACTGTGTAAGAATTAACGTAAACCAATTCAAGACACGCAAGTGTTTTACGTTAAAAGAAATAATTAAATTTCAATTAATTGTAAGAAACAAACACTTTGCAATAGGCAATTTCACAATGTGGATTATAGCATGATCGCAGCTGCGCATTCCGTTCAAGTTGACATTTTCCATAATTTATTAACAATTCCGCAAATTTTTGGTTCGGATTGTGTGCAAATTAGTTTTGAAATTGAGCTAACCCCTCACGAAATCGGTTACGAAATGAAAAACAAAAATTCAGCATTTGTTAACTGTTGCTGTATATAAATTACTTTAAACAAATTAAACCTAACATAAATATTAAATTGTGTAGAATTTATTTCTATAGATAAATATCTAATTAACAAGATTAAAAAATTTTACTATATAATCGAGTATCTCATAATGGTGTTGACTGGCGAATATATGCCTGGATGCTATAAATTAAAAACAAAAAGTAGTTTTTAATGTATCGCGTTCCGGTTCGTCCAAAAACAAAAAAAAAACATACTAAAGATGATTCGAAAATTCTTGGTACAGTGAGAATCCACCAACAAGATCGTAATTTGAAAGGTAGTTTTTACCTTCGTCGGTTAGCGTACGTGTTCTTGAAGAACACGAGATACCACTTATCACTGCTACTGGCTACAGCAGTTATTACAATAAAAATATAACAAAAACAGATTTAAAATTCCTTAGAATACTTTGGCTTTCTGGTGTAATACCGGCTTTATAATTTATTTATTTGCTAAATGAGTGCGATTTGTAGTTTCAAGTTTAAGATAAAAGACGTGTTTTGTTCCACGTCTGTAGATTAAAACTGCAAGAATATAATTTTATTGAGATAAGACAATCACATTGCTACCAATCCTTTTTTAATTAATAGCCTCTTTATATTAATATCATCCTTATTACAGATATCACAATTAGGCAGGTTTAAATGTAAATTGCTTAAGAGTGACACTACTAGATAGTTACAAAATAAACGATCTTTCAACATTGAATTTTTAACGAAATGCAATTGAGAAACTTTCAAAGAAAAACTAGTAGCAGTACGTACAATTATTATTGTCTAGGATCAGGAAGGAGGCAGTAAAATGAATTTTATATTCAGACAAAAAAGAGTTTAATGATTAGTAATCAAAGAAACATAAATTACATACCGCAATAGTGTGAAAACAAACGAGTTGATACTGCGTTTGAATAAAGCAGTGTTACCAATATTGAGAACTGAATTTATCCACAAGGACTGCCAAATTATCCGATTTTGTCCTCCGATTTGAGTGCCATCTCTCAATATGATTTGAAACCAAATTTAAATGTATCATTAAAATAAAATTCGAGTGTTATTTTTTATTGCGAACAAAAAATGTACTCTCTAACAAGAAAAAATAAAATGACATTTACCTAAAACTATTACTATTTGTTTAAACATAAAAAGTTCTTCTTAAAATGCTCTACTATTTTACTACAGAGCCTTGTCAATACGATTCGATAATCTACAATAATAAAAAGCATAGAATTTCTTGTTATACTTCAACAAATTAACAAATCTTTAAATTCACACGATGCACTTTTGTAAGAAGAAGTCCACGTTAAAGATGAATACTAAAAATCACTAACCTAACCACAAAACTAAATGTGACGGGAAACAGTCGGCGATCGAACACAGTCGGATACAATCGGGCTTCGAGCACAGCGTCACCTACAAAAAAGAAGAAACTAAAAACGAATATCCAGAATAGCCTATTCAAGAAAAGTATCTATATGTTTTTGTCTAGGAAGACCGACTGGAAACTACAGAACTTACCGCACTGAATTGAATGTTGTCAAGTCTCTATCGTGACGTCAACAACAGATTCAAAATTTGTTTTTATCAATAAAAAATTAAAGAATGTCCTTAAAATACAGTACTATTTTTAGGATATCAAAAATATTCGCAAATTATCTGTTTAATGGATTAGAAAATTATCCGTGGGTACTTGCAATTATCCACAAATCGGATAATTATCCACCAATTGAGAACACTGGAATAAAGCATCTGCGCCCGCTTTAGAGCCAGGCAACCAATAGATTTGCCGGGGCGCCAAACTTTGGAGGCGGCATTTATGCTGTAAGTGTTAGAAAAATATTGATGTATCAAATATTCAATTAATAGAAAATTTCACATATCGTTTTTCTTTCGCTAAAAATGTATAGTGCGTTGCGTATTTATACTATTTATACCTAAACGCTAAAAATATTTGCAATTTTAACGATTCTAAAACAATCATAAATGAGCAGTATGTTTACATAATAAGCATTTTTCCGTTTCAGGGTACAAGGAAAACTTAATTTAATTTTGTGAGATTGTGATATATACTAGGTGGTCACTTTTACAATGTACACCATTGGGATCTCGGAAACGGTAAGAGATACAGGGTTGAATAGGGAAAAAGTTGAGAAATTTTGGCCTCTTTAAAGAAATGAAGCGAAATCGGAGATATCTCTTATAGTTTCTGAACTATCCTGAAAATACTGGAAAGTTCCGTTTTTTTTATTTCTTTAGTAACTTTTTTGTTATTCAGACGAGTAAAATGAAATCACGCAAATTTACATAATTGAGCAAGGGCTATTCATTGCACTCCTTAAAAATTTTCTAGGCAGACTACATAGTTGGGTTTTCAAGGGTAACTTTTGATTTTCTTATGGTCGCCATATTTGATTTTTATACCAAAAAATTCAGAAAAAAATTAGAAATTCATCCATGTATCGCACATGGTCAAAAAACTTCGACTCCCCCAAGAAAAAAAATCTAAAAGATCAAGTCATCATGCGAAATAACAAGTGCATTTTTCAAAGAACAAAAAAAACAACTAAACAAACTAAATTAATAAATAAACAACACACTAGATTAATGCACTTCATAAAAACTGCTCAAAACGGCCCCCCTGAGTTCGATACAGAGCGCTGTTCTTCTTCCATTTTTAACACTGCCTCACGAATGGTTTCCCCGCTGATAGATTTTTGCCTGTAAGTGTTCCTCATTTTGACTAGGTGTGTCGAACACATTATCTTTCACAGCACCCCATTAAAAAAGTCTAAATGTTTTAAGCAAGGGTATCTTGCTGGCCAACACACAGGACTATGAGTTCCAATCCAAGATTCTGGAAATCACTTAATCAAATACTGTTTAACAATTTGCGCATTGTGTGGACCTGCTCCATCCTGTTCAAACCACTTTAAATTTCTCAAAGTCGCTAAATCTACATTTTCCAGCATTTTTTCAAATTTATTTTGAAGAAAATGTAAATACGATTACCCATTCAATCGTTCCGGTAAAATATAGGGTCCCAGAAGCTTGTTGTTTATTAGGCCGCACCAGACATTAACAGAAAACCGAATTTGCGGCCTTACGCCCTGTACCAAATGTGGATTTGCAACCGCATAAAAATGTTTATTTCTTCTGTTAAACATTCCAATGTTTGCAAATAATGTTTCGTCGGTCCATAGGATTTTAGTCGGCAATTCAGAATCTTCCGCCAGTTGATTGTGCAACCACTGGCAAAATTCAAGCCTTCTTTCGTCTACTGGATGAAACTTTTTTTTAAGAATTTTTTGGACGCCAGATTTTTTTTTACAAATTAACCATTAACCATTATGGACAGGGTGTCTTCTAACATTTTCTATCATTCCAAACTCCTCTAGACGATTGAATAAACGCTGGAAATCTTTTCTGTTCGGTTACAGTCTTTCAGGATAGAGTTCTTCGTAATTTCGAGCTGCCACCACGGAATTGCGGTTATTGCGTATGTAAACGTTATACATATCGAATCTTTCACCAACAGAAAATCTAGACATTGCCGCTAAAAAAATTCAAAACTTCTATTATTAATTATTGCAGCATACAATAAAACGGTCACAAGTTAATAATTATTGACAAACGTCAAAATAATAAGTTTGTTTTTTCATGGCAACTTGACCAAATATAAAATTTGTAGTAGGTACTCAAACCCTCCACTGAACACCCTTTGAACGCTGCAGACAATTTGTTTTCTCAAAAATAAATAGCATTATTGGACATTTTGAAAAAAGTTGTTTATTAATTTCTAATGGTGATTTTTCTGAAAAATAGCAATTTTTTTCTTAGGGGAATCGAATTTGTTAAACATGGGCAGAAGAACAGGGCTCTATATCGAACATAGAGGGGGTCATTTTGAGCAGTTTTTATACGGTGCATTAATCTAGTTTGTTGTCTATTTATTAATTTAATTTGTATAATTGTTTGTTTTGTTTGTTAAGACTGTGAAAAATGCATTTGTTATTTCGCATGACTTTGTTTTTTAGATTTTTTTTTCTTGTGGGAATCGAATTTTTTTTGACCATGTGTGATACATGGATTTCATTTTACTAGTCAAAAAGTTATTAAAGAAATAAAAAAACGCAACTTTCAGTTTTTTCAGAATAATTCATAAACTACAAAAGCTATCTCAGATTGCTCTTTAATTGTTTAAAGAGCCTAAAATGGCGCAACTTTTACTAACCGTGTATCTCTTACCGTTTCCGAGATTCCAATGGAGTACATTGTAAAAGTGACCACCCTGTATCACTATACTTAAAGATTTCAGAGATATGAAAGATTGGACGGTGATTTATTTTTTAAATATTTATTACGGTAACGTTAAAAAAATTATAAATTTGTAATAATTAATGTATAGGTATAATATTTTTGTTTTTTTTATAAATCACCTGTACAATCTGTTCATAAAGCAAATAAATACATTAACATATCATTTTTTTTTTATTGTGAGACGCTTGTAATTATGTTGATGTATAAACGTTTACATTGTATAACCTTTGTACTGTGACATTTCTACTATGAAAATAACCTTTGTATTGTGTAACCTTTGTACTGTGAGACCTTTGTACTGTGAAAGTAACCTTTGCATTGTGTAACCTTTGTACTGAGAAACCGTGAACATGTGGGGGACGGGTGCTCGTGCACGTCGCTGGTGTGACCTTCAAAATGAGGAACCTTGAAAATGAGATGGGGGTTCCAGAACCGTCCAAACCTACCTACTATTATTCCGAAAATATTTAGTATTTCGTTACATATCCTTTTTGATTTTCGACAGCTTGTAGCCTTTTTGGAAAAGATTCGGCTAGTTTTTTACATACATTACGACTTATTTGGCTCCATTTTTTCTCTAATATAGCTTTAAGCAGAGCTTTACTGGTGCACAACCTATTTTGCATTTGATGTCCGAGTTCGTCCCACAAATGCTTCATTTTCTAAAACTACAGATAGACAAAATGTAATATGGGGTCCTTGTGCTCGATTTTGGTGTTAATTAAGATCCAATAGTCATAATCAAGATGTCTCTGACCGTTATTGTGCAATTAGCCAAAATTGCAAAAATGGCGATTTTGAAAAACTTGATTAACTTTTTTATTTCTAAATGTATCGACAAACTGTAAAAACATTCTTAAGGCACTTTTTTAAGTAGAATCCGTTAGTGCATTCACATTTTCAATACCTCCTTAATTTAAAAAGATATGACATAAAGTTGTATTTTTTTATATAGAAACCATAGTTGGCTATGACATTTTCAAATGACATTTTTTTTGTGCTGTTTAAAAATATATGACACCTCTAAGCTATTTTAATAAATAATTGAATTTTTTAAGTTTTTCTTATTTACGTTTTATACGTTTATACACAGTGGGCATAGGAGTCTGAGATTTGTTTAAGTAAAAACAATTGATACCTATATGTCAAATAATAAATTAAAAATCAGAAGTGGGCAACAAAGTGATCTTGGAATTTAGATATTAACATGCCTAATTATACAAACTCAGAAAATTTTGCATGTTAGTTTTTGACATTATCAGAAGGTGATAAGAATGTGGCATCGGTATTATATTTACAAAATTTTCCTGAAAGGCAGCACCCAAATAAAAATAGTTTTGAACGGTATAGTTAATAGAAATTAAAATTTTTGCTAGCTCAAAACAATATCTTAATTAATTTTAGGTTACAAAAAAATTTAATTAAATTCGGTTCTTTTAAAAATCCCAGTCCAAAAACTTACTTTAAACGAAATTCTGAAGAAAATTCAATGGTCGTCTTAAGACAAGTCGAAAAGTCGAAGCAAAGCCAACAACTTCATCTAGACAAATAGTTAATCTCGAAGTAAAGCCCTTCGAATTTTAATGAAATACAAATACCATTGCTATAGATTTCGGAAAGAACATTTTTTGAGTATAGACGACAGAAGGCGGCGTACTGAGTTTTGTAACTGTCAGTGCCAAAATATACCTAATTTTTCAAACTCTATTGCATGTTTAGACGAGGCGCATATCAGTAGTGATGGTATTTTTAATAATCACAATTTACCTTACTGGGCAGATACTAACGCTCATGTCAGTGTTGTCCGCAGGAGGCAAGGGAAATTTGGAAAAAAATTGTGGCGCTGCATTAAAAACCGACGTTTATCTCGATATTCTACGAATTCATTTGGAGGGATTTCTAGAGAGCCTTTAGCACAATATTTATTATTACTTAAATTTATTAAGCACAAACAAAAATGTCATAGCCAACCATGGTTTCCATATTAAAAAAATACAACTTTATGTCATATCTTTTTAAATTAAGGAGGTATTAAAATGTGAATGAACTAACGGATTCTACTTAAAAATGTGCCTTAATAACGTATTTACAGTTTGTCGATACATTTAGAAATAAAAAAGTTATTCAAGTTTTTCAAAATCGCCATTTTTTCAATTTTGGCTAATTGCGCAATAACGGTCAGAGATATCTTGATTATGACTATTGGATCTTAATTAACACCAAAATCGAGCATAAAGACCCCATATTCATTTTTGTCTATCTGTAATAGAAAGGGACATCGAAAATGAACCACTCTGTACAATAACAAGGTCTTTGCTATCATTTGGGCCATTGTCTTTGATAAAATTTAAAATTATCAGCAATATTCAATTCCCTTTCTGTAACATTAGTTTTCAGAATGGTAAGATTCATGATTTTATCGAAAATACCGTGTACGCGTATCGCCGATGCGCATCCGTGCTTCACTGTCATTTTAGTGTTTTTGAGACAATATTCTTCATTACACCAACGCCACACATAACGCTGACCATCGGACCCAAACATATTAAATTTCCTTTCGTCCGTGAAAAGAACCTGTGAAATGTAAAAGTACTGATAGATACAGCCAACTTAACATGGCATATACATTTTACCGTACTCCAAAATGAAAAATCCTTCGAAATGTGCTCTCGTACAAATTCTAACCGATTTTTTCTATTTTTTCACTAATACATGGCTTCTTTCGAGCGACTCGACCATTCAAGTATTTTTCCGTAACAAACTTCTTAGCGTTTCAGTATGAACTTCTTCTCCAAAATTGTTTTTAACAGTTTTGGAGCAGAGATACATGGATCCTTTTGTACCTCATGTAACTATAAACGTCCCTCGGGCTAAGCTTCTCTTTCACTGTTGCACGTTGTTTATTTGATCTATCATACTCCTTATATCGCTTGATTACGTAGTGGACTGTCAACTTATTTATGTTTACGATATTTGTAATTTCGCGTTGTGTTTTTCCTTCCAAGTAGTTAATAACGATTTTTCGTTACTCCAAAGTCGGCCGCTTAATTGTATGCAGTATTGTATAAAAAATTTACAAATATTTTCATCTGACAGCAGCGCGAATACAACTAGTGATATTTTGGTACAAAAATAATAAGCGTTGCTAAAATATAACGGGAAGTCAAATGACATTCTTGTCATAGCCTGCTTTTGCCGACTTTCAACGTGAGATATTTCTTTTTAAAGTATGGCATGTAAATTTTTTTAATGTCATTACCAGATAATTTTGTTGTGCATTAATAACTTAATCAAATGCATTCAAAATATTTGGAAAAATAATTAGACACGATATTTAAAATCGTCGGCAAACTTGCCCGACTTTCGATGTGAGTCACAGTACATCCATTATTAAGATGTTTACTTTGATAGAAACTAGTTTTCGAATCGAATCGAATCGAAGCAATGAAATCGTTTTTTAAACAAAATAAATATTACGTTTATCCACAAACTCCGTTTATTAAAGCTTTTTTTTAATTCGTTTGCTTCTTTTTCGGGATCTTCTTTTTTTCTCGGGTTCCGTAAAGGTCTTCTTTCTTCGGGCAGTTTAGGAATTTTCTCCCTCTTCAGCCCTGGGTATTATGTGTTTGTGTTGTGTTATATTTGTGTATTGAATGGGGTTACAATATTGATATTTTGATTTTGTGGTAAAAAAAAAAGGATATAATATATAATATATAAGGATTATATATATATATATATATATATATATATATAAGTGTATACATTGGATATATTGGATGTGTAGTGGGTAGTATTATTGGATGGATATAATTGTCCGTTTTCATTGCGGCGGTCGTCATCGTTCACTCGCGAGGATTAGTTTTGCTTTTATGTAAGGATGTAGGGAGTATTGTCGAGGAGCTCTTCGAACTCCTCTGGTAGGTTATCTGTTCGTTGAAGTAGGAGTGCTGGGAGGTGTTTGAATTTGGTTTTCGGCTTTCGTGGTAGTCTAGGTTTGTTGAAAAATGGGAATTTGTTTAGTTGGGATCGTGTCACCGTTTGCACTGCGGTTTGTGTATTTGGTATGTAGTGTTATTAGTCTGTCGGTTATTGGTTGAATGTTGGCGTGTTGTATGGTTAGTTCGTTTGGATGTCTGAAGTGTAGTTTGTGTATGGAGCGTAGTATTGTCATTTCGTAGTAGGCGATGGATTGGAGTTGGTTAGTTTTTAGGCTTGCGCACAATGGAGCGCGGTAGTCGAGTATCGGTCGAATGTAAGTTTTGTACGTGTGTTGTAGGGTTTTGGTGTGGCAATCTCTGACGTTTCCTCGCAGCATTTTCAATATCGATGCGCGGTTGCGTATCTTATTGAGAGCGCCGCTAGCATTGCGTTGCCAGTGTAGGGTCCGGGAGAACGTGATACCTAGGTATACGATTGTGTCTTGTAGTGGTAGTCTTCGTCAAGGGTCAAGTTAATGTTGTTGGAGGTTTGTCTGTCGAAGTTAGATAAGTAGGGATGTATAAACAGTATTGTTTGTGTTTTGTTTGGGTTGATTGTTAGTCTCCACCGGTTGGCCTAGTTGGAGAAGTGGGTAAGTTGCTGGGTTATTAGTCTGTTTGCCCCGTCACTGCCCCTACAGGTAGCCCGAGAGCAGTGTCGTCGGCAAATTGTGATACTGTTATGTTCGGGTTGGTACTTTGGGAATGTCGTATGCATATTAAAGCAATAACATACTGTATAATTATTTATATTTTTGTTTTATAATAATTATTATTGGAATCAATAAGGCATTTGTCAATTTTATACCTTCGATAAAACGTTATAATATATTTGAATAACTAAACTGAATAAAATCTCAAAATCAATAATTATAAAAGTATTTATAATTTGCTGAAATATTTGCTAGTATAAAACGTACATATAATTACACTAACCTTTCTTTATCAGGATCGCAAAAATATTTGTGTAGCGCGTAAATTTTTTTTACGCCAACTGACGAAACTCTGAAATTATGTTAATTACAGTTTTAGCTTATTTAGAACAAGGATCAATCTTTATTTTTAATCTTTGTTTCATAGTTTAGATTGTTTAATTTGATTTCTGTACGTGCCTCTTCCAGAATGTCTGATGGTCACACAAATCTGTCTGGTTACCAGTACAAACAATGAAAGCTGGAAAATGAAGCCCAAAGGGAAAAATGAAATGGCGTGTTAAAAAATTACATCCAGAGCTGTGCCAAAAAACAAATGACGAGTCAGAGAATCCAACACCAAGTCCGATTATAAAAAGAAAATAAAGAATCGTCAGAGTATGAAGTTGACAAATGGATGAATTGTCTAAATCAATTGAATCTAGCTACACCTTGACTACCATTACCAAGTGAAAACATTGAAACAATTCACCAACATGACACCCACAGAAAGCAATTTCTTTAAGTACAGATTGTTATAATTTATGAGTCGAAGACTCGGGTTTCTTAAACACTTTAAGTTTTTGTGTTCATTAATTATTTGGTATGAATTACTAAATTGCATTAATCCAAAAAGCAAGTTGATACAAACACAAGATTTTGATCTAGCCTCCACACTTGATCTTTCACAAAACTGCAAAATATTTTTCCACGATCTTCGATCAGATTTGTCCTTCGATAAAACTATTATCATGACGAACTTGATACCGAAATTGACGTGGTACTCTCCAAGTCCAAGACCTAGGTCCAGGTCCAGCCCCCACCACCAAGACCAGCCCCAGCGCCTCACGTGAGCATGTGAAAAAAAGGCTCTAATTACGGTTGACCCTCGAAAAGAAACCATGAGGGTTGAAAATACGCGTCCTATACGTGAGCTATCATAAAATAGGGGTGAAAAAACACGTCCTACACGTGCGCAAGTAAAAAATAATTAAGGATAAAAAAGGGTTGAAAATACGGTCTCACACGTGGGTGTGTAAAAAATTAGGGTTGAAACCATAGGGGTGAAAAAACGCGTCCCCTACGTGGGCATATAAAAAAGTGAAAGGTGGGTTTTCCCCAGCAAATCCAAGATGACCAAGTGCCCGTCTTCTACTCTTATAAGTTTTCCTGGAAATTTATTTAAAAGGTACTCATTAACAGCCCTTGAAATTATGTGCAGGCGCACCGTCCTGTTGAACTAATGGTTGCGAATTTCTGCTAGAGGTAAATTATCCAGGGCTTCTTCCAAGTCATTTTGTAGTAAATTGAGGTAATGCTCAGAGTTTAAATTATGATGGTTAAAAAATGGTCCTATAATTCGGGTTCCCACAATTCCGGCCCACATATTGAATCCAAAACGATGTCGATATGTTGTTTCTTTAAGTAAATGTGGGTTTTCTGTGGCCCAGTAATGAATATTTCGTCTATTAAAAATCCCATTTTTAGTCACCATGCTCTCATCAGACCATATTATCTGATAAGGAAACGCTTCATTTTCATGACATTCTCGTGTGTACCATTCACAGAATGTTCGACGCCTTTCTGTATTTGTATGGATGAAATTTTTGTTTTTTTAAAATAAATTGTGCTGTCGATTTCGCCACACCAACGTTTTGTTTGATTTTCCGAGTTGATATGCCGCGGTTCTCAATAACTGATAATAATACGTTGTTTACTTTTTCTTCATTACTAGGCTTTTGTCGAGAAAGTACAGGTTTCTTAAACGCGCCGTATTCTTTAAAATTAACTACTAACTTACTAAATGTCCTTTTATTTGGCTGCCTCCTTTCCGGATATTTATTTAAATACATATGTTCCGCTGCATAACAGTTTCGGTTACTTAAAATGAAACAAGTTATCATATCAAATTTCTCTTCATTTGAATAAAGTTCCATATTTCAAACAAAATGCAAGAAAAACCTTTTTAAAGAAAATAATTTCACAGTAAATGTCAAATTTAATACATCTCTGATGTTCATTTTTTTTTCAAAGGCTACTTTCTTTCAAATAGATGTAGAAATGTGATAGATACCTGAGACATTGAAACGTACTAAGATCGATGCAAAATTCGACTCCTTGATGTTAGATTTATTGTTATCTTTTTATATCTTTTATTGTTAATACCTGTGCATGTTTAATACTTATTAATAATTATTGATTATCTGCCTTATTTATTTGTAATCTTTAATAAAAAAAATAGTAAATTGTATTGTTCTTTATTGTTAATATTGTAAAAAGTATTGTTAATAACTTATTTATACTGTTTTTTCGATAAATTGACATAGCTGAAATAATTAAATTTATGAGAGATTTTACAAGGCAGCTTCGATTCGAGTAAAACATTTAGTAATACTCAAATAAGGTCTCAAACATACCTAAACGGTGAAGTGTGGTATATTGTTGAATTCAGAATTGAAAGAGCTTCAACAATTTGATATTAGAAAATCAGAGCCGTATTTAAGAAAATGAAGTTGATGATAGTCGGTCAAAGACGAAACGTCGAATTTCAAATTCAATAACGCCATCTTGTAGAGGGGAAAAAGTGGCTATGAGAAAGTACCACTTATTTTAAAATTCCTCTTGAAACAAACCCAGTAAAAAATTAAAACGATTTTGCAAAATTTCGGTTTTTTTGCGGATATCTCCGGAACCAATCGAAATTTTTTAGATTTCAAAAAAGCATTTTGTTAAGCACCAAAATGCGCAACTTTCTTCCCATTTAACCGACTTCGTATCTTTTACGGTTCTCGAGATCCCTGTACTGGCCCTCCATACATGTTGTATACAGCGATAATACCATATATACAAGGTACCTCGGACAAAATACGAAGGATAGGCAGCAAATACAAGATACGCACTGCCTTCAAATCGACCAGAATGCTCAGGGGAATACTAACCAAAACCAAACCATACAATGAAGATCAGAATTCCAAGAATTGTGCAGACAACCTACCATGCGAATGTGACAGAGCATACATAGAAGTGAGCAGTAGACTACTCAAAATGAGAAACTCAGAGAATGAAGACCACTGCATCCAATCGGATAACATACAGATAATGGCGAGAACATAACTCGTCGGAAACTCAATACATCGCACTAGCAGAAAATCCAATAAGCCAAGCTAGTGTGGAAATGAAACCCATATGGATTCCAATGATGCGCGAATAGCTTAAGCGCAATACACCTGTGTAAGAAGTTACGGCGCAACATGCGCAATAAACTTCGGCGCAACCACGAAAAATTTATATATATATATATATATATATATATATATATATATATATCATAAGTTCTAAAAATATATATTGGATTACTCAGTGTCTCGGCGGTAAAGGTATCAGACTAGTACGTGAAAGGTCCAAAGTTCGAATATGAGAGTAGTCAAGTGCTTGGGAAAAAAATATATATAACATATTAATTCGACTCAAGTGCGAAAACAGTCCTTCTCAGGACTAAGCCTGATGACGAACGCAGAGTCCGCTTCCGAAACGACACGCTCGATAAGCAAAAATTGTGGAAATAGGCCGATCAACTCAACTAAAAACATTAATTATGTTTTGTACATGCACCGACGATTATTTACGCCGCCACTGGTAAGTAATTTTAATAATAATAATATTTGAGGATCGTTTCCGAGCGAAATGACGTATGCTGCGCGACCCGAATCATCTCTTGTTGCGCGAGCAAAACTATATGTATATATGTATACATTTTTTTTTCATTATATATGCCATTTTTTTATTTATCTATCGATTTAAATGAAGCTTGGCAGGGTTGTTACTCTAACCAAACGTCATTTTTAGGACAAGCATTTCCGACTTCCGGTTGCACCGGAAATGACCTTAACTTTTGATTTTTAAATGACACCCCCTGTATATTTTTTGTTTTTCGGATTATGGAGGTCATTTTACGGCCGATTGCGTAATATTTAAATCGATTTTTTTGCAAATGTAATTTTAAAATTGAATTTTGTTTTCTCATCCAGAGTGCCATGACCATCTTAAAATCATTCTACATACTTAACTCACTTCCAGAAAAATGCAAACTCACTTTTATCTTTGTTAACTTTTTTACTAGAACGTTCTAAACTTTATTTTTGCCGCATTATGGGCGCGTCTGAGAGTTGTTTTTAAAGCAGCACAATTTTAATGCATTGCTTTGCGTATTTTCCCAATTTTTTCAGACGATTGAACAAAATTTATTTTAAAACAGAGTGTAATAATTTTAAACAGTATTAAAAATAATTTAAAAAAATTAATAACATTAACAATAATATAACATTAACAATAGGTATTAGACTATAACTTTTGGACCTTTTAACCACCAATTAAATTTCCAAAGTGCTGCCCTTCCACCTCTTGACATTTCCTAACACGAAAAACGTTGTTTTCTACGACATTCCTAAGCATGTCGTGGGTAATGCTAGCAAATGCCGCTCGTATACGGTTTTCTAAGATGTTAAGTGTTGTTGGCGGTGTTCGGTAAACAATCTCCTTAATATGGCCCCACAAAAAAAAGTCAAGAGGTGTAAGGTCAGGCCAACGAGGAGGCCACCGGATCGGTCTACGGGTAGAGATAACATGTTCTCCAAATCGTTCTTCTAAGTAATTTCTCACAATAGCGTTGTGAGCCGGCGCACCATCTTGTTGATAATAAAGGTGTTGATTATTTATTTCCAACGGTAATTCCTCCAAAAAATTTTCAATTTCATGTTGTAAAAAACCCAAATATCGTTCTGCATTTAAATGCCCTTGGAAAAGAATCGGTCCCACAATACGGGTACCAATTATTCCAGCCCATACATTTACTTCAAATATCTCTTGAAAATTACCTTCCATCATTCGGTGTTCATTTATCGTTGACCAATATCTTGTATTTTGCCGGTTGAAAATTCCATTATTGGTAAATCTCGACTCGTCAGAATACAAAATAGAATTGGCTAGGCTATTATCGGCATCGTTATGTTCCAAGAACCAGTTGCAATATTCCAGTCTTCTAACAAAATCTCCCTCGTACAAATGTTGGTGAAGCTGGTACTTAAATGATTTGTATCCATGTTTCTTCAAGATCTTTCTTGCTGATTCTGCGCCAATGTCTAATTCAAAGGCAATTTCCCTTGTGGATGCTGTGGGGTTTTGAATGACATATGCTATTACATTTTCTTCCGTTTGTTCATTAATAATAAAATGTTGTTGCAAATTATCTGGTTCTTGGCGCATTTTTCTTATAAGGTAGATAATGTATTGTCTTGTAGGAATGTGAAGACGCTCAGGATATTCTTGCCGATAAACTCGTCCGGTTTCCGCTGCATTTTTGGCACAATGTCCATACATAATAAGTATATCAACCTGCTCGCTCTTGGTAAACATTTTTGTTAATTTTTAATTAAACTAAGTACAAACTTTAATTTAATTTTTAAGTAAAATATAAGATTTATGTTAAACCAAAACCTTTTAAATTTTTAAACTTTTAAATTTACCGTAGTGTTTCCATGACAACCTAGCCACCTATTGTTTTCATGGCAACTCTGATGTGCTGTGACATAGGAAGTGTATTTTATTAATGAGTAAGACGTAAATATAAAATTAAAAATGTTTTAAATCGAAAATGGGTAAAAATGACAAAACGTGTTATACGTCATTAAATTCGTTTTAAAATACTGCATTTAGTAGTTTCATGAAAGTGGTATGTTTCCATTTAATTTTTTTGAGCTACGGCAAAAAGATAAAAGTGAGTTTGCATTTTTCTGGAAGTGAGTTAAGTATGTAGAATGATTTTAAGATGGTTATGGCACTCTGGATAAGAAAATAAAATTCCATTTTAAAATTACATTTGGAAAAAATCGATTTAAATATTACGAATACCGTAAAATGACCTCCATAATCCGAAAACAAAAATATACAGGGGTGTCATTTAAAAATCAAAGTTAAGGTCATTTCCGGTGAAACCGGAAGTTAAATGCTTGTCAAAAATTCCTAAAAATGACGTTTGGTTAGAGAACCTGCCAAGTTTCATTTAAATCGATAGATAAATAAAAATGGCAGCCGGAAAGTGATCTCGTGGCATATATATATATATATATATATATATATATATATATATATATATATATTATTATAATATATATATATAATAACTCTAGATTTTTTGTCCTAAATTCACGATAATAAGTCCTTACAATGAACCTATTTTAGAATCCGTTAAGATTTCTTTTCAAACTACACATTTACAACTTTTGGTTATTGGTGATTTTGAAGTAACGCCTCATTATGTCCAAATTGAAACTACAACTATAAATGAGAGCTACAATTATGGATTTCCAAACAGATCCTTAATTAACGAGTTGCGAAATGTATTTGATCCCATGCTAAATGGTAATAGTATTGATACAGGTAAGAGTTACTCATGCAGTAACGTCAATAAACGGACTAACGCACAGACAACCGACAGAAGGACCGGCCCATATACCGACCGACTTACCGAACGAACGATGGGCCGATTGACGCGTGCGCGATTAGCAGGCGCGGACGCACGCGTGCACGGGCGGACGGACCGACTGACACACGGGGGGGACATGCGTAAGGGCGGACGGACCGACCGACAGGCAGACAGACACAGGCGGTTACCAACTTTATGTTTGTTTGAAGTACTACAAGAAATACATAAATGCTGTACTTATTTACTAAGCAATTCGTATGCACAATACTATGTATGGTGGTTAAATTACTTAGACATAAATTTGTTAGTTGTTACTGAAACCATTTTGTTATTTACTGCGAATAACATATAGATGTAAATTGTAACACTGCATCAGTTTTAATGACGATATAAAATTGTGAAATTGTAATATAGATCAATAAATCTATCTATACAGGGTGTCCTGAAAATAATGGGACATACTGCAGGAGCACCTTCTGTGGATTAAAATATACCGATTTAAGTTAAACTTAAACTTTTTGGTATGTGAAAAATTTGACATAATGAGTAACTTTTGAAAAATTTCATAATAATACTTTTATAAAAGGTATACTTGTCGTAAGTCGCTAAACTGCACCATTTCCAAGAAACATGCTTCTTTGTGTATCTGGTGAAAGTGAAAGTAGAAACCTTAATGAGTACTGAGTAGCCTAAAGGTCCTTGATCGTCATTATTCATAACAACTTTGTTTTTGAAGATCTGTTACTAACATGTTTGATTAAGGATACCTTATCTACTATATGATGTTCAGAATGTAGAGTATTTAGGGAGTATAAGAAATTAATTACACTGAACGACAAATTTTAAGAAGAAATGCTTGATTGCTGTTTAAAGAAATATACTAAACATGAAAATAACTATAAAATAATTTTTGTGGCCGTAACTAAGAAAAAAAAATTGACGTTTTTAGTTGTTTACTTAACGCACATATGCAGTATTACTCTCTCGTCGTCGAAGATTTCAGCAATAATCCGCCAATATTGACAAAATACGCTTTCCACGATATCTTTTCTCGATTTCAACGATGTCTTGATGAAAGCGTTCCCCATGTACATCACTGAAATCGCCATAGTTTTCGGGAAACAAATTCAAGTGTGGATTTAAATAGTAAATTTTCAAAGACGTATTAGATCCCATTTTGGCATATGCTTTTAAAAGCTTCTCTACACGTGTTTTGTAATTTTCTGCCCTATTTTTTCCTAAAAAGCCAGTAACTAAATCGAAATGCTTTCCACCCCTACTCTCTTGATAAGTGAGAATACTGTCCAGAGTAACGCTCAAATGTCAGGCCCTGTAAAAATGTCCGCTTTTATTTGGAAAATTGTTTCCGAATTTTATTAAGGCCTAATTTTATACGTAAAGGGGGTATTAAAATAGGCCGAGCAACTCAATTAATATGAAACCACAGTTACAAAACAGTTATAATACAGAATTAAAATTCTGTCCGGTTCAATAAATAGAGGATTTTGTACATTACTGTCTACAGGACGAAATGCTTATCGCACTTTGTACGTAGTGGCTTTCCTTATCCCTGCTATTCCACTTGCAAAGAAAATAGCAAAATTTTGTATACCTCAACTGCATACGAAGAAGGAGAACAACAACTTTTAGATCCAAGCACATTTTCCCTTAATACTGTTTATAATTAAGATCGCCGCTTCATTTTTTGATAGCTCTCCTTCGTATCTGTTGAATAACTAACGGGAATTGACGGCGGGAGGTTACCATTATGGAGAAGCAATGCTTTTAAATCTATTTTAAATGAATCGATATCCAATTTCCATTCATTTGGAATATGCTGCATGTTAAGCGCAGCAAAAAGAGCCCATCAATATTTTTACATGTTACTAAAGTATCCCGCTGAATAATTGTTTTTGGCGATCTTTAAATGTTGTTATTTTGACATTTTCTTTATGGACATTCCATTGCTTTAACCTGGAACCTAATCTCTGAATGAAGGCACAGGAGCCGGAACATCTTTATTACGTTGAACTGGAAGTGATGAAGACGAATTGTCAGAATATATAATTAATTTCTTCTTTTTCTGTGTAAAGCCATTTTTTTTTGGTGTTGGTATAGAGTAAAAATACCAATCGACGGGATGACGTAAGGATTCTCGCTAAATAATTGGAAGACTAAATGGTAATGATCTTTTTTCACCTTTTATCCAACTTCTTAAACGTACCACACAATTAGCACTGCACAGCAACTTCAAGTGTTTTTATCTAGATCCGATATTTTAAATCCAAAATAATTTTCATACCCTTTTCTAATAATTGTTGTTTTTTTGCGCTTTTGGTGGTTTAGTGTAATTTCACCCCAAATATAACAAAAATTATTAAGGATATTTACGTATATGGAAAACATTTTTCAAAAACTAACACTGATTGATGCGACAGTTTGTTGAAATCTGTTTTTTTCTCGCTGTTATGGTTAAAACGATGAAAGAAGCTAGTAACTAAAAAAATCTGGTTATTATAAAAGAAAGAATTGGACACGAGAGCCAGAAATAATATTTTACGACCATATTGGGATTTCATTATAAATTAGCTATTTTTAATTCAGACCTTACACATCATAAAACCGTTTTGTCATATCAAGACACTAAAACCAAAGAGTACATAATGAACTTATTTTATTCATTTATTAAGTATTCTTTACTAAAACTTAGTCAATGGACGTTCCAGTTTTCCAGAGCTGTATCTTATTAATTTAACAGAGAATCAAATCTGTTCTGTTAAGAATAATAAGACTTAATTGGATTAGTATCACAGGTTCTAACGATATGTTTAGAAATGTATTTTGATTGAACCAAGAAAAATCAATTAAGATTTTTAAGTTGTTATTCCTAGCTAATTAAACTAATGCAATGTCAGAATATTCATTATTCCTACTTTGCGATTTCGTATGTTTGTATTTAAATAAAAATATTTTCCTTTTTTTAATGTAATATGCAATAATAATACATATGTAATAACCGTTGCTATTGATAGTATTCCTACTATTATACAATGACGTGTCGTATTTAAATATACAGGATAAAAGTTAACAAGCATAATGAAAAGTTGCACACTTTTCCAACGTAAATAAATTAAGCAAAGTGGGTGTAAAGTTATGAGGAAAATAAATCGCTCTTCTAGAAACCAGACACCACTAATGTGTCAAAAATTCTCTTTATATTATAAAGACGTTATTAAGACAAGAACGTCATGTTTTGGTTAAAAATTGTTGATATGAAATCGTCACCCTTATCAAAGTCATAGTTCAGACAGTAAAGAAATAAAGACAACGACATGGCAGTATGAAACTCTTCTTACCGAAGACATTCAATTATATAAACTTGACTATAAGATCACTTTAAGACAAGTTTGTATCCTTTTCAAGTTAACATTTTATAATCATGTTATCCCGTTTCCATCCAGTGCATTCAGATACTACTACTGCAGATGGCGACGAATGGTATGTGTAGATCAGATCACATCACAGAGATGATCCGTAAAGTAGTTGTATTCAAGACGTTGACTTTAAATGGACTATCTCAGATCTTTTGATGACTGGATTACCAGGATTTGTAAACAAGTATCGCTATTAATATAATATGGAATTACAAATTCTGAAGATTACCGACTTCGAGTAACTTGAATTAACTTGAATTCGATTAGGTTATACATGCATTACGTGTCCTGCGTGTAGATTTTACATTATGAAAGGAAAATAGATTGCAAAACTCATTACATTGACTGAAAGCAACTTATGTTTCAATAAATTTGCTCTTTAACACTTTATTACTTGATCATATAAAGTATACCTAATTAACTAGAAATGGAAAATAATTATAAAAAACCTGCATTCCCACAAAATAATAAACTGATAAAAATAATGCGTTAGTTTCTTCATATACTCCATAAAGATAACGGATCCTTATATGAAAAGTACTTTTTATAATAACTCGTCTTATTTAACGTTTATTTGATCAATATGTCACCCATAATAACCAGGGCCGTTCTGTTGCCATAAACAAGTTTTTTGAAACATTACCATAGTACAATTACATTTAAAAGATTATTTTTTGACATTTTTTAAATGCGAGTTTTATTTCTAGTTACACATATACGTCAAAATGAAGCCTATCGTTATCATACTGAGATGTTATAACCACACTTGAAGCCACTTTCCTACCATAGCGAAGGTTTGCCAATGGAATTATTCTACCCAAGCGTTATAAGCTTGTGGTATCTTTTTTTGGTTCTCCGGTTACCTAGTTTCGGTATAATGCGTCCTCTTATCAGCATCTCAAAATGTTTTAAAAGCAATTTGAGAGCGAAACCAGTGACGGGATATTTAGTACGGATTATTCTAGGCATGTTTAGGATCTTTTTGTGGACATCTTAAAAGTTTTAAAGGGGGTGAAATAGTGACAGTCGCAGTAAGTGACGCAACTTAATTTTATCGTTTTCAAATCATAATATTAAATAATAAGAAACTCACCGAAATTGACAACCACGTTAATTAAGTTCTTTAAATGACGATTATTGCAAAATTACAAAAGGCGGTTATCTAAAAAAATTATAAATGCAAATAACTTAAAAGCATCTTGCCACATATTTTAAGGGTTAACCAAAATAACCCAAAACTAAACACACACAAACGCGCGCGCACGAACTCACGCGCTCGCGCGCACGCACGTACACGTGCTCTCACACGCACAAGCGCACGCACGCACCCAATGCAAGCTCGAACTAACACACACACGCACGCGCGCACGCACCCACACAGGCACGCGCGCACGCACCCGCATGAAACAAGCAAGAAAAATATACCATAACTAAAACATTCCACAGTCTAGTAGAAAACAAGTACATGCGAGAAAAGGAACTAGTAAACACTCTAAATACGTAAAAATCATATCATATTTGCCGATTTGTAAGTATGATTTTAATTTCATTTACATTAGAATTATTGTTTATTAAATTAATGTTTGTCTTTCGCCATTTGAGATATGGATACACGTCGTTGTACAAAATCACTTACAAATATACATAGAAACACAATAATGATAAATGTTCAAAGCAATTTTATGGTTATGATAATAGAAAACAATGACTTACATATGCTGAAGTAATCTATTCGAACTGCAAATATTAAAGATGAACTATCTCAAATTATGTTGAATGTTGATCTTCATATCTCCGTATTCCATAATAATGTTAATACTGCACTGCCATTTTTGAATGTAATGTTTACTTCCATTAATTCCATCTTCATTAATTTTCTTTGTTCAATTAATTATGAAGGTACGTTGCACTTTAATTTAATAATTATACTGAATAATATAATTAATATTTTGTGGGATGCATTATTTAAAATTTTCATAAATTTTGATTGAAACACTTTTATTTTTAGTTACCGCTGTTGATAATTTGTCTTTATCTTAGATAAAGCGAGGTTAAAAAAAACACCAACTTGGAATTTAAAAAAATTTGAACATCACCCGAAGTTCGACAATATTCTTCATTATTAACATCAATCGTAAAATCCTAAACGGTAACCTAGCTTTTATTATTATATCCATACTCGTTCGATTGTTCTTAATTCTACAATTCCCGCAGTTATCACGATAAAAAAAAACGATTTATTTAAATTTAAACTTGTCTCTACATGTTATGCACTTGATGTATGATGACAGAGAGCTTGTAAAACCAGGAACAAATCCATTTATAGCTTCTCATGGTTACCAAAATCTTACATTGTTTTGCTTCAATGTACACATGAAATAAAGGTCCCTTATTGGCCAAAACAAAACCGAAACTTGCTAAAAAAACCTATTTTTGGTCATAACGTTCTTAATCTAACTGGGATTTCAATTATTTTTACATTTTTGAACTCCCGCCTAAATTCTGCTTCTATAGACATCTCTATTGATATATTTCATTTAATTATTTTGCATTTTGAAAAATTCCCAACTTGAAATACTAATTTCTAACTTATGTTGCAATTTTCAGGTGAAACAAGGATATATTCATATTCTGCGTTCAAAACTACATAAAAAGACATTTATTTCACTTGATTCTGTTCGTTTTTAGAGAAATACTATCTCAAAATATCTAATTTAAGTACCTAACCTAACTTTTATAATTTTGTATTAAAATTACATATTTACTGTTAATTTCTCTCGGGGAACAAGGGAAACTTATCATTATATAAGCTTATATTTTATTTTGGATCTGTTTGTGCCATTTGAACTTTAAATTTGTAAAATTTCTCATTTTTTTTAGTTTAACCTAACTTTTATAATTTTAAGCATACCTAATTGCGTTTTCAAACGTTCATATCACTTCTATGCATGAAAATCATGTTATTATATGAGTCTCTATCAATTTTACACCTTTATCTGTATTTATAATCACAAATTTTGTCACTTTGCACTTTTTATGAAACTATCTTAGTTTACAAGTTTTTTTTTTGTTTGCTTAAGTTTATTTATTATATTAATTTCACTGTGCACACATGTAGATCATGATTTTATATATGTTTCTAATATACTTCTAATTATTTCACACTTTTAAATTACGCCTTCTGTGAGATCCCAATTACATGTCTCCGTATAACCTTTCTTACATTCGCAGATTTTGTATGCTTTGAATTAATGTTTATAGATGTTCTTTATATTATAATTCGAATACTCCATGTAATCAATATCTGCAATGTGCTTATAAGCTTGAATTATACTGTTTTGTATGTCAAATTACATATTTTTTTATTACGAACTTAACCGTACCACCTTTCTATGCAGATTGTTGATACTTCAGTATGAGTCTGCTATGCTTAATTGCTTTTATAACTAATATGACACACTGCAAGTTCCATAAAGTCTTGTTCACTTGTATTTAATCAATATATACATAATCGTACACCACTTTTATATAGAAATATCCATAAAACTTCTTTAAAATTCTATTATAAATGCTATGTCAAATATGAACTCTTTATAATCCTCCTTCTACATTACCCTAATTCCACTCATCTCAGTATATTAAATTACGTCTCTTTTTTGGGTTTTTTAATGATGTATTTGTATATTAATGTAACATAATCTAAACGTTTCGATAACACTTACAGTTATCTTCGTCAGTAGTAATATTATCTATTAAAACTGTTGAAATTTCACAAAATTGTTTCAACATATGTATTTTAATAAGTGTATCTGTGTATCTGTCTGTGGTATCGTAACTTCCAAACGGAGGAACCGATTTTGATTTAGTTTTCTTTTTTGTTTGAATGATAAATTGATCGAGAGTGTTCTTAGCTATAATACAAGAAAATATGTTCAGTCGTTTGAAGATCACCAGCTCTAGTTCTACTTGATGAAGGGATTTTTTTAAAGGTTTTGATTTATTATTTTTTTGCGTGTGAAAGGCGACTTGATCGAGACCGTTGTTAGCTCTGATTCAAGAAAATTTGTTTACTTTTTAGAATTTTAAAAGTAGAATTGTTTGTGTCGGTTTTTTTTCAATTTTTAATTTAATGTTATTGTTAATAAGCAAGTATGTTATTCAAAGATATCAGCAAATATCTATATCACTCTCGATTAACAGCATGTTTTGTTATATAAACTTTTTATTTTATAAAATGCTTAATATACGTAACACACGAATAACGAAACCCTCTAGTATATGTGTAAATTCTCCATTACATAATACGGTTACGTAATGAAAACTGTTACGTTATATATATATATATATATATATATATATATATATATATATATATATATATATATATATATGACGTAACAGTTAAAGGAAAATAAAAATTATAAATTTGGTAACCCTGAAGAAGTTTAGATTCCTAAGTTAACCTCAATGTATTGTTTTGATATGAATTTTAATGTCAAAAATTTATTACATACATTTGTATGATAATAATTAACATTTGTTAACTGGATACACTTCTTAATGTAGTTTTGAAGTATAGAACACATATACACTATATTGGTTGTAGTCACAGCACTTAATTAGGAGCTCAAGCCCATTTGTTCTATTAATCTAGATCCACCTCAACTTTTTGGTGTTTAATATCAATACCAATATGAATATGAATTTAGGTAAACATATATTCATAATGTTATTTAAAGAAATTTTTAAACACCGTGTAAGAACATATTGTAACTCCACTAAATTATAATTTTCATTTTTGAGAAGCGAAGGACGTAACGAAAAATATCGGAAATACAGTTTATCGATGGTGCAAGAGATTATTTGATAGATTCTACCTCTAGTAGATGAATAATTTTAGTAAATTAATGATATTTTGTACAATTTGCTAATTGTATTATATTCAATAATTATATAAGCTTTCCGTTGCAGTTGAAGGCATAGTTATTTAGTACGTAAAGGATCAGTTATTAGATAATAACTTTGGAAATGAGTTAATCGCAATACTTTGAATCAATGTTTATGTATAAAGTTTAAACCAGATATTGAATATAATAAAGGTTATGACTTAGTTATTTTGAAAATAAGCATCTACCTTATACATTGGTTCTGTAACTTTTTGTTATATTAATTGAAGTAAAACTGACTAAATATGTTAATAATTTCATAAATGAGGTGTTAACGATATTCACTATTTATTATAGAAGACATTGAACATATTTTTAATGGTAATATAACGAGATAGTCAGTATATTTAGATTATTTTAACTTGTGGTATTACTTCCACCACCATTTTACCAATCGATATAAGTGGTAATCTGCTAGCTAGCAGGTAGTCATAAATGTAGCAGAAAGTTGAATTGACAAATTCTGTGTTAAATAAAGCCTTAACTGCTACTACAATTTAGTGCATAGAATATATTGAAAGCAGTGTGTAAACATTAAAACCCATATATGTATCTAAGCCCTAGTCTAAGACCTAAGCCATTTACTTCAGTGTTAAGTAGTCCATTATTACAAACTGATAAATTTTTCAATAAATTTCAAGTTTGAAATACAAAAATATATACGACCTTTAAATAACAGTTTGTAGTACATTTACATTTATTATTACTCTAGAGCACAACTTCTGTTAATAAAATAAAATTTCATTCCATCGTTACCCATACAAAAAGTGGAGTCAACTAGTTCTATTTATTGTAGTTCGAATTTTTCGAACTATCAACTTGGCAATTGAAATCAGCCATACAATCCTATAATACATTTATACAATAATGTATTTTTATAGGATCGATCATTACAATATAAGGTACGTGTATAAAACGTTCAAAGGTCAGAAGAATCTTAATGAGTGGTAGTTACGTATTACTCACTCACTGTTTTTATACTCTATAGGAGTAGAAAAAGCATAGTACACAACTCGGGCAGTAATGCCTATTACGCACTCGTGTAAATTACAACACTTGTTCGCTTCGCTCACTCGTGATCGTAATAATGCACTCGTGCGTAATAGGTTACTTACCACCCTTATTATGTAATATACTATTTGATTATCTTCAGCCTTCCTCTATTTTAAATGAAAATGTTATTTGAGGGTTTATTTTTTTATTCGTTAAGAATTGCAAGTCTATTTGTTTTGAGCAATATTAATCCGTACATTTACATTTCTGATGTGTTATTTATCTCATTGGAAATTTATGAATTAATGCGAAATGTAACATTGCTCAGTGAATTGACTATAGCAATCAACTAAGCTAGTCTTGTTATGAGCATGTTTATAAAAATGCTCAAACAAGCAGAAACTAATAAACAAATAAGTACTCAAACACAAAATCAAGTAAACTACCTATTGTTCACGGAAAATTGAGTAACAGGAATTACATTCTTATATGATTACACAGTTAAACATTTAAAAATTATAAAAAATCCTACATGAAAATGTAAACTTTCACCATTATTACACATAATAAAATACTTATCGCTTTTGGGCCTTTTTAATGGTGTATTTTTATATTATACAATCTAAACGTTTCGATAACACTTACAGTTATCTTCGTCAGTAGTAATATCTATTAAAATTGTTAGAGATGTTGAAACAATTTTGTGAAAATTGAAGAATTAAATTGGATATTACTACTGACGAAGATAACTGTAAATGTTACCGGAATAGATTATATAATATAAAAATACACCATTAAAAAAGCCCATAAAAAGATAAATATTGTATTATATAAAAACTCCTAATTACAGAAAAGTCAAAATAATATTTATGAGCATATTCAATTTAAAAATATTAAGTAATAAATTTCATAAAAGTGGAAAAATTATTACATTGCATTTCTATTTTTAGGAAATTCAAGATATTTATTAAATAAACAAAAAATTGGATTTAGTTGCTTAAGGTACATAATTGAATAAAACATGTGTGATGTGTGATGTGTGACGTGTGACGAGTGACGTGTGACGTGACGTGTGACGTGTGACGTGTGACGTGTGACGTGTGACGTGTGACGTGTGACGTGACGTGACTGTGACGTGACTGTGACGTGATGTGATCTGTGATGTGTGATGTGTGATGTGTGGTGTGTGATGTGTGATGTGTGATGTGTGATGTGCGATGTGCGATGGGCGATGTGCGATTTGCGATGTGCGACGTGCGACGCGCGATGCGCGATGCGCGATGCGTGATGCGTGATGCGTGATGTGTGATGCATGACGTGTGACGTGTGACGTGACGTGCGATGTGCGATGTGCGATGTGCGATGTGCGGTGTGCGATGTGCGATGTGCGATGCGCGATGCGCGATGTGTAATGTATGATGTGTGATGTATGATGTGTGAAGTGTGGTGTGTGATGTGTGATGTGTGATGTGTGATGTGTGATGTAGTGTGATGTGATGTGTGATGTGATGTGTGATGTGATGTGTGATGTGTGATGTGTGATGTGATGTGATGTGTGATGTGTGATGTGTGATGTGTGATTGTGATGTGATGATGTGATGTGTGTGATGTGTGATGTGTGATGTGTGATGTGTGATGTGTGATGTGTGATGTGTGATGTGTGATGTGTGATGTGTGATGTGCGATGTGTGATGTGATGTGTGATGTGTGATGTGCGATGTGCGATGTGTGATGTGATGTGTGATGTGATGATGTGTGAGTGTGATGTCGATGTGCGATGTGGATGCGATTGTGCGATGCGATGTGCGATGTGCGATGTGCGATGTGTGATATGTGATGTGGTGGTTGCGAAGATGCGTGCGTGCGCGCGTGCGTGCGTGTGCATATGCATGTGCGTGTAAGTGTGAGTGTGAGTATAAGACTCCCTATATGCGACAATAGAAACATTTTTTTTTAATTGAAGTTAGTTTATGGTACATTCCACTCACAAAGTTGATAAATTAGTCTTGAAGGTAATTGTTACGCTACAAAAGTAAAGAAGATAACAAAACTATAAAGAATTTTACTTTTTTTGTGGCAATTTCATTTTCAATCCCTGAGCTGCCGGTAAGGTATGGTAAACTAACCACCACCAAGGAGGTTCTGAATATGTTATTGAAGAAGATGAGTAATAGCAAAATACACATCGCTTATTTAGTACGAAATTGGGATCACTTGAATCTTTCCCCAAATTTCCCAGCCTTATGGTACCAATAAATCTACCATAAACAATCCAAATTTTGTCAAGTGTCGGTCGGTCGCTCGGTCGATGGGTGTGGGTGTGTGGGTGTGTGTGTGTGCGTGCGGGCGTGCGTGCGTGTGGGTGTGGGTGTGCGTGCGTGCGTGCGTTCGTTTGTGCGTGGGTGTGGGTGTGGGTGTGCGTGTGCGTGTGCATGTGCGTGTGCGTGTTCGTGTGCGTGCGCGTGCGAGTGCTTGTGGGCGTAATTGTGCGCGTGCGCGTGGGCGTAAGTGTGCACATGGGCGTGCGCGTGCGTGCGTGAGTGAGTGCGTGTGCGTGTGCGTATGCGTGTGCGTGTGCGCGTGTGAGTGAGCACACGCGAGTGAGCGAGTGGGCGGGTGAGCGAGTGTGTGTGTGTGTGTGTGTGTGTGTGCGCGTGCGTGCGTGCGTGCGTGCGTGCATGCGTGTGTTTGTGTTTGTGTGTGTGTGTGTGTGTGTGTGTGTTGTTGGCGCGCGCGCGCATCGACGATAACTCCAGAACGAGAATACCTACGTATTTAAAATTGTGTATTTCAGCTTGTTTTAATTTCGCTCCGAGTTAATTAGATTTTGGGTGAAATCCAGCGGCGGAGAGTGAGGGTTTATTAGGGTAGTTTTTGGTTTTTATCAAATATTTCTAAAACAGCTGCATATTTCAAAGATATAAAAATGCCTAGATATAAATTTTAAACATATCGATTAATTATATTCTATGATGCCATTTGAAAAAATTACGTTTTAAATGTTGTATATTTCGAATATATTGTAAGGGTAACTTACATCGGATATTGTTGTTTGATATAATAATGCAGAAAACTTCGATTATAGAGATGTGGAATTGAGGGTTTTTTTATTGAACATCCAAAATGTTCACAAACTATCCACGTTAGCGATATAAGCCATAGCACCAAAAAAAGTCTTAAAATTGAACGTAAGGTAAAAAAATCAACTACGATATAGGGTATTTCAATTAAAAAAAAATGTTCTTTTTGTGACCCTTTTTTTAACTCATTATGCATAACGGAAAATACACATACACAGACAGTTTTGCCTCACAAGCAATCTACAAAGCACAAATCTTTACCGCAATGTTAATGTTACCTAACTATTATATGAAATAAAATAAATCTTATCAATTACCACTCCGCATTACTTCTCACTAATATTCTTACTAAATTCGTCCTGTATTTATGGGATGAAGTTAGGTGAGTTATTTTACTTCTACTCTTCCACTAATATTTGCAATACTTGTTGTTTGGAACATAAAAGTCCGATTTTCAAATTATTATAAAAACGCTTAGGGGGGCGGGTAATGTAAATTAACCCATAAATTTGGATTTATAAGAGTACTGCAGAGGGCAAGGTCGAGCAAATTCTAAACAATGTAAAGTTCCGATTTATATTCAAAATAGTACATAGATTGATACATTACACAAAAAGTTTCAAGATGGTGTACAAAAAAACTATAGAGTAGTAAGGTGAAACAGACATTATAGATAAAATAAATGAAGTAGACCAAAGAGAATATACAGTATACTGTTTTAAAAAATGTGTATCCGTTAATTCCTCTTTACATTCAGCCATAAATCAAACTTCTTCCATAGTCAATGCACAAGAAACATAACTTGATTTATAATAGACAACATTAAAAATTGGACCGACTGAGGAACACAATTAGTACTGATGCTAATTATTTAAAATCCAATTAACATTAAAGTGAACATTGCAGTAAAACGTTTAAGTTTATGGCGTACTTAAAATTACGTAAATATTTATCAGGAATACGTTTTATGTGATTATCTTAAAAATAAAAAAGGCAAAACAGTTTGTTATATAATAATTTAAAATAGTTAGAGAAAAACTACAACAACCATTAATACGAATAAATAAGCACATACTAAAGTGTTATTCCGTAAAATATAGGTACTGGGTAAATCCAGTCAATAATGCACTGTATAATAGCTTTATTATTGATAGGTACAGATCGTTACAAACTGACCATCACTAGTATATCAAAATAAGCGGTAATAATAAGGCAACAAGTTTTAAATCGGCTCACAAATTACTTGACATCTGATTCAGAACCATTTTTCAACGATATGTCTATCTATTCATAATAATTTTTGATATTTATTAATGCAAGTTGTTATATTCTGTTACAGTACCTTCAGTAACATAACCTTCCAGTGAACAACGAGACGGCAGGAAAGTTGACTTTAAAAGAGCGCGCCAAGATTGCTTCGCGGTTTGAAGTGTCGTGATCTGTAGCTCTTGTTCAGCGATGGTGGCGTAGTGACCCTCGTGCTACACTCGATGCTAAAACCATTAGGAATTATCACACCAAGCTAATGACAAGTGGGTTGTGAATAAACGAAAAGGAGGACAGACAATGAAAAGGCAGTGAGACACTCACTCGCAGTCCTGGTAAATCAACACGCCAGGCAGCTCGGAAGAGTGGAACCAGCACTGGAGAGCCTGGAAATCCCATGATATTCAGGATATATCGTTGGAGGACTGTGACAGGCGAATGGAATATAGGGAAATTATGCTGTCATGTTATAACGATCGGCCAGATGTGTTTAAAAACAATATTTGGAGCGACAAGGCAACTTTCCACGTTGAGAGGGATTCGTCGATCCACACAACTGCCATTATTAGACAGAAACAAATCCAGGAATGAAAATTGAAAAATCCCAAGATTGACCCAAAATTGACAGTCTGGTTACCACGGATCGTATCATTGGTCCATTCAAATCACGAGGCACCATGAACAGCGACCGGTATCGCCAGATGTTGAATGAATATGTGGCCGGTGATATCACAATGTGACAATTTTGTTGATATTTTCCAGCAAGATGGAGCACCACCTCATTTTGCCTTAATTGTTTGTGGCTCTCTGGACGAACACTTTCCAGGACGTTGCTAGGACGAAAGAAAACTACATCAATGTCCCGACCTCGCGCCTTGTTTTGTGGGGTTGGGCCAAAGAAGCAGTGTACCTAACAAAGCCACGCACTCTGGATGAATTAGACGAGACAATCAGAGTTCTTCTCGGAAATTGTAACGTTATCTTAATTAATTTGGTCACATTTCTAGGATCGCTATTCTATGGAATAAATTGTTTTCATTTTTTCTTTACTGTCGGATAGCGTATGTTTGCAGTCTACTTGATTCTCATTGGTGTATTGCGTTCGTTAATCTCGAACCCTTGTTTCCGCTTTTAGTTTCGTTTTTTTGTTTTCTGTTTCCGTGGTTGCAAGGGTACACACACAAAAAAAAAAAGTGAGTTGGATTTTTTTTTCTTCGCTTCACTTGAACTGCGATTCATTGACATGATTTTCTAATTATAAATAAAACGGATATTTTCCGGATTTCTCGATCAATGAATAATTAATTTTTGTGCCGAACCTGATGCTAGTTCGCGTCTCTTAAGTTACGTGATAATTATTACGGTTTTAAGCGTTCAAGAGTGTTGTGTTTCTCCTTATCTAATTTTAACGCTTGTGGTTACCAGCTTACAAGGTCAGTAATTTTTGTGAATCATTCCGTCATTTAATGTTATATTTTCTTTCGCAACGTTTTTTTTTCCTTTTCGTTTTCGCTTATTTTTCTCCCTCTACGTATATTACCTACCCACTACCACTTCGAGTTGATCCAGCGTCGTCAATAGAAAAATAACACCGCTGCCATTTTGAATTTTTCTTACGAATGAAGAAATTCTAATTTAATGACTTATAAAGAAAACTACTGTCTGCTCACACGAATTTACCTAGTAATTGTTTACTTTTAATATTAGATAACTTGCCTAGCTAAAATTTAGTCATTTCAATAAATTTTTTTTTATCTTACTTTGATAGTCTTAATTTATACGTGAAAATTTCACTGTCACTGTTTGCTTATTTGATTTCTTTCTAAATTCATAATTTTGTTTAAGTTTCAATTATTTATCAATATTGTAAACCACTTTACCTTTAACTATGTGTTTGCCTATTGTAACCTAATTTATTAGTGTACCTTCAGTATTCGAATTTGTTGTCAATCAAGTAATTAATGTATCCATTTTCTAGGGCCAACCTATTGTTTAAGGTCCGAATTATTATTGTTTTCTTTTCCATTTAGCTTCTGTAATTTCGGACGTTACTTGCGCAAGGAAACGACACCGGAAAGAAGTTATTTTCAGGTGAGATTATTGATATACTTGATCGCTTGTTTACTTGGGTAAACCGAATTCTGAAAACTTTGTAAGATTAACGTAACTAATATCACTTTTCCTCCCTTTTTTTTTTGTTGCTCGAGGATTAATTTAAGGTAATTTGGATCAATCATTCAATGTTATATTAAAATAATATTTATTTCCTTTTTTTTATTAACCAATCCTTACGGGTATCTCTATTACTTGTCAAATTTATGTTACCATTTAGACCATTTATCTGTTTTGATGGCGATTATAATTTTGTGACCCCATTGTGTCTATTTATTCATAATTTTTCTATGATTTATTTAGTTTTTCGTACTTCGGACTAAGGTAAATTACAAATATAACTATCTTGGAAGTACGTGGCGTCCAATTTTGCTTATTATTATTTTATTTTATTTCTGTATATAATATTATGTATAATTATTTAACTGTATTAACCCACCCCAATGCCTACTAGCACTGAACCACCGAGCCTTGGCTTTATAAATTCTGTTACCAAGTAAAGTTACCGTAACAAAATGTATTTCAGAATTTGCTGCGGAAGTCGTTTGATCGACAACCCAGAAGCATATGTGGAGTTTCAGTGAAAACCGATCGCAACTTGTTCCTTATGAAAATATTATAGACATTTAAAACAAGGGAACTACATCTCACCCACCCTGTATAGGTATACGTAGGCCACTAGCGATTTACTTCTGAACCACGACTCACAGAGGGCGTGGATTCTCAGTGACTTTTGACTACGGTTATTTTTAATGGTAAAATGTTGTGTATAGGGAGGCCCAACTTGATTTTGTCAAATGGAAACACCTGTTTTGTATTTCCTTTTCTGAATCTGCTTTGAATTCTGAGTAAATCTCACGTATCATGTACATGTATATACAACAGATCTCGAGATATTTACGAAAAAAAATAAATATTGTTTTTATAAAACTATCAAGAACACTTGCAAAACAATCGTATCCAAGGTGATCCTTGGACGATAGGTAAATGTTTTCATTGCGTTGTGTATGTCAATTTATTTCTGATGTCGAATTTCTACATTTGTCTTTTCCGAAAAGTTAACGGAACGAGAAAAAATTCAACTTCTCTGATGATTGGATTTGGTGATAGAACATGTACACAAATAGAAACTGCTCAATTATTCAATGAAATTCATTCTGATCGTCCTCCAATATGTCAAAAAGTTGTGAGTAGAATAGGGGCTAAATTTAAAGAATTTGGTCATGTTAGGGATCTGCCTAAATCTAGTCGTCCTGTTCGAGATGAAAATGGACAACTTGACGTTTTGCTCTCTTTGGAAGAAAATCCATGTAATTCTCTGTCGCAGATAGGGGCCAATTTAAACATGGAGAAATCAGTTTTTCGCCGTATTGTTCGAAAGCACGAATGTCATCCATACAAAATAATTCCAGTTCAAGAGTTATTTGAAGATGATTTCGATAGGCGAAATGAGTTCTGTGAACGCATGCAACATCAACCAGATAATAATTTGGTAAGAAACATAATCTTTTCCCATGATGCTACGTTCTGTTTGAATGGAAATGTGAACAAACAAAATTATCGACGTTGGGCAACAGAAAATCCTCATTGGATGATGGAGGTTCATAGTCAGGAGCATCAAAAAATAAATGTGTGGTGTGGTATAGTGCGGGAAAGAGTAATAGGTCCATTTTCTTCGAACAGACTCTAACTGGACGAGCATATCTCGAATTTCTCCAATTTGATTTAATTCCAGCATTAGTGGCATTATTTCTCAATCCATTGGATCTAGACTCCCCTGATGATAAACTGGTTTTCCAGCATGACGGTGCCCCTCCGCACTATGCCGCCGACGTGCGTGTATTGTTGGATGAAACATTTCAATAGGTGGATAGAAAGGAGAGGACCTATAGAATGGCCTGCCAGGTCACCCGCCCTAAACACGTTGGATTTCTTTCTGTGGGGTGATCTCAAATCAAAAGTATATGTTGACATGCCAAACAATCTGGAGATATTGAAAGAGAAAATCAGAACAGAAGCGCGTGCGATAACTGCAGAAGTGGTTGAAAACGTGCAAAGAGAGTTTATTCATCGCCTTGGCTATTGGCAAGCCGCAAATGGTGCACATTTTGAATATTTGATTTGGTTTGTTGTTGTGTTTTTTTGAATAAATTGTTCCTTTTGACAGAAATCAAAGGCCGCCTTCCTGGATACGGTCTTAATTGTTGATACGTTCAATTGTAAATTCCTCGAGATCTGTTGACTTTAGGTATAGGACATGGTACATGAGATTTACTCAAAATTCAAAGCAGATTCAGAATGAATTAAATAAAAAACAGGCGTTTCCATTTGACAAAATCAAGTTGGTGGTCGTTACTTATTTTTGGGCCACCCTATATACAAAACTTTACCACTAAAAAAACCCCAGTCAAAAATAAAAATCGACGTGTCCGAGCGTTTCTCCAAAAACTAGACCCTTGAACTTTAAATAAATTTAGACATAACTTCTGGGACTCACTATATACAGGGTCCGGCAACAAGAGCGCCTTCTTCTATATCTTCCGTTTCATATAAACTAGACTAATAAAATTTGGGATAGGGTTATAGTTTAGTTGTGTGCATATTTTAAAATTATTCAGGTGAACACAGGTTGTTTGTTTAAAGATGACCAAACTATAATAACAAAAAATTTAAATGGAACACCCTGTATATTATTACTTTTTTGAATTCTACACGTTGTTCCTAACAAATTCGCAACATATTTCCCTATCCCTAAATATAGCCGTTTTTGAGTTATATCGATTTTTATTAAAAAAATTGAAATTACAGAGATAGCTTTGAAAATGTACCTCCTTAACCGTTGAAAAACAAAAGTTATCTAATTTATATCAGAACAAGTATACAGATAGAGCTTTCTTATAATACAAAGAAAATGTCATAATTGCATACACGGTGTTTACAATTGACTTGCCAATCAGACACTATTCCAACTAGTAAAAGTTTACTTTTTGAAATAGAACAATCACCCTGTATATTATTCCGTTTTTGGTTTCTACATATTAACCCTTATCAATTCCCTATCCCTAAATATAGCCGTTTCCGAATTATTTTCAATTTTTCAAAATGTATAAGATTATAGGAACATTTTTTTAAATCCATGGCCTCGTATAAATAGAAAAAAAAAACAGTAGAAAACAATTGTATTGCAAATTAAAAAACGCAACAGAAACTAATACACTATAATTATTGAAATTATTTCTAAAAATACAAAACTTACAAAATAAAATAAAAAAAAATTAACGCTAATCATTAGCGATAATGATTTATAATAATTGTTCAAAATGTTGTCCGTTCTCTCGGATGCAGACCTGAAGTCGATCTTTAAAAGATTGTTCAACTCGTCGCAACAACTCAGGAGTAATGCTATGAAAAGCCTGTGTTATACGATTACGCATAACTTCGGCAGTGGTTGGTGGTTCCCTATAGACAATACGTTTTATGTATCCCCATAAAAAGAAATCTATTCTTGTCAGATCAGGGGACCTAGCTGGCCACCTCACAGTTCCATTTCGCCCAATCCATTTATTTGGAAAGACTCTATTGAGATAATCTCTTACATCTGCAGAGTAGTAAGCAGGAGCGCCATCATGTTGATACTACATTGTGGCTCTAATATCAACAGTAATATTTTCTAATAAGCCCAGAAAAACCTTACGCAAAAAGTTAAGCTACTTCTCACCATTCAAGTGTCCATCAAAAAAGAATGGATCGATGACATAATCCCCAACGATGGCACCCCAGACACTTAAAGACCACTTATGCTGATTATCAACTTGTCTTAATAAACGTGGATTTTCTGAGGAATAATAATGAAGATTATGTGTATTAACAAATTCATTCTTATGAAATGTTGATTCGCCTGTCCATAAAAGTATTATAAAAAAAATGTGGGTTTTGAGTAATTTTTTCTCTGGCCCAGTTACACAATCTTACTCGATGCTCGAAGTCTGCATCGCTCAATTCTTGGTGTAACTGAATATGATAGGGATGTAAGCGATTCTTCTTTAAAAGAGGGCCTACTGATCTCTCACTTATACCAACTATTTCATTTATGTCCTTTTGGCTTCTGTGATGATCCTCTTCGATGGCGAGAAGAACCCTCAATTCACTATCTTCATTTGTAGAAGGTTTAACACGTTCATGTTTGGAGTAATTGGCACATGAAGTTGCAATAAATCTACTCATAACTTTCTGAAACGATTTTGCGTTTGGATGTCTTCTATCTGCATATCTTTCAGCATAAACTCTGCTGGACAATAAACAGTTTCTTTCTGCAGCACCCAACACGAATATCATACCAACTAACTCATTTTGCGAAAAATTCATTTTATAAAAATCTTGATTACTAACAACAACACTCGTAAATGGTTAACTACAGTTTTATTTATTTACGTCAACATTCAATTTTTATAAGAAGCACACTTGATTTTAGAATTTTACTTGAAATTGAAGTAAATATTTGACAAATTCTTGTTAACATGCAATGCCTCCAGTACAAAAATTGTAATTAGTCTTCTATCATAATATATTAATTTCTGTTGCGTTTTTTAATGTATAATGCAATTGTTTTATGATGTTCTTTTTTATCTATACGAGGCCATAGATTTAAAAATGTCTCAATGATCTTCTACATTTTGAAAAATTGAAAATAATTCGGAAACGGCTATATTTAGGGATAGGGAGTTGTATGGCGAACTGATAAGGATTAATATGTAGAAACCAAAAATGTAATAATATACAGGGTGTTTTATTTGAAAAAGTACACTTTTACTAGTTCGAATAATGGTTGATTGGCAAGTCAATCATAAGCACCCTGTGTGCAATTATGTCATTTTCTTCACATTAAAAGGAAGCTCTATCTGTGTACTTGTTCTGATATAAATTAGATAGCTTTTATTTTTCAACAGTTAAGGAGGTACATTTTCAAAGCAAACTCTGTAATTTCAATTTTTTTTAGAAAAATCGAAATAACTCAAAAACGGCTATATTTAGGGATAGGGAAATATATTGCGAATTTGTTAGGAACAATGTGTAGAATTCAAAAAAGTAATAATATACAGGGTGTTCCATTTAAATTTTTTTATAATAATTTGGTCCTCTTTAAATAAACAACCTGTATTCGCGTGAATAATTTTAAAATATGCACACAACTAAACTATAACTGCATTCCAAATTTTATTAATCTAGCTTATATAAAACGGAAGATATAGAAGAAGGCGCTCTTGTTGCCGGACCCTGTATATATATATATATATATATATATATATATATATATATATATATATATATATATATATATATAATTATCTAGAAGACCAATATGTACATAGACATGTACCTCAACTATACAATTTTAATTTTCTATATTGAGAGGTGCAGTGGCGTTTAAAATACCTTCCCTTAACGCTGTGTTCGAAAAATCACGCAATTCATATACAGTGATGAAAGTTTAGAGGAATTACAAGCAGTTAGCTTATTCAATTAGCGTACCCCACAGCACCAGTGAGGTTCCTGGAGAGGTTGACGGTACAACCGTTTATCCATGCGGTTCGAGGTAATGATAACAAGTTCCTCTAGGACTAGTATAAAAAAATACATTCTAAAAATTTGCCGTCCGTTAACTTGACACCTTTTACAGAAAATCTTAATTTTCTAATTTGGTGTACCTAATACGCCCCTTAGCAGCCACCCTACGACTTTACTATAGGTGTCATTAGTCTCAAAATACTTCAAGCACCTTTTTAGTTTTTAAGATTCTAGACGGCAATCCTAATTCAGAAAAAAACACTTTATGTGCAAGCGAAGTGTAATGTCGGTTAACAATACGGCAAAGTGTCATTAAGGCGAGTTGGGAATATGAAATTATGGATATACCTATGCAAAATTTCACAAATATGGGAGTAATTTGTATTTTTGGCAATGTAACTACGGGAAAAAACACTGCATTACGAATTTTCGCAAAGTGATTTGATATTTGTGAAATTTTGCATATAACCATAATATTTTCCAAACAACTTTTCTTAATAACCTTTCCGGTATTAATATGACAGAAGTGGCTCTTTCCTTCTACATAACATGTTTTTTCTGTTAATTGTCATGGCCGCATAGATTTTTATAAATGAAGAACTTGGTTAAAATTATTTTCAGACAAGGTAAAAATTTATAGCACCTATAATGAAGTCAATCCGGGGACACAGTATAAATCGTTGATTTAGGGGCGTTCACTTTTAGTATCCAAGAAACTCCCTTCTATTGGCTTGCTGTTCAATACGAATAACGAGAAGTGGAGGCATTTATAAACCTGAAGATGTTAAATGCGATTTTGACGGAACGTCGTGAGAACCAAAACAGCTTTTGGAGGCTAAAACTGATACGCGAATCAACACTCGAAAAATCAATGATTCATATACCAGCTACTGAAACCTATTACATATGTGTATTATACTGCCACTAAACTAGTTCTTGGAATTAATATATATCCGTTACAAATTAAGTTTTAAGTAATAGATAATTTATTTAATTTTATAGAATTAATTTATTTAATGGTCCACAATTTATTTACCTTAATATTAATTAACATTTCAGCGATAATGCTACATTTGAATTTATAATTAGAATTTTATTTATAAATCGAATTGAACTTAAACAGTTCTGATAACTTACACCAATATCTAATCCATCAATGAATCGATGATAGTCCGAGGTTCGGTCGGTAGATATCAACAATCAATAACGCAGACCGGTCCAGCCACTGCTATGGCCTTACCGCACTACCTCTTAATACAGTTACCTCGAAATTTTATAATTCATGGTTAAAATTTCATGCTTTTTAGTTTTTAATTTAAAATACTAGTTTTTGATATTATAAATATTTTATCTTGTAAGTAATTTTAGTTTAATAAATTTGTTTAATTACAATCGACTGTTTTACTTCCATTTCGTCTCTGTTGGCCAATTAAACCTAACAAGATATCCTTGCTACATATTATTCCAATTATTTGTGCAATATTGCGTTCAACCAAATACATTTAGCATGAGATGTTCCGTTCAAGAAAACTAAACTTTTATTGTCCATTTTGCTTTCTCATATACTTACGTACAAAGAGAAAGGCTATGTAATCGGTTTAAATTTTTAATTTTTTTACATATCTGGAGGTTTTATGGCCTAAACAAAACGAAAAACATATTTTTAGAAAAAACAATTTCGTCTCTGACTGTGTGTCTGTGTGAGTGTGGAGATATCTTTGAACCATTAAAATTATCGATAAAAAAGTCATTTTTAGAGAAAAATAGTCTGTGTGTCTGTGTGTGTGCGGGATATCTTTTGAACCCGTAAAGCTACCGATATGAAATTTGATACAAAAATTCTTTGCCATAAAATCTAGGTCAAGTTCGTTAATGAGCAGAATCCAACCAGTGGCGGGGCATTTTTAGGGGATCAGAAAACTAAAAAAATTAATTGCTTCAAATTTTAAAAAGTTACATAATTAAAATATCAAACTAATACTTTTTTTATTTAATTTCAAAATAAAAATAAAAAAACCAGTGGCAAAATTGTGCATTTTTTAATTTATCAACCGATTTTTTTGAAAGTCGAGCATTGGGCATAAGCATAAGATCCCTAAGAATAAATTTGTCAAAATTAACAAAATTTAAAATGGCGGATCAAAAATGGGTGATTATCGTGTTTATTTAATTTATCAACGGATTTTTTGAAAGTCGGCTATTGGGGTTTTTTAAGCTCGCTAAGTGTAAATCCTTTGTCAATATTAAAAAATTCAAAATAGTGGATCAAAAATGGGAGATTATCGTATTTAAGATCCGATGTGATTACAATTCAGGTATTATCGGCTAATGATGAATTTTGCAACTTTGTTAATTTGTAAAACATTACCTAAATAAAAAACTTTTTAGGGTGCAAAATTTTTTTGAAAGTTGGGTATTGGAGGTTTTTAAGATCGCTAAGAACAAATCATTTGTCAAAATGGCGAATCAAAAATGGGGAATTATCGTGTTTAAACACCGATATGACTCAAATTCAGGTATTGTGGGCTTTAAAGTTATTTATTTACATATATGAGAAAGCATTATGGCAGAAAATTTGGCAGCGGTTTTATATCATTAAGTCCATGGGAATTATTAAGATATGATATTAGCTTTCTTTAAGCCAAGAAATATAGCAAAAGAAATTAACAAAAGCTAGAATAAATTTTAACACCTTATAAGTAAAACCATGTCATATTTATTATGAAATCTTTTTCTGTGCAAATTGTCATCAAGTGTGCAACTGTGGCCATTCTGTTCGTACATCTGTGTCCCTCCGTCTTTCTGACCGTCAGTTCACTATATTATTTCGCACTCGAAGCTTACACTCAGAGAGAATTTTTTTCTAGGCGACCTGATAAAAAAGAAGCAATTAAGGAAAGGCAACGAACGCTTATAACGCACATAACTTCGGTGTGTATTGATAAATTCCACACGCCTTTCACACAAGGTCTACACCAATTAAGTACATAGGACCCTATTCGGGTTAACTCAAAGGTCCTAATCAAGGCAACATACCTTAAGCTTGCAATAGTATATTATAAGCGCAATTTTATGTGGTGAGGAAGGACGTTACACTAAAGCGCGAAATGGGTCAGATAAGCACAGCCGTGACCCCTAAAGGATTTTTGCTCCACATATCATTTTTTCAAACCTTTAAAATCCATTATCTCATTTTTTAAACAAAAAATAAATCTACTGGGACTCTGATTTGTAGTTAGCGAGACAATTTGTTACCATAGTTATTAAATAGAATTTTAAACACCCGGTTGTAAGGCTACCACTGGCAATAAAATGACACTTCAGCACTGTCGTCTACGTTCAACAAGTGACATTGCAATGACATTAAAAAAAACTATTTTAAAATACCGCTATCTTACTTTGTGCACGGTGTAACTCGGCCGTTAGAGTACCTATCAACTGGGGGTGATCACAGTATGATTATATACTCTAATTGTGCAAAGCACTAACACTTTTGTCAGATTTTGCGTTTTTGATTAATTTGAAGTAAGTAATTTAGGAAAATATAGTCATCAGTAAAAATTATAATGTGAATTTCTATGAATTCAAGTGACGCTGTAGATTAGATACTTGTCAATGTCCTTAGATTAATCAGTCAGCGTCACAATTGATTACGTTTAGGTGGCAGATATTTATTTCTACTTCGATTTTTTTAATTTACAGGTAACAATCAAATTTACTAAAAACAAAAATTCTAAACCATCCGAGTAGGTTGCGCTCGTAACACCCACAAATAGAACAATATGTTACTTTTTACATCAATGCATACAGAGTTTAATTTCCTTTCCTCAACACTTTACTGAGTATTTTGTGCTTTCAAAATTCTATGACGTATGTGTTCTGCAGTAGGTGGTACATAAAATTTAGTTTTGTGAATCCCCATTAAAATCGCAACTTGTAAGATCTGGTGACCTAATGGATCCTTCACCTCCGATCGAGCCATCAGGTAAATAAGCATTCAAAAACTAACGCAAAACAGTTTCTTCGACAAATTTTCTAGCTGCCTTAGTAACAATTCTTGATTCAATTGAAGTTATGACTGTGCGCATATGATTTTGGACTTTAGTATGTTGTTATATCTGCGTTTATAAACTTAATTTTACTTCCATATCCAACGGATGAGAAGTACTGTATCGCTAAAAAATTTTTAAAAAATTTGTATTTGCTGAATCACTTTAAAATGTTCGAAAACGTCCAAAAACAAAATTTGAGCAAAAAAAATCTTGTCTGTGTCTGTGTGCCTGTGTGCGTGTGTGCGTGTGTGCGTATATGCGTGAGTGCGTATGTGCGTGTATGCGTGTGTGGGTGTGTGCGTATGTGCGTGTGTGCGTGTGTGCGTGTGTGCGTGGGTGCGTGGGTGCGTGGGTGCGTGGGTGCGTGTGTGCGTGTGTGCGTGTGTGCAACTGTGCGAGTGTGCGAGTGCGCGAGTGCGCGTGCGTGCATGCGTGCATGCGTGCTTGCGTGCGCGCGTGCGTTCGTGCGTTCGTGTGTGCGTGCGTGCGTGCGACTGGATTGAGACGTGGAATAGCATAGGGTGGTCTTCAGTGACGAATCCCGATTCTGCTTGGGAATGCACGATGGTCGCATGAGGGTCAGATGTAGACGTGGAGAACTTCGCAATGTGCAGATTTCTGTTGAGCGGCATGTGCACTACACTGTGGGGGTTATGGTATGGGGTGCTATTGTTTATGGAAGCAGGTCTCAGTTGGTATTCATGCGAAGCAATATGAATGCCCACCGATATTTTTATGAAGTGGTAGAACCCCATAATCTTCGGAACCGCCAGGAGCTGGAGGACCCGATTGTCCAACAGGATAATGCCCGTCCCCACATCGCAAGGCATTCTATGGAGCGCTTCGAAGAGGCTAACGTCAATATCTTGCCGTGACCACCCAGATCTTCCGACCTTTCGCCCGAACATGTGTGGGACATGATGGGTAGAAAACTCAAGCAATTAACCAATCCTCCACAGGCACTAGAAGCTCTTCGGCATGAATTACAGATTGCCTGGGATGTAATATCTCTGGAAGAATTCGACCACCTGTTTGAATCCATGCCAAGAAGGGTGCGGGAGTGTGAAACTAATAGGGGTGGTCCAACGTATTATTAATAAAAAAATCCTTTTTCTTCTGTTTAATTTATTTCAAATTTTAACCATCTTGACTAGTTAACATTTCTGCCAAGTTTGGTCCAAAAATTCCAATACCATCGTGGTGTTGCATTTTTTATGCATATATTTCAATAGCTTCTCACTCTAGAAGAGCATAATGACAGGTTTGCGTTGATAAAATTTCCCAATTATCAAAAGGAATGTTATGATTTAAATTATTTTATGTATGTTCAGTTACGACAGACTTCTCTGGTTGATTCAATCTACAACGTTTCATATGGTAAGAGCATAATGACGGGCTTGCGTTGATAAAATTTCCCAATTATCAAAAGGAATGTTATGATTTAAATTATTTTATGTATGTTCAGTTACGACAGACTTCTCTGGTTGATTCAATCTACAACGTTTCATATGGTCTTTACGTCTAGTATCAAAGCTTATATTTTGAAGTTCTAATATACACTTTTCAACAAGAACAAGATATACGATATACTCCAGAAGCCAATAATGGATTTGGAGCATGTTTAGGTAATCTTCATTCTTGTAGACTCCAATTCCACGGTTAATTAACATTTTGCCAATTTTATCCGTAACGTTTTTATAAAAGGAAGACAATTAAGTAATAATTGTTCTTTAGGGATACATCTAACAGGTTTAATTATACTATTAATTTTTTTAATAGAATAACCTTTACCTTGAATGATCACATTCACATTTTAAAAATTCTGAATCACAAATTCATTTATCGTGATCCACTAGATCTTTGATTACCTAATTTTTTGACGTGGAAGATGATTTGATCTTTCTTTGTGTGTCAGTTCCCGCTAATAAAACTCTAAAAGGCACAGATGAATTTTGTGTGTTAGAAATTAATGTATCTAACAACTGTACACTTCTATTAGAATTCTGTTTCCACTATAAACAGAATAGTTGGGTGAATACAATTAAAAATAATACATATATAATATAATAAATAAAACTACACCAAATTAAAGGTTTACTCCTGACTAAGAGAGCTTCCTATAGCTATACCATCAAGTTGCTCACAAAATTTTTATTCCACTGAAAAGAGGCAGTATTAACTCACCTATAGTGTTAACGTTTTGGTTTCAGTTATTGTGTTGGGGTCATTATGACCCGCGAGCCTATAGTTGTCGTTTTATTCTGGTTAAATTGATATAACAGTAAATAATAATAGGAAATAAGATGAAGTATTTATTACATTTTATTACGTTATTTTATTTTTATTACATCTTATTATAAATGTTATGTAAAGAACATGTGAAAAACGTATTTATAAAAAAACATTTATACTTCGATGGAGACGTTTTCTTTCTTGCAATAATGGACTGATCAAGGAATTGCCCAGTTCTTTAAGAAATAGTCACCATTTTGTAAGTTTTCAGCATTCCTGAACATAAGCGTTGTAAGCTGAAACTTCCATGATATTGTAAAAGATAGTCATTGGCCATCTTTTAGTTTGCCGTCTGCATGTGTATGTTATTATTAATTTGTCTAACGTGTCTACAGCACCTTTAGTTTTGTTGTAATCTAAAATCATAAACGGCTTTTTATGATCTGGCTTACATACTCCGTTATCTTGGTGCATGGCGCTCATAATCGTAACATTTTTATTTCGTTTCGGAACATAGGAAACTATCGACGTGTCCTTGGTAAAGTAAAATTTTGAAAAAATAACTTCTTTCCTATTGCAGACCAATGCGACTGGCAATTCAGGATTATTTTTGCGAATAGTGCCAACCATGGTTATTTTTCTTTTCGATAGCATCTGCCCTAGATCGTGCGAGGTAAAAAAATTATCACACGTTACGTTGTGACTTTTTAGATCATAAGTAAGCTCTAGTACAACTCTTTTACCTTGACCTCTCTATGGAGGTTCAGCTTCTTTTTTCCCGAAGTAAACTTGCATTTTATATGCATAAACAGTTACAGAATCGCATAAAGTCCAAATCTTGACTCCGTATTTAGCAGGTTTATTCGCGATGTACTAAAAGGACAACAGCCTCTAAAAGGCTCATCTACTGTTACATTTTCGTGAACATTATAGAGCTTAGGTAGAATTGCAACCCATTCATCCCACAAGTCCCGTGCGGGAGCTAATTTATCAGTTTGGCGTCGTTGTGGTCGAGTTTTGTATCGCCAATGCGAATTATTCGTGCAATTACATTAAATCGTTGTAGGGACATCGTTTCTCTGAATATTGGACGACCTACATTTCCATCCGACAGACTGGCTTTTGCCTCTCCATGAGGTTTATATACTCCAGCTAGAAACAGTATGCCAAAATATGCTTCTAGTACAACTCATGTTGGTTCTTGAAACGTGTCGCCACAAAGTCTTGCGTCTTCTAAATTTGACATGTTTAAAATTAGGTTTACAATTTTGGGTGTGAAAGTGCGCGGATTTCATATCAATTATTCGCGACGTAGCATACCTTGTTGTTCCAGGAATCAACGAAATAGTATTTGCTGCTGATAATCTTTCCGATTGATGTGTTCATTCCATACGATATTGCCATCTTTTGAAGTTACGTGATTATCCGTATCAGCTTCATCTGAAATCGTAGCTTCCACTTCATCATCCGATTCGCTATTACATATCTCGGTTTCAGACAAATGGTCTTCTTCTTCAAAAGCATTACAATCACTATCAGAAACGCACAAAAGTTTCTCAAGTTAAAATTTCAATTGTTAGGTATTTTTATTATAGTATAGCATCAAGTTTGATATTTACTACGAAACTAACACACAGATGCTCACTGGCTGCATTTATACGCGGAGCCACAGACAAGTCTTAGCAGGGATAAACTTGTTTACCGGTACGCAAATAACGCATGCAATATGCGCAATATTGCACAATAATGTGGCAATACAATGTAAATTATTTATATTTATGAAAATAAAACAAAACTAATAAAATACATGATAATAATCTGCTTCTCGTTCTTCTAATTTGAACTACACAAGTCACCGTGTCATATAGACAGTGAGTGTAACAAATATATTTAAAAAAAACTGATTATAATTATATCTAGGTACACCGTTATTAGAGTAATGAAACCAAAGTCATGCAGTGACAACGAAATATTTAATTAAATTAACGAATTAGATAGATAGGATGTGTTTAAGATAGGACGAGTTTAAGTTTGTTCCGCATCTAGCTTTCGGAAGTGAAACAAATACGTGTTAAAATGACAACTTCTAAATCAACAATATAAGGGTAAGATTGTTAACAGATTTTTATACCCGGCGATTTGAATACTAATAATAAACAAAGATAATAATAATCTAACCAGTAGAAGTTCCGTTACGTGTAAATGGCTCTTTAGTTGAAATAGGCGCCAAAATAACATTTAGGGTTGCTGTATTGCGTTTTAAGAAGAGGTACGGCTCTTTTAAACCAATGCCAGATGTGTATGTTAAAACCGGTAAGTAAACTTAAAGCGTAAATAAATACCACCCTTTTGTCTAAGGATTGAACTGAAACAGGTAAAAATATTTGCAATAACAGTGAATTATAGAGAACTAATAAAAAATAACTTACTTTGTTACAGTAGCGCGGGGTAAAGAAAGCAATCATAAATACGTATTTGTGGGAAAAATACCAGATGTGATTCATCCTTTTAATGGACCACTTTCTATAACCAATCCAAACGTAAGCATTGTCATAAGAACTGTTTTATTAGCTTAGATGATAAAAATAAATAACTAGATCGAATACGTAATCCAAAGTAAAAAAAAAACAAATAAATAAATAAAATAGACAAATAACTGGCTCTAATTTGTAATCGAAATTTTAAATGAAAGTAATTAAATAATTTCTTTTCTCAAATAAATGATAGCAAATCGCGATAGGGAACAATCTAATCTAAAGACAAGCAGAACGGTACTGAATAGATTTTATCGGTTTGAATATTACTAATAAACACAAAATAATAATAATTTAAACAGTAGAACTTTGTCAAATATAAAAATACAAAGGACGCGACTATACAGGGCAGATCCGTATGAAGTGGTAAGTTTTTGAACATTTTTTTTTCTCTTTGTTTTCAAATTTGAAAGTTGATCCAATTTTAGTTTTTGCTACTATATGTGATTATAAGTTTAATTATAACAGTGTGTTGCATATTGTCTTAGACAATTAATTGTAATCAATGAATCCTAAAGGTAAACAATTAATGTCGAGAGAGCTAACGGGGCCATTATCGTTATTTGTTGTTACCCTTCAATTGAATAAAAAAAAAGAAACTTAGAGGATGAAAACGTTTAAGTTGTCACAGTTCGAGACAATAATAAAACAGATTTGATAAATAAATATTAAATTAAATAACAAAGAAATAATTATAACTCGGAAAGCTACATTAAAAATAATTGAACCATTTGGTCGCAAATAAATAACAGCATCCGGTGACAGGCGCGAGAGCCAGGAATCGCGTAGGGAGCAATCTGGTTGAAACGTGACGTGATTGAAGGGTATGTAAGTGGTGAAAAATGTGTATGTATATATGTATATTTAGATATTCATACAGTAAGTATACACTCTATTATTTATACCTTTCTTTCCTCTGTCTATCTATCTACTTCTGACTTCCTTACGTGTCGAGGCAGTAGACAAATAACTGTCCGGTAGTAGGACGATACCGTTAGATTTGGCCAGTAACCGGTCTGCTCGCTATGGTGTTACTCAATAGAACAATACAATGTCTCGGATCGACCTGGCTACAAGCAGCGGTCAAGGTCGAAACAGACAGGCCTCGTTGCTGACGACTGTGCAAGGAATGAATGACGAAAAGGTAGCTACGCGAAATGTTAGAGGTATGCATGGTAAAGAATTTGAAATTGCGAATGTAATGTACGAAAGACACCTTGAAATTCTATGTGTATCGGAGACAAAGCGCAAAGGAAAGGATGCTGTGGAGATGAAGGATTGCAGCCTAGCACTATGGTGAGGAGTTCAGACGGAAGTGCATGGCGCAAAAGGAGTTGGGGTGATCGTAAGTGAAAGAGCGAAAATATGTGTTAAACTGTACGAATTAGTATCTCCCCGGGTAATATGGCTTAGAATGAAAGTGGAGTTTCGAAGAATTTTCTTATTGCATGCTATGTACCGGTGAATGGAGAAAGAGACCAGAGGCGTGAAAACCTCTGGAATGAAGTAGAGAACGTGTTGAATGTATGTAAGCCAAACGAAAGAGTGATGATAGTGGGGGCTATGAACGGATGGGTAGGTGTACAGAGAGAACATACTGAACGCGTTCTGGGAAAGTTCAGAAACAAAGAGTCAATGAGAATGGTGAACGCCTGGTGAACACCTGTGTGGACAGAAGACTGTAAAAGACACTCACGTTGAAAGTGCATGGATAAGCCTGAAAAACTGTTGTTGTCAATTGTGCCGTGCGGATATGTGGAAGGGCGACTGTAGGTAGACAACAAAATGTGCTTGGTGGAATGAGTTGGTAAAAAAGGCAGTATGTAAGAAAAAAGATGCGTACGTGGCAATGATTGCTGCAAAAAATGAGATTGAGGAAAAGCGATTGTATGAGGTGTACAGATTAAAAAACAAAGAAGCGAAGGAGGCAGTGAGAATAAGTAAAGACGAAGTGATTGCTGTGGAAGGAGAGAAAATGGGTCAAAAATACAAAACGTGGCCCAAAACATAACGCTGCAGGAGTGATGAATACGAGCAACGAAATAGTTTGGGACGATTATGAAGTGAGGAAATGCTGGCAAGAATATTTCGGAAAGCTGTAGAAGGAATGGTGAATGAAACAGGATATTCGGATAAATGAGGTAGAGAAAAGGGTAGGAAGGTTGAAAAACGGCAAGGGAGCAGACGTAGATGAAACCACTGGTGAAATGCTAACGTATGGGGGTGCAAAGCTTATACGAAGATTGTGTGAATTATTCAATGTATGCCTTATGTGTGGAAAAGTGCCGAGGGATTGGAAGAGTGCGATCATTGTACCACTGTATAAGGGTAAGGGGAACATGAGTGAATGCAAGAACTACAGAGGAATAAGTTTGCTCAGTGTCCCTAGTAAAGTATTTGGAAGAATTATAATTGATAGAGTACGAGAAACTACACAAACTAAGATTTCTGATGTGCAGGGTGGTTTTATGCCAGGGAGAGGATGTGTCGTTCAGATGGTTGCTCTCCAGCAGGTGATCGAAAAGTGTTTAAGGGTAAAAAGGAAGCTGTACTGTGCGTTTGTAGATCTGGAGAAAGCATACGACAGAGTGAATAGGGAGAAGCTGTGGGAAATATTAAATGAATAAGGCGTAAATAAAGGTCTAACAAACGGAATAAGGGCAGTATACAATGCTGCCGGATATGTGTTAGGTTGAGAGGAAGTGTGAGTGAATACTTTAATATTGAGCAAGGAGTGCGACAAGGCTGGTGATGTCATCGTGGTTGTTCAATGTATACATGGATAAATGTGTTAGACAAGTATGTACCGATACAACTGGTGTAGTGGTTGGTGACGTAAATGTACGACTTCTGGTGTATGCAGATGACACAGTCTTATTAAGTGACAGTGCGGGTGAGCTACAAACCGCTCTGAGGAAGTTTGATAGTCTGTGAGAGCATGGGCCTAAAGGTAAATATGAACAAAACTAAGATTGTGGTATTCAATCGGGAAGGTGAAAAGGAGAGTAGAGTATTTACTCTGCAAGTGGACGAGCTGGTATATCTGAGTAGAATGTTTACTGCAGCTGGTACAATGGAGGGCGAGATTGGACGAATGGTCTAAGCTGGAAGGAAAGTGATTGGAAGTATGTGGACGATAATGAGAAACGAAAGCATGAGCCTAGCTGCGAACCGAGCAATCTATAATGGCGTGTTTGTCCCGTCAGTACTGTATGAAAGTGAGACATGGGTATGTCAAAAAAAGCACGAAAGAAAATTAAATGGCGTAGGTATGAGATTCCTGAGAACCGCATGTGGTAAAACGAGAAGGGATAAGATAAATAATGAATGCATAATGACGGAGTGTGGCGAGGAAAAGACGATGATGGATAGATATAAAAGTAGTACATTACGTTGGTCTGGTCACATTGACAGAATGAACAACGCAAGATTAACGAAGCAAATATATGTGAGTGAGGTTAGAGGAAAAGCCGGGTCTGGTAGACCGCGAAAACTTGGCTGAATGTAGTAGAATGTATGATAAAGGGAAGAAAGATAAGGAGTTTTAAAAATAATAGGGCATGTCAGAGACAATGTATGAACCTTGCGGAAGCTAGGGAGGTATGAGGAAAGCATGGAGAAAGATTGTGAATGAAAAATAAATAAGATCTATTTGAAAAATGTGATCGATATATTCAACGGTTGCTTTTAAGGAACTTTAGTCAATAGTAATACAACGTCAATACTGACCATAATGTTACCTTCTTGCGTATTTTTTCAATTAAATTTGTAGGATTTTTGGTATGATGGAGTACTTTTGCTACATGAGGCCGTAAGAAAAGATAAAGTGTCACGCAAGGTTATATGTAGGAGATGCAATTGCACTCGTAATAGGTCCTAAAAGAACATTCGGTTTATGAATCTATGGTAAACCATATAGTTTTAGTTATAATCATTTATATTTAAGATAACCGTTGCATTACCTTTGTCTGACGGTATCACAATTATGTTATCATCCGTTTTAAGATCTAATAAACCCTTTCGTTGATGCAGGATAATTACTTTTTGGAGGTTTTGCTTTATGCAATATTTTAATTGTTTCATATCTAACTTCATTAGCTGCATCATTTAATAGAACTCAATATTAAAAATTATATCCTAAAATGGTATTACATTTGGCGTTATGGAAATTTTATCAAGGCAAACTCATTATTATGTCCGTCTACAGTAAGAAGCTTTTGAATTATATAAACGCCTAAATAACTTAAACAGGCAAGGAGAAAGTCTCAGATTAAATAGGTATTGGCATCTCGTAATTAAAAAACGACAAAATTGTATGCCTTAATTTTAATTTTAACTGGTGGTAATTTTCTCGGTTTTTGCAGTATTTTACCTAGACCTCGATGTAAATGCTTTACCAGTTACGTATGTTAAATTAAGATAAGTTTAAACATACACATTATGTTTTCATTGTATAATAACGATTACAGTCCTTAAATATTAACGGAAAATTATTTATTTGTTGAATTTAACTAGATATTACATTGGTGTGTTAAGTTTTGAATACTTTTATTAGATTAAATTAAAGTGGTTTTTCACAATCTTGGTCTTACATTATAAATTAATTAAATTTTGTTAAATTTGATTTTTAATTGTGACACTTTTTGTTGTTAGTCTTCGTCCGTTACAGCGTGTTCTGAATCGTCATTTGCACGGCGGGTTGGTTATATTTACTGTATTTAAGATCTAGCTAATCTTCACTAAAATCAAATTATATTCCGTAGTTGGCTTTTTTATATACGTTTCCTAACTATTGTAGGTGGCTACCATTTATGTTTTCAGATTTCATATATTTATTTGACATCTTAAATAATTTTCAAAGCTATTGTCATTTACTGAAGAAGATGGCTGTAATTGTTATCGAATCGTTAAAATATTTACTGATCGAGCTAATCTTTACTTAAATTATATTCCGTAGTTGGCTTTTTCATATACGTTTCTAACTACTATTGTAGCAGGCTACCATTTATGTTTTCAGATTTCATATATTTATTTGATATCTTATATAATTTTCAAGAACTACTACCATTTACTGAAGAGGATAACTGTAATTGTCATCAAAATGTTAAAATTTGTAAAAAATTAATAAAAAATACACGATTTCCTACCCAAAATTACGTATCTGAATTATGAGTTAAAGTTTAGGTTTTCATAAAACCGCAAGATAACCTGAATATTAGAATTAAGGCGCGTTTGTTTTGAAGCCGCATTTTCGAAGAGGTAGAGGTGATGAAGTTGGAACACGGTCTTACTCCTTATAGTTTTGTCGAGAGCAGTTTGTTAAAGAGTACCACAATATTAACATTACTTACAGTGTTTGCTACCTATACAAAACAAATTGTTGATCGACTTGCAAATAACAATAAATTGCTTTTGTAAAGGAAAGGCCATCCATTGCTACGTAACGCTGAAGCAGTAGAAGCTGTAAGGCAACGAATGGAAAATCAATTCGTAAATTAAATACTCAAACTAGTAAATTGTGAAAATAAAATAAATACATGAAACTAACTTTATTATGCAATTGGTTGCTTCGAGCAATTTTTATAGTGTATTCAATGAAATGTGACTAACATGATTGTGCTTAATGGGAATTTAGAGTTTGTTGTTATCTATTATTACCAATATTACAACTTTTTCTACGAAATTCAAACTGCCTTCAGTATTAATCAATCACCCGTATAACTGCAAGGTATTTCATTATAGCCCAAGTTTATTTAATGTTTTTAAAACCCGTATGTATTGTCTGGACTGTCTGGAAAAATGGAAATATTTAATTTTGTTTGGATAGGACTATAATAGTTTCTGTTTCTACCTAAACTATTTTATAATTTGAATCGGTGGTCTCAGGCGGTTACCATGATTAACGCTTCTTCCGGATGGTGAAAATAAGTAAAACTATGGAAGCAACTCTAGGAAGCCGTATTTGTATTTTTTAAATTGAAATTAGTACAAGAAATAATTTCTGATGAAGAAAAAAAGATGTATCGTAACTAACTGAAAAAAATGATCTTGTTTCTCAACATTTCCTGACAATGCAGATTCGTTGAACTCGTTTATATTAGTCATCCAAAAATAATTCTAATTCTGTTTAAACTAATTCGAATTTATTTAAAAAATTTTCAAATATCTTCAATCTATTAGGTAATTTAACGGGATTGGCATCATCTAAAAATGTTCTAAAACGAGTCATTGACCCTTTTATAGCTGCACGATTTGTCTTTTATGTTTTTAGTTTCTCTTCAATCACTTTGTAAGGGATTATTAAAATCAAAGTAATAGAAAAAATAGTATACGACGCTAATTTTTGTGTAATTCATTAAATTGCTGCAGATGTAAGCATAAAATGTGCTAACGAAGCGATTTAGTAAACTGTCTGTTAACTACAGGCATAATAAACTAATAATTCTGTTATATAAGTTCAAATGATCGAATTTTAGTTAAAAGGCAATATACATACATGGCAGGAAATAGAAATGAAAATTACGATTTTTGTAGGCTTAATATAGGGTCCCAAATATAGAAGGTGACTGATGCGTAACATCTCACCATCACCATGGCATATCATCATAAACAGTACATATTGTAATGATCTAGATGAATCCTTACGAATTTTCCTTTCCTAGAAATAATTCCTATCAAAACTTATTTCCTAGTTACTTCCACAACTCTTTATCACTATTTAAAAATGATATCAGTTGTTGCCCTCCAGCCTTTCCCCTATATATACCCGATCCTCAACATACAACTTCTAATTCTACCAGATACATTGCACTTACTTATTAATAAACCCGATACTCACATACACTTTGTACACAATCAGACACATTTACACCTCCATTATTCAGACCAAATACCTGTTACCAAATTAATTAACATTGCTCTCTTATTACCTTTTACCACAACCCTTCCAGACATATTAGAATCATACTTAATACTCTCACACTTACACTTAACCTGATATACATAAACCTTTACATTCTTTGACCCAACCTGCTGGTTTTACTGATTTACCTACTTTCCACCCTGATACCGTCTCCCTTGTTCAACCCCAATTCATAATAATAATTGATTAATACCTGCATATCTATCCCAAAAACCCTCTTCGGAGGCACCTCTAAATCAAAACAGCTTGGAGGTCAACGCCCCGAGTTGTGGGTGTAAAGTTGCTATAAGTACACTTTACTGGAATTGCCGGAGGTGATTAACCCCGTATTTTCCAGCAAGGGGTACGAATTATCTAAATTAATGACCACGCCCTACCACAAGAGTGAAAAGCAATTTAAATAATATATAGGTTGAATCGTTAACGTTTGGAGGTGAAGGCCCCGACATAAAGGTTCAATTTATAAAGATCGACGTCGCTATATGCCTGGTGGTGGAAGCCCCGTGCGTATAGTCACTTTCCAAAGTAATTATTAACCTTTAAGTGATTTCCCGTACAGGCAAACAGTGTTTGGAGGCGAAGGCCCGAGCACATAGATTTATACCCACCCGAATCCACCTACTAATCAGCCAAAACTACCCCATATATTTGATTATACTCCACTTCCCTAATCTTAGAAATTATAGATTGGTAAAACACATGGTCGAGCATAACCCAAGTATTGACAAAAACATATAAAGTATAAACCATACTCACCTGTAACACTTCCCCATACAACCACACTCCGTTATAATAAAACCTACATCATCGTACAAGTCATTAATCGTTCATTAATTTTCACTGATAAGAATATAAAATTCGTACTGTCCGATATTTTCTAGTATCCTCCAGAGAAGGCGAAACCAACGCACGTGAAAAGTGACAGTGGCGTACCTCAGGAACGAGTTACCAGAATACTTATTTTATTTCATAATTTATTATTCCTTATTTTATACCAGGATACATTTTTAGTTCATTATTATTGTCATATAAAGTTTTTTTATTTTTGTAATTATAGTCCTGAATAAACGCATATTAATAGTTTGAGTTGTAATAACAATTGTCCACAAAAGAGTAAGGTGGTCTGATCACGCCTTTGGGGAGTCTCCTAGCTCAAACAAGAGCATACCAAAAATTTATTGTAGCAAACGTTACAATATGAATTATGTAAAATTGTAGCAGCAACTGTAATTTATGTCTAATGTTTGGCTTTCTACAAATTTCAATGTTCAAAATCAACGAGAAGACTGGTTATTAGTAAGTATGCCAGATCTAACATGACAGTGCTACACGGTTCAGTTTGAATGCGTTCAAATAAATCTGAATTGACAAATAAGTTAGGATTATATTTCGCATGACAAAAATCGTATTTGTTTTCTATCCACTTGTTATCTCAATCAACACAAATCAAGTCCTTCGACCACTGCAACCACTAATTAATGTACGAGGATGTATTGATATCTATTTAGTCTAGACCGGTTCTGTGGATAAAGCAAATATTGCGTTACCATAACAACGAAGAATAATAACATATTAGAAGTGTCAGTGTACAGTTTCGCGTCAAACCAGAGTTGCGTAATAAAATTTGAAAAAAAGGATGTCGACCGAAATTGTGAAAATTGAAAAATTGGAGTAGTGAACCATCATCAAGTCCCTGTATTTTAAGGGGTTAAGATGTAAGATATGCTTAATACCCTTTGCGATCAATGTCCTCCGTATGTGATCGTGAAAAATTGGATTTCAAGCTTCAAAAGGAAGTAAATTTTCCATTGAAGAAAACCGATCGGGAAGGCAAGTTTCTGTGTTCACCCCTGTAAATATCGATGCAGTTCATGACAAGATTTCATCAGACCGTCGAATATCTGGAGCACTGAATATTTCATATGAACACTTCCATCACATAGTTCACGTCGATTTGGACATCAGAAAAAGTTATGTAAAATGGATACCCAAATGTCTGAATGTTGACCAGAAGCGTACAAGCGTAGAATCATCGCGTTCGATCTATGCTCGGTTTGAAAATGATGTAAATCCGTGTTGGTACTATGGATGAAACTTGGGTACATTTCTACGACCCAAAAACCAAGTAGCAATCGATGGAATGGAGACATTATGGTTCCCCAAGGCCTAAAAAATTACGTATTTAATAATCTGCTGGAAAGGTTTTTGCTTCAGTTTTTTTGAAATTGCCAAGGAGTAATCATGATGGATTTTCTGGATAAGGGTAGAAAAATAACTTGGAATTACTTTTCGACGTTACTGACCACTCGACGAGAAAAACTTATGAAGAGAAAGTTATTTTGTTTTCGTAGGACAACGCCCCTGCACACAAATCGTATGTTTCCATGCAAACAATTCGTGATTTAGGGCTCGAGTTACTCTAACACCCACCTTATACACCAGATCTGGCTCCATCCGACTACCTTCCCTCACCTGAAAAAAGTCTAAAAGGTTCTTCCTACGTAGGGTGATAGCAGCTGTGGAGGCCTTGTTTGCAGAGCAAGATAAACAATTTTTGTAATATCTGGAGGCGCTGCAGGTACGTTGTAATAAATGTATATTGAATAATAACATACTTTAACTTTCAAATTTTGTTTGCTTCTATAGTAGGCTAAGAATCTTTCAATACATTTTCGTATATGGTAATTTTCAAGATCATCCAAACAACTACTTTTTTGTGCTTCCGTACGGCAATACTAGTTTTCCAACTCACAAAATCGTACCGAAACTGTGGTTTGGCAGCGCTCATTTTCTACATAAACATTTGCCGACAGCTGTGATACGGACCAGTTCGAGAAATAAGTATGCTATCTAATTAAAATACTTATCTTTTGGGTTTAAACGGTGTATTATTTATTATATTTATATAATTCTATACGTTTCTATAACATTTACTATTATCGTCCTCAGTAGTAGTAAAATCTTTTAGAATTGTTTAAGGTTAGAACAAATTTATGAAATATGAAAGAGTGAAAACGCAAACATAAGCATGCTATTAATATAATAGTTGGATAAACGTATTAAGCCAACTATGTAATCTCATTTTAGTAAAGAATAACTAAATCCCTAATAAATTAAATATTGTTATACTGCCTTGAAGATAACGGTCAAAGGCTAACAGTGAAAAAGTTAACAAAGTTTGAAATTGATAAAAAACATGCACAAATATAACCTTGACATATCAATTAAAGATCTAGTTAACCTAAGAAAGAAATAGCTTTGTTAATAATTGTAAGTGAAAACGCAATGTAGCGCGCTTAATAGAATTTTTAATTTTAATTTTAAATTTCCACTACATAGCTTAAATTATTATAGTGCTGTGGTAACTTAACATATATTTGTAAAGTATTTACTTCAAGGTCTAGGAAAAAACACAGAAAAAAACCTAGACGTATCAAAAGCTAAAATTAAAATTAAGACGTACCATTGTGCCTTTTTGTAATTATAAGATGCCAAAACCTATTTAAACCGAGATTGTTTCGTGCATATTGAAGTTATTAGGTTGTTTATATATCTCAATAGCTTCATGTTAATGTAAATAAACATAATAATGAGTTTGTCTTGGCAATATATTCGTATTATCAAACTGAATGTCATGATTTAAATTATTTAAAGCATGCTCAGCTACTCCAGATTTCTCTGGTTGGCCTAATCCACAAAAGCTCATATGTTGAAGGTATGTTATCTAACGTAAAAAATTCCAATACACACATAAATAGATAATATTTTTTTCTGTCCTTGATTCTGATGAAAGGACATCCAAAATGCAAATAAATTTATTTAGAACATAATCTATCCAACGCTCATGTTATAGGCCGAAAAAAAACGTTCACACTATCACAGTGTTATATAATCCTTAAAGAAATGCGCTAAAACACATCCAGTACATACAACAAATTTATGCTGTTTCTGACAGTTCATCCTGTGCTATAAAATAAATTTTAATTAAGAGATGGGTAATGTAGCCAGATAAATTTTAAAATAAGTAAATGTTTGGCTGAATAGTTAATATACCAGAAGTTCTTGTTCCCACACTTAATGGTTTAAATCGGTATTCTTAATCACACAGTAACGTACTGTTAATTTTGAAATTTTCCAAACATTTGAATAAGTTAGTCAAGTTTTTCGTCCATTCAGAATTCGTATTCGAAAGTTTTAAATTTTAAAGGTTATCGTTATTGTAATGATTTCACAATTATGTAATATACAGAGGGTACTATGAAAGGCATATGTGTAGATTAAGCTTTTTTTATGAGCAACGGGCAGAACATACAAATTGATATGATAAATAAAAATTGCAAGCGTGTTCATATTTGGATCACTTTCTTGGATAAACCCTTTAGGGTATTAATTTATTAAAATTATAATTTTTTAACTCTAGACATTAAAAAACGTTTTCAGAATGCTAGTAGTCATTATCTTCAATAAAATTTAGCTGGCCTAATGATTGATGATCACTCAAGTAATAATTGAATTACTACAGAAGTTCAGTAAGGTACGAATGTAATAGTTCAGATTTCAAGATGAACTTTCTGTTTTTTTATGGTTTGTGGACGTAATGGTATGTTGCAGTCATTAATCTTGATGCATTTTATGGAATTTGCCTTTTTATTATTATGTGAGATTAGCACAAAGTAGTTTGTGCTTTAGCTACTTATAATTGGTGCATTTGTATAACTGTACCTTCACTTTTTGTTAATATAAATTTTCAATTTATAAATTAGATGTGTAGATATACCTTATACGTTGTTTAAATATAATTATTAGTCAAATTAGCTTTATGAAAATTACTTATGATGAAAGTTTACGATCATTCTTCAATTTGCCTGGTTGTCAATCATAGAGATTTTCGTCTTACTAATCTTTATGTATTAAATCTATAAGAATAAAAACTTACTCTTAATTAGAATACATTTAAAAAGTTGTAATATGGTATGTGATTAAATCGTAACTTTTATTTAATCGACAGTAACTAAACGTCTCATATATCGACAGAAATTAATTAAATACTCGTAATTTGCTTTTAAATGTCACTTTAACACTAATTACTTTCCTGATATATTGTTTAATAGGACTTTTTATTAAGTAATTATTTAAATAATTAGTTATGCATATAACTATAAGACAAGACCTAAAAGTATTCCTCGCATGTCTGAAACGAACGGTAGCGTGTTACTTTATCAATCATAAAGAATGTAACAGTAAAAGAATAACCGTCGGGATACAAAAAGAGCACCGATTGAGTTTCATGATGTCAATAAAAATGAGACGTTTCAAATTCAACATCTAAATTTGAACATTTGCCTTTAAATTATACTATGTTTTTTATTCCTTTATTATTAGTCTCAAGAATATGTTTGGAAATTTCATTGTGAAGCTTCCCTAGTAGATCATGGATATCGAAATTCTATTCTCTTAGTAATTATATTATATTATTATTAAGTATGTTGCATCTAATTTATTATTACAATTATTAGAGTGTAATCGTATCCAGGTGTAATGACATTTACGTATTTATTATACAGCATTCGCCATAAAGTTGGGTACATACAGGAACATTTTTAATTATCTTTGGGGATCGTTTGTGAATGTCCGATAACCAAAAAATCGATTTTGACACGTCATACGATCATCCGTTTAGCAATAATTTAAAAAATTGTATTACTATTGTTGAAAAAAGGGTTAATTAGACAAGATATCGAAAAATTTTACTTTTTTTAGAATCCACCGATGACTTCATATGCCGATTTTTTTAGCAAATCAAAAACAAATTCATATTTTACCTCTAATACCATTAAAGGAAAATAAAAATGATGATTTTAATTTAAAAATAATTTTGTTTAACTAAACTACATAAGTTTGATATCAAATTAGTCGAATTTCTTGTAAAATAAAGAACATAAATTTAAAAAATACCGTCTGGTCGTGTCGCTAACTGTACCCATGTTCTTTTTCCCATATTTTTGGACATCAGAAAAATATTAAATAAACGAATAGTTTTATTGTTACAGGTTAAATACTCACTAGAGCATCCAGCCCGTAAAGGCGATTTGTGCCACGGCATAGCTTGGTGGTGTGCGCGGAATTCTTACTTAAAGAGAAGTAATAATTTTATTTTTTTTAGAATCCACCGATGCCGATTTTTTTAGAAAATCAAAAACAAATTTATATGTTACCTCTAATATCACTAAAGGAAAACAAAAATGATGATTTTAATTTAAAAATAACTTTGGTTAACTAAACTACATAAGTTTAACATCAAATTAGTCGAATTTCTTGTAAAATAATGAACATAAATTTAAAAAAACCGTCTGGTCGTGTCGCTAACTGTACCCATGTTCTTTTTCCCATATTTTTGGACATCAGAAAAATATTAAATGAACGAATAGTTTTATTGTTACAGGCTAAATACTCACTAGAGCACCCAGTCCGTAAACACAGTTTATGCCACGGCATCGCTTGGTGGTGTGCTCGGGGTTCTTACGTAAAGATCGTAAAAGGCACCCGTAACAACTCAAAAATCGTCAAAATCGGGTAAAAATTGTCAAAAACGCGCCACCTGTTAAAACCATTTATAGCGGGAAAACGTCAAGAACTGATCTACTACTTCTACAGTCTACTCCAAAAATACAAGGTGTCCCCAAATTGCTGGGACATAGAGCTACCACGTGTAGTAGAGCTCAAACTAAGTCGACTTGACCTAATTTATTTATATACCAAAATGTACCGTTTGCCCGTGAGAAGAGTTCAAAGTTTACATAAAAAAACATTTTGTACGCTGTTCAGAAATGAGTGAAACAAATTGAATGAAATTTGACAAAAGTGCATTTTAGAGGAAACAAAAGCAAAACTTTTTTTTTATAATAAATGTTCAATATGTCAAAATCACGACTTGTTGTTTTTGTATCTACTGCCAACTAAATTTTGTATTACAATTTTATTAAACTTGTACTAGGATATCTGTTAGCAGTATTTAATAAATCATTTTTTCCATCGAAACTATGCGGAATACGAAATTTTTACAAGAGTAACAAAATGAAGATAATTAATCAGTCTTCTCGCTAAAAAATTGAGAACCGTATTACCATCCCAAAGAGGTCTGAAAAAAATATCAGGGGATGAGGGTGGTTTTAACCCTTCTACAATTTCTTTTGGGTTCCTTTGATTACTGAAAGGAGAGTAATCCTCTAAAACGCACTTTTGTCAAATTTGTTTCAGTTATTGCTGAACAGCTTGCAAAAATGTTTTTTTACGTAAACTTTGAACTCTTGTCACGGGCAAACGGTACATTTTGGTATATAAATAAATTGGGTCCAATCGACTTATTTTGACCTCTACTACACGTGGTAGCTCTATGTCCCAGCAATTTTGGGACACCCTAATAAAACCTAAAACTCACTAAATATTTCGATAATTCTACGTCAAAAATTATTACCTCAACTAATCCAAGAATAACTGGAAATACGACAATTTAATTATTCGTGAAAATATGAACTTATTCGTTCATAACAAAAACTTATAATAAATTTAATTATTCAATTAAAACGAAAAATATACGTCACCGCAAACTAAACAAATGCCATCAAAAATTTATGAAATTCTAAAATTTATCAAACGTCGATATCAGGATGTAATAAACTTAAATTCCAAAATAAGATACCCAGCTGCCATAACAAACAATTATATTCGCTTAACTGTTCGGCAAATCAAGCACTAGAATGTCTCCAATCGATAAGTCGATACCTATAAAAATACCTCAAAGATATCTCGCAACTTTTCGTGACACCCTCGTATGCACAAAAAAAATACAATCAGATGTTCGGCCAGCAAACTCATACTACGTTATCTAAATGCATCACGTCACACCGTAATGAATCTCATTCCTCAAAAATTTACCTTTAATTAATTACTTAAAAAAACTTAAATAACTTTCATCAAATGAAGTCAATTACTAGCAATCTTAAATGTGAATCAAAAGGTTTCTATTCGTTTAGCTTATTACTTTACGTCAACAGAGGACAAATCACAATAGATTAATATCTATCAATAAAACAGTTATAAACATTAACAATGGTGGTATATTATGACATTTACATCTCAAATTTTGATGCAGTTACCTAAAAAACATTAAATTTCGCAATTCCAAAACAAGAAATCTAGAATAAAACTAATAAAATTCAACCGGCGCTTGAAAGGTCCTTTAAGGTCAGTTACCATGTATTATAAACAAATACCTTTCATTAAATACTACAGAAATAGTACAAAATATACACAGAATTTGCACAACAAAAAAATCAGTATATAAACAATAAATTGTGAGGATGAATACGCCTGTTTCTACTCGAAATCTTACCTGAGAAATTTGGTATTTAATGAATTGGAATTTCCATTCAAAAATAGCCCTTAATGGTATGTACCTAAAGTCAATTTCCTTATTAAACCCACACCCTTAGCATTCGTAATGGTGCCTATCTGGCGGCTAACTAGAACTTTTGCAAAATATGTACCTTACAATGTAATATCTGAATACGTCCTTTAATTAAATTTTTTATATGACGCAATCCCAACTTGATTTAACCAAATTAAAATGCGAAAGCATTTATTTAAACAAAACTATCCCTATATACAAATACACTAACGATATCGATACCAAAATGTAAATCACATTTTACTCTTTGAAAATACAAAAAACATTCGTAAACCGTTAAATTACGTAAACGACAAAAGGAAACGTTGCAATCGCAAAGCTTCTCCCATCATTAATGCATTCATTATACATCCCATTACGAGAATCAAAATGTTCAGTACTAACAAATAATTTGACAAATTCGAATTTACCGGCGGATCTTGATGAAATCAATGTAATGGCCCCAACTCTGAGTATACAGGAAAAAATAGAGCAGTACTGATATGTGGTGATCATTATCGTAGTACTAGAGAAGCAGCTGAGATATTCAATGAAAGACATCCAAGCAAAATGTTGTTATGCTTTACTGCAGTTGCGATCTTACAATAGTTTAAGAATATTGGTTCAGTTGAAAACCGATACAATAAAGCTTCTCACACTCATCCCGTAAACGCAAAGGAAGGGAATGTTTACTATATTTTATTGAATGTCACCAAAACGAAAGTTATATCGAACAAGACAGAAGTTACCCAAACCATCGTGAAGCGAATTTTAAGGAATAGCTAATTTTCATCCTTAGAAACCAAAATTTGTGCAAGTACTCCGGGACAGAGATTACAATGCCCAATTTGATGTTTGTGCATGGTACCAGGGAATGCTAAATCGATATTTCTCTAAAAATGTGCTCTTTTCCGTTCAGTTCCATTCCTTTCAGTTCACTGAATTGCAGGTGGTGGGCAGATCACAATCCAAATTTTATTACTGAAGCTAACGACCAATATAGTATTAAAGTAAATGTATGGTGTGGTATTTTAAATATGAGACTCGTAGGACCCTTCTTCTTTAGACAAAATTTAAACAATGAACGTTAATTAATCTTTTTAACAACTGAGATATATTCATTGGTCAACAACCTACCTATACGACAGCGTATCGGTTTATTCTTCCAACAGGATGGAGCTTTAATTCATTGTACACGTGCAGTTGAGCAGTGGATGCACAACGAACTTGGTGAACAGTGGATAGGTCGATATTCTAATAACCCTAGGCCTGCTAGGTCTGCCGACTCCATGTGATTTTTTTTATGGGTTTATTTAAAAACTAATGTTAACGACACGACCAGACGGTATTTTAAAATTGAATTTCCTTAAGTGTTTATTTCACAAGAAATTCGACTAATTTGATATCAAACTTATGTAGTTTAGTTAAGTTATTTTTAAAATAAAATCAACATTTTTGATTTTCCCTTAATGGTATTAGGGGTAAAATATGAATTTTTTTGGTCATCGGTGGATTATAACCATTTTTTTGAATGAAAGTTTTCTATATCTTGTCAAATCAACCCAATTTCGACAATAATAATACACTTTTTTAAAATTCTCGCTAAAACGATGATCGCATGACGTGTCCAGATTTTTTGATTATATGCACAAACCATCCCCAAAGAAAGTTTTTTTTTTAAATAACAATACTTAACAATGTTCCCATATGTGCCCAACTTTATGGCGGACGCTGTAGATATTCGTTATTATATGTCTTTGATATCGTAGAGGTTCAGTGTATATTTTGCAAAATTGTCATTTACTAGCATGTGTTCTGTATAAATTGCAGTCCACTGCAGTATCGCGATGTGCTAGACCTGAACAATCAGAAGATTTGTTCACAAAGCGTACGATTGCAAGCTATAGCCTTAGTACGGGGACTACATTTAAATCGTCGAACATACAACTGCTAGTTTTGACAACACAAAGTTCTCATCAGTTCTGTGTACGAGAGTAAAAGCTTAGAACCTCAAGCATAAAAACAACTTGTGGTCAAGGCAGCACAATTCAAATAAGAAGGCATGCGTTTGCAATTTTACAACACAAATCAAATTACACCGTTCGATGACCCCGAGTTTTCAGTCTTTAAGACTGAAAACTGAAAACAATCATTCTAAAAAATTCACCAGACCGTTCAGGTCCATATACGAATGGTTGCTCCCTATGCTCCGCTCCTGGCCAACTTCTGGTTACTAAATTAAAATTTATTTGACATCATTTTTCTACATAATCCCCTTACTACTGATACATTTCTCCAACCTGTGCTCTAGCATTGTGACAGCTTCCTGGAAGAAGAATTGTCCAACCTCTGCAAACCACTGGTTTACAACGTCTATAAGCTCATTGTTGCACGAAAATTACTTTCCCCGAAGGTGTCCCTTGAGTTTGGGGAATAGTCTAAAGGCACTGGGCGCCAGGTCTGGCGAATATGGTGGGTGCTCAAGCAATTCGAAACCTGCGTTAGCTATGACAGCCATAGCAACACAAGAAGTGTGGCTAGATGCATTGTCCTGGGGAATCTCGGCCATGATGCGAATAGACAAACTTACACTAAAGGAGACTTCGTTTATTCAATTTACATTTAATAACGGAGATTTCAACGTGAGCATATGGGACGAGTTGGGCTCCTTCCACGAAATGTACAGATCGTGACTTCCTATGACTTCATCGGTTCCGAGGAACGTTGGTGAACTAGCACAGCGAGACCCATGTATTCAGCTGGAAACCTTCCATCAAGTATCGCGCGATCAAGATTTGTCAACAATTAAAAATAGGAACGTAGATATACATCCACAACCTGAAGAAATAGTACCACTCCCTTCTGATATTCCATAATTATGTGGGATAGTTCTGAAAACATCACGGGAAATGGATTTATGAAGAAGGTGTCAATAGAAAAATACAGTGTAATATCAAAAATTATATACATGCCATTCATTAATAATCCCCAATTCCAGCTTTTTGACTTATCAGACTTGCACAGAAAACCTGTATTGCCACTTTTGACCAAGCCCTACATATTAAAGCCAAATAGATATACACAAACTGTTAGAGTACTTTTTTAAGGAACATCGTGGTTATGCTAGGAAGTTTTAACATATCCACATCTTATGTGAAACAATAGGCGCGATTATGAGTGAAATTGGGCTAAAGGAATTGCTCTCGACAGTTTAAACTGAGAACCGCGCCTATGCTAAAACAATAAAAGCCCAAATGGTCCAGTTTGTCCCTCTCAAATTTCGATAGCGTTAAAATTTGACAAGACACGAAAATGAGCAGTTTCAAGCAGTTGCTACAAGTTCACAGATACCCTTCGAAAGCTTGCAGCAACCAACTAACTGCAAATATGTGGTCTTCTTATTGGCTAATGGTGAGAGTGGCGATGCGATTCATCCAAGCAAAGCGGATAAGGAATATAAATTTGCATGTGGCCCGTATCCACAAAATGGTAACAAAAAACTTACTGTTAGTCTTCTACCACTGTTTCATAGGTCGTACCCTAAAACAGTCGGATGAAGAATCACGAGATTCCCCTACGAGCTGCCACATATCCAAATGTCAAAATAGAGAATGAGAAAGGGCACGAAATGCTCATTACATTTAGGACTACATATGTAAACTTATATGAGAAGCAAGGAATTACGAAATTTGTAGTGACGGCTGGAAGTCATCCACTTCACAAAGTTTTATGGCCTCGAAGCTAATCATTCACTTCAATCTCAGGCAAGTATATACAACACATCACTGCTCATTACAACTCAAACGTGGCAGTAGTTTTCGGATACTGAACTGAGAATGCATTAAGTTCAGAAAACCTTCGAAAAGCCAAGCCACACTCATCCTCGGAATAGTCTTTGACTAAAACACCATGACCCAGGTTTTTCGAGAAAATTGCTTGCGGACAAAGGAAGATGTTGTCTCTGGTTGGCCAACTTGTTAATAATACCCACTGGGATCTCACACCATCGTGAAATTTTTTCTGTAAAAGTAGAAGAAGAAAATCTACAGATCTCCTCAAAGTACACATATAAACCGGAACATTTGATTTACATGTATGTTTTTAATATGTGTGAGTCAATGCCCTGCTTCTTCGGCCAAAGGAAGATGAAAATGTTGTGCATGGTCCAAAAAACTCGAACCACGACACGACCTCTACACATCTAAAGATATAGCGACGGCAGGGGGGGGGCGATACTAATCCCGACACTAAACACTTAGACTGCGGTATCACTTACACAACCTTACAAATCCCCAGTCCCAAAAAGATGGAAGGGGGGGATTCCCACAAATCTTCTTGCGTATGATTTTTGCGACTGTAGTAAGGTTGTAGGACTGAGTGCAGCTGCATGAAGGCAGGGTTGAAGTATTATATTGACCATTACAGTTGGGCTTCATGTGAAAATATGCCAAATGTCGCAGTTGAGGAAGATTTCTACTTCCCAGAAAATGGGCATCTGTCCGATATCGAAATGCTGGACGAATTCTGGATAGATCTCACAAAGACATTAATGATACAGCTCCACACGTTTACAGTAGAGAAACTAACGATGCTCAACTGGGCCCTTCCAAGAAGGCCACACACACAAGTACGCACCTGAGTATCTGCACAAGCGCGCAGGCGTGCACATGTGTACCCAAACACACCCACATACGCCCACGCACGCCCACAGAGGCCCACGTACGCCCACACAACCATGCCCACGCAAACCCAAACACACACGAACGCGTACACAAACACAAACACGAACACGAACACGAACACTAAACACAAACACATACACGAACACGAACGCGAACAGGAACGCGAACGCGAACGCGAACGCGAACACGAACACGAACACGAACACGAACACGAACACGAACACGAACACGAACACGAACACAAACACAACACAAACACAAACACAAACAAAAAAACACAAACACAAAACACAAACACAAACACAAACACAAACACAAACACAAACACAAACACAAACACAAACACAAACACAAACACAAACACAAACACAAACACAAACACAAACACAAACACAAACACAAACACAAACACAAACACAAACACAGACACAAACAAACACAAACAAACACAAACACAAACACGCGCGTACGTACGCAGCCTCACCCGCGCACACGCACGCACGCGCACGCGCATACGCACACGAACACGCGCATATGCACACGCACACGTACATGTACACATGTGCGCGCGCAGCGCTCGACGTGATATGTTTAGAAGGTAAAATTTTTCTTTTTTTAGAAAATCTTTTTCATTCTGTATCCCAGACACCATACATTTCCCGACCTACTATTTTTCATATTTTGAAAGGTCACAATAATTTTTTTCCAAATGTCACAGAAATTTGGAATTATGCATAAACGCATTTGAATTGACGATTCCCAGTCGCCGTCTGTTTCTATTTTGAGGGTCACTTTTATTGCCGCTAAACAAATTAAGGCTATTTACACAAATAAAAACAACAAGATTTACGTTGGAAATCAAAAAATTTTAACAATGGTATTTAGAGAAAAGTAATATATTTTCTATGACTTAGGTATGAATCTGTTCCTATCCAAACGAACGGACTCGCCGCAAAAAGTAACACTTCTAAGCCTAACAAAATAATATACTTACTATTATTTTGTCCATTAATTGGATCTTTCTTTAAACCTGCTGGGCAATAAATCATAATTAGCATCATAATCGTTAAAGAAAGTTTAATTTTCATGTACTCCATTACGCTAACTAATTTAATTCAAAAGTGAGGAAGTTAACAACAGAGCCAAATTAGTTGGAGTAGTTTACATTTTTAATAATGAGACATTAACTATAAAATATTATCAACTTCACTAAAGTGCGCATATTAAGTCATTATTTACTGCTGCATTTAATTTTTGCTACCTTAATTTTTTGTGCACATATGTAAACCCTTAATAGACCATTTAATGATATTACATGCACCATTAGAAATGTTATGACTTTGGTCGCATTATTATTTATACAAGGTGGTCCAGAATTATATACCGTAATTGCTAGAGCTGATAGCACGTTAAAAAATAAGGGTACCTCTTTATATACACTTTGTTCCTTAACTTAATAATAAGGGAGATACAACCCTGTAAAGGGGTGAAAAAAAAAATTTTTAAATATCTTCCAGACACTTTTGAATAACGGGTTCATACTTTAGGGTTGAGTGTATGACATTAGGATAATTAAATGTATGTTAACAGTTATTCCATCCCTTACGATTAAGGGATAGTTTTGGGTGGTACGTATAAGTTATTACGTAATTTTTTTAATTTGCAATTATTTAAACAAAATTCTTTAAAAAATGATTCTCCAGACTATTCTACGCAAAAAAGTTACTCTTGTTACACTTTGATAATTATTACCATTTTCGAGTAATTTAAAGTACAAGTGAAAGTTCATTTTTATGTAATCGTAACCAAGTCCTTTAATAAGTGAGGTAGGCTTAGGAATAGAAGCTACTCTTATTTTTTATTTATTTTTTTTATTTTTATTTATTTTTTTTTTTTTTTGGTTAGTATGCTCATGCTTATGGTTAGTATGCTTATTATTCTTTGCTTATATTCTTATCGTAGACTGCTCAGGATTCCTCCTCTTCAGCCCTGGTCATTCCATTGTTGTTGGTGTTGCGCTGTTTTGTAATTGTGTGGTTGACAATCATGAATGTATTATTTTTGGTGTAAAAAAAAAGAGAATTAATTATTCTTGATGTGTTATTGGTGTAAAAAAAAGGATTAAATAGTTTGAATAGTTAGGTTTAGGTTTGCGTGTGGTTAAGTGTATAGGGTGAAGTGTGATTGATTCGTTGGCCGGTGTCCTTGCGTGGTCGTTATCCAATTGACGGGGGGATGCGGAGTGCATATGGGGTATTGTCGAGGGCCTCTTCTATCTCCTCTGGGATGTCGTCTAGTAATTGGGTTAGGATCGGGGGTGTTTAAATTTGCGCTTGGGTTTTTTGCGCGGGAATTTGGGAGGTTGGTAGGTGTAGGAAGTTGTGAGGATTTCTTTGGTTGGGATGGTGTCGCCGAAAATTCTTTTGTGTGTAAAGTTTTTCTGGAGTGTTTGGATTCTGTGTGTGATTGATGGTATGTTTGCGTGTTGTGTTGTGAGGTCGCTGGGGTACCTGAAGGGTAGCCCGTGTATACGTCTAAAGATTCGGCGTTCACAGGATGCTATATCGGAAAGGTGGTTAGGGTTTATGTTTGTGTAAATTGGTGCTCGGAAATCCATAACAGGGCGGATGTAGTTTTGTATGTGTGTTGGAGTGTTTTGGGGTGGCAACCTCTGATTCGACCCGGAGGGCCCAGTAGGTTTGCACGGTTTCTAATTCTGTTTAGTGTTTTCCTGACATCAGGGAGCCAATTGAGTGTTCTCGTGAATAGGATGCCTAGATATGTAATTTGGTCTTGAAGGGGTTCTCTCTTGGTTTATGGTGAGAGACATTTCTGGAGGATAGGTTTGGGAATTTATCTTCGACGTAGTTAGGGTGGTGGAAAAGGATGGCTTGGGTTTTGGAGGGTTAATAGAGACTCTCCACCGGTTGGCCCAGTTGGAAAAGTTCTGAAGGGTTTTGGAATATGCGGTTGGAGGCCGTTTCGCTGTTCCGATTAACCGACCAGAAGGCGGTGTCATCTGCAAACTGCGCGACGACTACTCCGGGTTGGGTGACTTGGGGGATGTCTGAAGCCAAGATGGTGTAAAGGATAGGGGCTAAGGCAGAACCTTGCGGAACGCCCGCTGAGGGTTGGAAAGGATCTGAGAGGTTTTCCTACTTTCACCCTGACCGAACGATTGGTCAGGTAGGAAAGCAGGAGTCTGGAGAAGGTTTCGGGAATGTTCAGGTTTCGGATTTTTTGAAGGAGACCGGCGTGCCAGACCCTGTCAAATTCTTGCTTAATATCCAAGAACATAGCCAGATTGCATTGCTTGTGATTGAATGCTCTGGTGGTTTCGGTAAGCAGCTTCAACAAGGGATCGTGACACGTTCGGTTTGGACGGAAGCCGAATTGGCTATTAGGAAGAAGGTCGTTAAATTCTAGGTGTTCCCTGAGCCGCCTGGCTAGAATTTGCTCGAAGCATTTTCCGAGGCAACTCAGGAGGGATATGGGTCTATAGGAATTAGGTGAGGTTAGGTCGGCGTGAGGTTTTGGTATCATGACGGTGGAGGCCGATTTCAATCCGTCGGGAAGTGTGCGAGGGTTAGGCATCTGTTATAGATATTTGCAAGAAGTTGGAGGCATGGGTCGGGTAGGTGGCGCAGGATTTTTCTATTCAGGCCGTCGTGGCCTGGGGCTGAATTTTGCCTTTTTAAAATAAATATTGATTTGATCTGGCGTAATTGGGGCATAGAAAGGACTCTGGTTATCTAGTAGGGTTCAGGAAGGTTAAGGTTTCGGAATTCCTCGAGGCGGTTCTCGAGGAATTCCTTGAACATAGGATTGAATTGGGGATCATTGGGGATTGGAATGTGGATTGAGGTGCTGACCAAAGAAATCGGCCTTTCCTTGGTCGGAGGAGATTAGGTTGCCCTGAAGGTCGGTTAGATGGGATTTCGGTTAGCTTTCCTTCTGGTCAGTCTATCAAACTGTTGCCAGAAGCGTTTACCGTCACGATAGTCTAACTGGGAAGTGGCTTTAGCCAGGAATCTTCTGTGTGTTTATTGGTTTCTCGCCTGATTAAGGCGTTAAGGCGATTGTATTCGGTCTTGAGAGCCGGATCCCTAGATCTCAAGAATTGACGATAGATTCGTCTTCTCTTTGATCCAGTTCACAATGTGTCGTGGGAGCGGTTTTTTTGAAATGTCGATATTTTTAAGCGGAACTGAGGTGTCGACCGCTTCCGTAATTACGGAGGTTAGGTCCCTAACGGCTCTCTCGAGATCTTGGGTGGTTTGAAGTTCGGGTGAAGGAAGATGTTGGAGATGTGTTCGGCGAACACATTCCAGTCTGCATTGGAAAAATCTTTAATGATTGTGTTTTGAGGAGGTATTGGGGAAGCTGGACAAAATGAGGTTTTGACTAGAAGAGGAATATGATCGGAAGTGATTGTGGTGCCTAGAAAGCACTCACGGTCGAAGTAGTGAGCTATTGGTTCTGAAACTATTACATGATCTATTATTGAGGCACCTAGGTGGTCGAAATACGTGGGTTGTGTATTGACGATCTTCAACAAAGGCAATTGCAACAGAGCAGATGATAGTATGTTGCCGTTTCCATTTGTTGCGGTGTCACCGAATTGAATATGGCGGGCATTGAAGTCACCTAAGATGACTGCATTTGGGATGCTGGATGCATACACTAATAGGTCATCGGAAAGTGTATTGTGGCCGGGTGGATTGTAGTAGCATATGAATACTATAGGAGTTGGGAAGTGCACCGTTGCAGCAACACATTCGAGTTGCTGCAGGTGCACGGGTAATTGAAATGGAGTGGAAGGGAAACAGTTTTTGATTAGGAGGGCGGTTCCATGCGCGCTATTGTTACGGAAGGTATTATAGGTGTTAAATTGTAGTGTGCATTTGTGTGAAAGTTTGGTCTCAGTGATTGAGAGGACGTGAACGTTGTGCGTGTGTAGGAAGTGTTTTAGTAGGGAACGTTCCGGCGAACGCCCCTGGCATTAATGGTCCCGGTTATGATATCCATTGGGAATAAAGGCGTTTAAGGAAGGGGTTGGCGGACTACGGCGACCTTCCTCCGCGTACCGGCTACGCAGACGTTGATCTGCCGTTGGAAGAAGTTGAGGGATAGGGATTGGAGGGTTCGGAAAACACGGCGTTGGTGGGTGGGAAACAGGTCTAGGAGAGCGTTTGTGAGGACTTGGATAAAGGATTTGATGGAGACGGGATCGGTGTCGGGGATAGGCTTGAGGTGGATGGTGTCTTCCGAGTCAGACTCGTCAGACATGATGGGATCGAGGATTGCCATCTGTAACGGAGAACTGGGAGGTTCCCGCCGCTTCCGGGACTTAAAGGAGTAGGTTGGGTGGGCATCCCCGCAGTTGCTACACTTTGGGTTTGCCGCGGATTTGCAGGACGTGGATCTGTGGCTTCCGCCACAGAGGGGACAACGGATGGTTCGTGTAGGACAGTCCTCAGAGGTATGTCCCACCTGCGTGCAGGTGACACAATACATGGGGACGGGTGTAGGGATAAGGGAAGGTTCGCAACGGTAGTGTCTCCCGAATATGAAGACACCGGTAGCGAATAGGAATTCTAGGGTGGTTTGGGAGGTGATGATTAGGCGGACTAGGGAGGTAGGAGTATTGGTGGCCTTCGAGGTGATGCGCACGGCCTTTCTCACGTGAGGCAGGTCGATAGCACGGAGGATCTCGTCGGCAAGGATGTCCTTGTCCACGTGACGAATCACGCAGGAAAAGGATGGATGTCTAGGATTCGTGTTAGGTTGGCGGGGACCGGATAGTTGGGTGAGGGTAAGGGAAGGTTCACCAAAATGGTGACGCAACCGTAGTTGCGTTCCATCAGGTAATGGAATGGAGGTTTGAAGGAGGCAGGTTTGGTTGTGGTTGAACGTTAAGTTCGACCACGGAAGGTTAAGGGTTTCAGGAGTTAAACAGGGATTTTGGGATTTGATGGATTTCGGGATATTGCGGACGCAATATCTCGAGGATTGGACAGGTGGGTAAAGGATTTGGTTAACAGGTGTAGGACTCACGGTGGGTACGGTGGTTGAGCAGGTGTGGGTAAGAGCAGGTGTAGGTAGGAGAGCGGTTTGTGTGTGTGCGATGTGTGTGTGTGTGTGTGTGTGTGTGTGTGTGTGTGTGTGTGTGTGTGTGTGTGTGTGTGTGTGCGGGATTGTGTGTGTGTGCGGGTTTGAGTGGTTTTGTGGAGACAGTAGAGCGTGTGGAAATGTAGGAGTGAGTGGATGTAGTGGAAATGGATGATGCATTGGAGTGGGAGCGTGTACGTGAGGCAGGTGGAGGTGAAACGAGTGTGTGTGCGTAGGATTGTGTAATGAGTGGTGATGTAGGTGGACGGATGGCGTCGGGGGTAGGGGACACAACTTTGACGGTAGCTCGGTAGCGACCTTGCTTCACCATCTCGGTTGCGCTGTTAGTTATAGGTTTGAATAGGATAAGAAAGAAAATAAAAATTTGTTTATGAAAAGGCCGGGTCTCTGCCGAGGTGCAGCCTCACACCCCGAGGAAAAAAGGCTTGGAAATCAGAGACCCAATTCGAAATGGAGGAAATACACAGTTAAAATAAAATAACAAAGTAATTAAATTAAATTTCTTTATTAATGATACCTATTACTGTGTCCTTGACCTGACGACGATCCTGCTGTTGTCCTGGAAACTTCTGGAATTTCCCGCTGCTGATGATATTCCGGCGGCTCCTGCTTGCGGCTAGGGTGTGGCTCCTCTACTGGTGACCGCTTCTTCGTGTTATCTGTATGCAAACAGTGACAGATCTACTTCCGAAGCGGCGAAGATCACGATGCCCGAACGATGAGCGAAAACGCTAGGCTCTTTTTTGTGAGTTAAGCGATTGTAATAAAAATCACAAGCGCTTAAGCTGGGTAGAGGCTTACGTTTGAAGGTTCAAACCGCTCTCGCTACTCTTATAAACGATACTTTAAAATCAAGTATTCTATGAAATCTAGATGAGGTCTCATAATAATTGAACTGTTTTAATGACATTTGCAGTATATTCGAAAGTTAAATTTGTTAAACACGTCGTTTTTCTAAAGTTTTTCATATTTATGTCCTGAATATGGTAAACTATTCAAATTCTGACTTGACAGACATACTTTTGGTGTTGGGAGAATATTCGGCAAATGCTGCTGCCGCTGTAAGGCGTTGTAGAGAAAAGTTTCCGAATAGAAGTATCTCCAATGCCAAAAAAGTGCAGTATCAAATATTTGTAAAATGGCGTGGTGAACGAAAAGTGGAAAATTTCAGCGAAGATGCTTTGCTTGTGTTTTTCACGAAAAAATCTAGGACTCACATGCAATTCTACATCAAACGGCGTTGTACAGCATACTGTCGATGAAACAAATCGATTATTTAATATTCTCAATTGTGCTAAGGTGAACATCAATGTAAATATAAATAAGTGAATACAATTTTGACATTTTGAGTATGCGTTGCTAGAATACATTTTAGTCCCTAGGGATCAAATCAACCACTTTAGCCCCGGTTTGGAGGTACTAAAGGACATGGTTTAGTCCCGAAAGTGAAAAAAAATAGTATTTGGAAAAAGTAATGTTCTGGGTGAAATATCTAACTACAACTACTGTGTAAAAACTAAAGGTGAACCACAATTCATTGCATGCCGCACAATCATGGTAATATAATTCTTTATATAAATTTTTTAGCTTCTGGTTAAACAGGAAATAGCGTTGTATTGTCTTATTATAAGACTCTTACATCACGTAGCATTTTATTTATTAATACATTTCAAAATTATTTATAAACTATGGCAGTCGATGTCGGAAGATTGTTTTAGAAAAATATTGCTCGAGTCCTTTTTACTAAAAACTTATTGATACCTAATTACAGTATAGAAATAAACTAAAAATCATTAATTTATTTCAACATTACATTTGGATCGGTTTCAATATATGGCATACACAAGTTTAACACAAATGCATTAAACGTGCAACAAAAAAGTGCATTTTTTCGAATCACATCAGTAGCTCGAGAAATAGGAAATCGCAACGTTACAGAATAAGTTTGAGTTGAACAATTTTAGGTTGGAAGATCCGTCACGTATTATTAAAATCAAAGGAAAATTGTCAGATATCCAAACCCAACAATTTACAGTGTTGCAAAAATTCATAATACAAGTTTTCCCGATATTTAGATTTTCCCAAAAGAACAATTTGACAAAAGCGTCAAAAGGAACTTTCTTATACCTAGATGTGCTGACTGACTTAAATCATATCTCCTTCGAAAGATTTACCGTTACTGAAATTTTAAAAAACAAATTTTATAAAAAATAACACTACCTTTTTTTCATTCCGAGAACTACATTAACACACTTAGTCTTCCACTTGAGAGACTAAAGGTTCACTTTTTTCCCTTGGGTATTAAACAACCAGTGGGCTAAAAAACAACTTTTAGTTTCGTGTGGAAAGGATTAAAGGGTACCTGAGACCTGCAGTATATACGCTTTTTTGTCAATTGATAGGATACCCGCTAAATATGTGCACCTTCTGAGTGAAAGTTAAAGGTTAACAAAACTTTCAATAGATATCATATGACAACACATCTGTCATACAAAAGAATTTTTCGTAGAGATTTCGAAAATTCGTTTCATTGACCCGAACACATTCGTTACAAATAGATATTAAAGGTCGATGTCTGTGTCGACACTTCCAAATAAATGGCGCAACTTTTTTCAAATCTGTTTAGGATAAAGAATAGCCTACTAATTAAGGATACTCACCACACATTGTGACCTCGATCTGATGACATCTATCGGCACAAAGTGCAGCCAACAAAATTATGAAATATAATTTTTTCACATATAACCTATTTCTCTCAAATTCAAGTCAAAAGTCAATAATCCTGTGTCCGCGATTACATGATAAACGGCTCAATTTTTTTCAATCTAGTTTTCGCTAATTGGCTACCAATTAAAAATTGTTATTACAGTGTTTAGTATATCTTACCAATGTTGTTACTAATGTTTTAACACAGAGTAAACGTGTGTGATCGATGAATTTATTTATAAGGAAACATTAGAAAGATTTATGTACACCCCTGCTGCTGAATATTTTTGGTAGCATATGTAATTCTCATACAATTATTTTTCAGCTTTACGTAAAGTAGAATACTACAAATCACTTATGGATTAAGTTTTAAGAAGTTTTCCTTTCGTAAAAATTAGGTTTACGTCAGGGTGCACAACTGAATTTTTTATTCGTGTTATAATTTTATAAGTTGGACAGCCCTCAATTAAGTTTAAAATATAATATATTAATATGCTTACATTTTTCTTGCCGTTAGTCAATATTGTTCAAGTTTGAAGCAGCACTATAACTCGAATCTGCAGAGTATAATAAAAGCTCTAAGGTTTATAAAAAATTAGAAATAAACTTTTGTTCCTAGGGAAAATTAAAATATTTAGTGCGTAAAATAACTTAGCTAAGGACATTGTAATTGTTTTCCGCATCGTGCTGAGACTTGCATAACTTTTGTGTATGTATTAATTAGTAATTACAGTTTCCTAGTGAGGGATAAAACTTTGTTCGCTATGACAGAGTATAGATATTATTGTGCCAGAAAATGTTTGGAAACAACAAATTTTCTTCAATTTTTATGAGTTCGTGTGAATAACCGATATAAATAAGAAAATAATACTTTGAATTAAGTGGAATATTATGTATTTACGTAGCAGTAGTGTCGTTGAAGAAATTAAATTAAGTGTTTTTCTGCATATCGAGTTTAAGTGGAATATTAAATACAAGTACTTGTTATTTCTAGAACTGTTAGTAAGGATAAAACTGTAACTTATTAGGTCATTTAAAGAACAGTGACGAAAGAGTTTAAATTAAAAGAAAAGAGTATGGTGATAATATCGTTACATGAGGAAAATACTGAAGTTTCGAGTACTTTAAAATCTGAAGACAATCTTTAGTATATTTTGTACTGCTTTTTAATATTAAATAAAGCTTCCGTGTGTGTGCTTTTAAATATAAAAGTAATATTTAGTGCGACGGCAGCTAAAACAAACATCGTGTTGTGCATTGCAAGAAAAGTGACCATCACCATTAAGATGGCCGCGCTCCAGTATAATTGGGGCGCCTTCGATCAGTTCCTGACGCCGTGAGGCCTCCTGATTACTTAAGAAAATGTAATTGATTTACAGTTACTTTTGGTGTTTAAACGTAATATTTTGTTTTTAGTGACTTGGTAACTTATTGAAGTTTTTAGATTTTCAAACACACTGGTATTTTGTGCTTACTTACTTTTGTGCTTAGATATTCATAAGTTATCATAGGGTTAGAATAAAGCACTACGTCATTTTTAAAAAGGCATAAAAATTGTAATGACCAGTTTTGAAGGTTCGATAGATAGTTTTTGAGTTTTATTTGAAGTAAATAACCTATTTAGATTTGCTCTAATGTTATCAGTTATTAGTATAGTCATTAGTACAGTGAAATACATAACAGTGATTAAAATACTTATCTTTTAAGTATGTAATCGTGTATTTTTATTAATTTCTTAATTTAAACGTTTCGATAACAGTTACAGTTATCGTCTTCAGTAAATAATAATAGTTTAAAAAAAATTTATTACTGAAGACGATACCTGTAATTGTTATCGAAACATTTAAATTTGTAAAAATTAATAAAACTACACCATTACATATCCAAAAGATAAGTACATAGTGCTTGACAAAGTAAGGTAAAGTTCAAGGTTTTACTTCAGTAATTTATAAAATAAGTCCAAATTTCATTAAGCATTGAATAAATTTGGTATTTCTATGATTTATTGTTAACGTCATTTCTAGTAAGAAGAGTAATTCTTTGTGTTTTATTTTTATACGAAATATTTAATGTACAGTGAAGAAACGATTAAATTAATTAATATTTATTGATTATTCACAGTTCTTTGGATACACTTGTGTGGTAATTTATTTACCGTATTTGTTATACTCTGCTTCAAGTTTGAAATATTACAGTCACTTCACGATAGCTGGTTTATAAAGTAATTTAATTGTGCTTATTGAACAAAATTTTATTGCGTATATAAGGGATAATTTATTAATCTCTACTATGCCTACCTTACAGAATTCTGTACCACAGTTTATTTATGCATTTTTTGTTATTGACGCAATCCGTAAGAATCACAGCAATTTTAAGACTCTTGCACTTTTAAAATTTATTGAGTAACCAGTAAGAAGCGTTGCAATTTTTTAACCTTTTGCGCGTTCAAAATTTAGTGAGTAACGATTTATTATTATTTCGAACACAAGTAAAACTAATGAGCTCATTGAAAGTTTAAGGTAGTTTTAAGAGTAAAAGGTAATTTTACGAATTTTATATTGAGAAATAAGTTAGTTATCTCAGTTAGTTATCTACCGAGTGGGGCTGTACCTCGTTTTCTGCAATGACTCACAATTCTACTATATAGCCCATGAAAACATCGATAAACCCGGATTACACCTTCGGGCATTCATTACTCTGAGCTCTGAGCTTCATTTTATGACAAATGTAAGATTTTGAACTGTTATTTCGGCTACTTTTACGTTTCACTTTGGGTCTCCTCCTCCCGCACCCCGTCCTCAGCGTGTGTAGCTGGCAACCCGCTTATTTTACATAATCTGCGATGCCTAGTGCGATTTGGTCTGTCAGAATATAATTCGACAGAATTCGCGTCTTTTAAGAAGTTACGTCCAGTAAACTATCGGATAAACTATCGAAGGAGAAGTTTTCTTGCTCTATCCTGCATTGAAGCAAACCCTCAAGTATGTGACGGCAAATAACTCAAATGTCTAAAAGATTTATCCCTTAGTTAAGAAGTGGTGGTTAGTACAGGGAGGAAAATAGCCCCCAAATTAAGGAAAAAGAAACAAAAAATTATTGTAATTTGCTTTAGTTAATTATTTATTAAGCTGCCACTATAGTGAATTATGTTTATTATTATTACAGAATTTATTCAGATATGCGTTTAGGAATGTTACCTAAATGATATTTGCATGTCCTTATTCTATTGCAAGAAAACTATAAATTACCACCATCTTAAGTAGGAAATGCTGTTCATGCCTTTAACCTTGAACCTGACATGTCGATGTTTGATGGGGAACGTGCGATTTTCAAATTAAGTAGTTACGTTTGTAGTGTTTGAAAACGAATAATTTCAAATGAATCGGTAGACGAAATAATTAAATTAATGGGAGAAAATGCATTAACTAATGCCATTAAAATTACTTTAAAATTTTGTACCAGCTACACCAAATCTAATAATGCGTAATAGTACCGTTCATGATAGTTGTATAGGGAATGAGCAGTCTGACTGGCTTTAGCAGGTGAACCAGATACTGCGCAAGGTAAGAGTTAGGTAAAAAATATGTGTCAAAAAATATTATTGATTCACAATGAAATTATAAAACATAATATATTTGAGTGGGGTCACGTGGAACCAGACTAGTCCAATGAGTATTTTCACAATATGAAAAAATATTTTTTACCGCTGAAATGTAATAACGTATAAAGTAAAATCTTTTAATAATAATTGCAAAAAGCCAGACCGTTCAGGTGGTGTTAAAAAAATGTCAGACGCGATAAAAGCTTTCATGGGCTAGAGTGAGAAAGGCTACGGGAAAGTACGAATGTGAGAGAGAGAGCATTTATCTGCAGCTTCTCAGGGCGCTGATGTACTCCGTTTTCATTGCCTCTGAGCGTTCACGTGGTTTAACTAGATGTACTAACCGTACTCTCATCTATCGGGCCTGAAAATTTTGGAGTAAAAAATACTGTTATAAGTTTTTTGGTTACAAAAAAATGTATTTGGTGACATAAAAAATAAAAATATTTAGTTTTTCTTGTCATCATTGTTCCATTCTTCTTTCTACCGTACTGATAATGGAGTGAAATTTGAATAGTATCGAGTATGATAACCTTCGGTCGAAGACACTTCTAATGGTAAAATAACGTCGTTATATTTTAGTTTATTATGTTGCCGAATTTTCAATACGCTTTTGCACTTTCGCAAAGTTGCCTCAGAAAAAACAGCAAGTTTTTCAACATTTTTGCTTTTGCAAAACATACCAGAGAAGGTTATTTTTCCATTTTTAAATGATTATTTGATAAAAATAATTGTTGTAATTTATAGTATACAGCAGTTATTGATAATTGATGAATTATATGTTTATAAATTTATGATTTTACCACTTATAGGTTACAAAAAAGCTATTAAATCAATTTAAAGTAACTTTACACATTTTCACGGTAACGAAGCAACTAATTTTACGGTTAGTATATCTGGTTAAACTACGTGAACGCCCAGAGCCAATAAAAACGCAGTACATCAGGGCCCTAAGAAGCTGCAGATAAACGGTCTCTCTCACGTTCGTTCTTTCCCGTAGCCTTTCTCACTCTAGCCCATTGAATGTTTTTTATCGGGTCTGGCAGTTTCCAGCACCTGAACGGTCTAACTTTGTGGAATTATTATTAAAAATTTTTACTTAAGACGATATTAAAATTTCAGCGTGCATCAAAAATATTTTTTTTCATATTGTGAAAATACTCGTTGGGGTAGCCTGGTTCTAAGTCACCCCCACTCAGATGATCTGGAGCGAATATATTATGTTTATAATTTATTATAAATGATAATTTTTATAATTTCTTTGTGAACCAATAATACTTTTTAAAACAAAATTTTTACCTCTCGCCTTGTGCAGTACCGGTCCACCTGCTACAGGCAGCCAGCCAGACTATTACGCATTATTGCTATTTGTATCAAATCCGTAGTCAAAATTTGTCACCAGCTCTCAGACTATTACTGCTTAAATTTTTTTAACCAAGTTATGAGATCTTATTTAACCAGTTACAAAATCGTGAAATAGGGGGGATTAAAATGCAGCTGTACATAAATATGCTTAAGGAATATATTCAACTTACGTGAAATTCAATCAGTGATAACGAGTCTAACGTGTTGAATGACTCTATACGTCAAAATCCAAATAAAAGATCCCGTTTTGAAGATGGTAAGGGAACCGTGACCAAAGAAGTCTGTGATATCATTTATAACAGCATTGCTCACCGCTTTGCTTTTGCTGAACACTGCAACTTTATTTCAACCTGGCTTGTTTGCAAAACATAAGTATAAATTGCCGGAAAACGAACATCAAACTGCAGCTTCAACGTTTATCATAGATGCCAATACATTAAAACATGAATTAGTTGTTATATATAGTAGACCAGATTTTGAAAAAGCAGAGGGAGCTTTAGTTTAATTTGCACAATAGTCTTAACTACTGCTTAAAGTTTTTCCACATTAAAAAGAACAAAAACATTTACGAAAAACACCATGAAAAATGACAGACAAGTGCTTTAGGTATGTGTTCAGTCGAAATACAATTGTTAGAAAAAACACCAACTTTTAACGAACTTGTCATCGACTGTTTTGCACAAAAAAAAAGATAAAAGAATTAATCTTGTATACAATAAAATATAATTTGGGTAACTTTTAAAATTTTTATTATTGCCCCTAAAAAAAATTGCACCATCCGCAATCCATTGGTAGGTGGTTTCCTAGAAAAATACTACGTTTTTTTCACGAAAATATAATTTGGAGCGTTGGAAGCTTGTTTCAAATGCTAGAATTCTTACTAGACAAAACAACCGTTACCCAATAAAAAAGGCCTAAATGAGATAATAATATTTCATGTATATCGAAATAATCTTAGTGCTGAAAGGTGTATATGTTGGGCGCAAAGCGCGAAAACGGCCAATGGTCGATTTTTTTGCTCAATCTTAGGTTTGTACGTTCGAAAGTAGCCAAAGCCCGAATTTGAATTTAGTTTCCGGCTTTGGCTATGTAAAATCAGCAAAACCTAGGATTGTGCAATTGCGAAGCGACCAAAGCTGGAAATAACGGTCAATTGTTATTTCTCGTCGCGCGTAATTTGGCGCTTGCAGTGTGGTATAGCATTGTGGTGCCAGTCTGAGATTGTTCTTGACGGAGTTTACACGTGTTGTTGCGTTTATGCGTTTACGATGTCTGCTGTAAGTGAACATGAATTTAAGTTGAAATTGGATGCTTATATCCACAAAAGTGAATCGAATAATAAATTCCTCTTAGCTCCGTGTAAGTACAATGAACTAATATCCGAGGTAAAAGCTTCTCTATGTAAAACAAGAGAAAAAGAGCCGCTTACGTCATTGGATTATCGACGAGTTAAGAGGTACGACGTTCTAACCATTGGTAATGTCGAAAAACTTATAAAAAAGCGATCGACAAATGAGGATGAATTAAAATATTTTTGCCATACAGATGAGTTGTATGAAATTATTCACAAAGCCCATGTAGATACAGGACACAAACGAACACGGTGTATGGACAAAGAACTTAAAAGAAGATACTGCAATATCACGCGTGATGTGATTGGTATTTATTTAAGCCTATGTGGACAATTTCAGTTAAGAAAAAAACATAAAGAAAAGGGACTAGTGGTTAGGCCAATCTTGAGTAACAACTTGAACTCTAGAGGGCAGGTGGATCTGATTGACATGCAAACCGAAGCAGACAGAGATTATAAATTTATTTTAAATTACCAGGACCACTAGACAAAATTTGTGTTTTTGAAACCTTTGAAATCCAAAAGAGCTTCGGAAGTAGCTTATAATCTGTTAGACATTTCTGTATAATAGGTGCTCCTTACATCCTCCAAAGTGACAATGGGAGGGAATTTACAGTAGCTGTAATAAGGGAAGTTGCTGATATGTTTGAAGCTAAAATAGTCCACGGAAAGCCAAGGCATTCTCAGAGCCAGGGAAGTGTCGAAAGAGCGAATCAGGATGTTAGGGACATGTTGGTTTCTTGGATGGCAGAGAACAAAAGTACTAACTGGGCTGACGGACTGCGATTCGTTCAGTTGAAGAAAAATAGATCGTTCCATAGAGGGATAAACAGAAGTCCATATGAGGCAATGTTTGGGGTTCCTATACGAAATGGCCTGTTGGATTCAGATATACCTCGGGAAACTCGGCAAACTATTACCAGAGAAGAAGAGCTGGAAAACATATTAAATGATAATCCTAATGTAGGCGCTTCCAGCGACTCGGATACAGATGACGAAAATCCTGCAACTTCACAAGAAAGCTCCAGCGTTAAGCAAGTTCCACAAAAACAAGTAAGTAATAGTAGGTAAGTAGGCAGAATATGCACTTACACGTGTTTTTTTATAGTGTTCCTGTGCAGCTGACAATTTATGCGAGATTTGCATTCGCCAAGAAAAAATCACACAATCACGTAAAGCATCGTGCACATCGCAAAAAAGGCAAGCTGATGAAATGCTGCAGAGGTCGAGCAAAAAGTTTCCTTCTGTTAGCATTGGCCAAAACGTTTTGATAAGAATTCCAGATGTAGACAGAGGGCATGTTGCACCAAGAAATGTAATGGCCGTTGTTATGGAACGGAAAGACGAAACTGACCTTTACCAGCTAGGAACACCATCAGGGGTCCTTGACAAAACAGCAGAACATAACTTCATCGAAATAGAAAATGTTGCAAGCGAACAGCTTACATTAAGAACCGCCGCTGCAGTAGACTCTCAATCAAAGCAAGGTTTTGTTAAATGTGAGTGTAAAAAGAACTGCGAAAACAAGAGATGCAACTGTTTGAAAAAATTAGTAAAATGCAACTCAAAATGTCACTCATCGTCAAGTTGCAGAAATAAATAATTATGAAAATATGTTTCTGTTGTTTTGAAGTATTTTATACTGTTTATTTCAAGTACTGTCTATTATAATACTCATCTTGTTTGGTTTCTCATTGTTGTGAACTTGAGTTTTGTTTTATTTTCTACTTTAATGTAACTTGTTCATTTCATACTTATTTATGTATTGCGTTCCTTCCTAAATATAGATTTAAGCAAACTATACTACCAGTTTCCATAAAACATGCTTCCAATTTACCTTCCTAGCCTTTGTGTGCGTGTGCGTGTGCGTGTGCGTGTGCGTGTGCGTGTGCGTGTGCGTGTGCGTGTGCGTGTGCGTGTGCGTGTGCGTGTGCGTGTGCGTGTGCGTGTGCGTGTGCGTGTCCGTGTGCGTGTCCGTGTCCGTGTCCGTGTGCGTGTGCGTGTACGTGTGCGTGTGCGTGTGCGTGTGCGTGTCCGTGTGCGCGTGCGCGTGCGCGTGCGCGTGCGCGTGCGTGTGCGTGTGCGTGTGCGTGTGCGTGTGCGTGTGCGTGTGCGTGTGCGTGTGGTGTGTGTGTGTGTGTGTGTGTGTGTGTGTGTGTGTGTGTGTGTGTGTGTGTGTGTGTGTGTGTGTGTGTGTGTGTGTGTTTTTTTTAATTAAAAAAGAATTCTGGTTCCTGCTAGGAAGCTGCCCTGTCAATGATTTCACAACTAGTTTTTAGGCTTCTGTAATATTAAACCAAAAATCGAACATTATTTCCAGCTTTGGTCGCTTCGCAATTGCACAATCCTAGGTTTGGCTGATTTTAGACGGCCAAAGCCGGAAACTAAATTCAAATTCGGGCTTTGGCTACTTTAGAACGTACAAACCTAAGATTGAGCAAAAAAATCGACCATTGGCCGTTTTCGCGCTTTGCGCCCAACATATATAAATATTAACATATAACTTGTTAGATGCTGAAGGAACAAACTGTTATTTTTTAAGCAGAACGGTGCTCTCCGCCCATAGTACAACAGCACGAAATTATTTAAGTGAATATCTTTGTATTAATGGTATAAGGGCACACAGGCCTTTATTGTGGTAATAATAACAACTAATAAACTGGCACGAGCTATTATAGGAACGTTGATTTTTTAATTATGCAGTGTTAATACAGAGCAAAATGCTTCTTAATGTCTTACTTATTGATTAATTAATCGAAAATACGATCATTTTAGAAATATCATAAAAAAGTCAGTCCACAATTGTTTCTATTGAAAACACGCAAGTTTGAGATTTAAAATTTTAGAAAAAAAAGTAAATAGCAAAATTTAAATTTACGGATGCAATGCTTGTGAAACGTTTAATAATTGTTTCACATAGCTCAAGCTAAACAAATTAAATACACTTGAATCACCTCCATGAACCTGGCACCCCACATTAAAATAATGAAATTATTTTGATAGCGTCTGATTTATTATAGTTTGTATCCGTTTGTACCACATTTTTTACCTTTTGTACCTCAAGGTGTTCAAATTTAACCCGGGGTAAAAAAATGTTAGCACTCCACTTCAATATTTTTTATCGTTCATGACGGTATTCAAGAGATGATCCTTTGTACCTAACTGTACCATTTTTCCTTTTGTTCGTACCTCACGGGGTTGGTTTGTACCGAATTTCCAATTTTTTTTAAAGGGGTAACTTTTTCGATTTTCAAAATCAGGAAGCGAATACTGTTTCGTTTTGGTTTGTACCACTTTTTTTTCCTTCGTATTTCAAGGAGTACAAATTTAACCAGGGGTTAAAAATGCCAGCACCCACATTAAAATTTTTTATGGTTCTCGACTGAATTCGAGTGAGCATCGATTGTGCTCCATTGTACTATTTACCAAGTTCAATGGTTGATGCGGCAATATTTTTTAAATATAACTGTTTTCACTTATAAATGCCACAATTAAATTTCTTAAACATTTCTAAAGAAAAACCATCCTCTTGTGACATCTCGATAAAATTAATGGTTTAAGAGATACGGGCAATTTTATGTCGCACTACACACCCATTGGCGCATTCACCATTTTTTTACCATTACAGTAAGCATCATGTATTATTAGTAAATTATTAATAAATCGGTACAGTCCACAAAATAAACTTTTACATTTTTTATACTACTTTTATTAATTACAATGGTGATATTAGAAACTTTATTAAAAACGAACACATCTTAATTTAAAAAAAGTAAAAATACGAATATAATAATAAAAAACAAAAAAAAAATTCGATGTAATAAAATTTCACATTCTCTAATTTTCCAACTAATAGTTATCAATAATTTACAGCAAATCAGCATAAAAATAATCTCCTTTAAAGTGAATCGTTTTTGTACTATTTTAATAAAAAATTTTCTAAGTAGGCGGCTCTCATCTCACTTTTAAATCATTTCAAAATATTTGTCATCTGTCTACACTTGTGAGTTGTGAGAAATTGTCACATTATTTATTTTAAATTCAAAAATAGAAGAATTTACCTCTAATGAGTGTGCGAATATGCACATGATGTTTGGAATGGCAGAAGGTAATTCTAGCCTAGCTAGAAAACTGTATTCGGAACATCGAATAGGAGAACGTCTGGACGCAAAGATCGGAGTGTAAGAGGAGCAAGTATGTTTACCTTAATCTAGTAATTTTATAAAGTGGCTCTTACAGTGAATAATTACGTTTTAGTTCATTTTTACCGAAGAAAGGTGGCGAAGGACGTATAAGAAACGTGCGTATAATTGAAGAAAACATACTAAACGCTATTGATAATGAACCTACAACCTGAGTGAGGAAACTTTCGGCACAATTTAATATTTCAGAATCAAGCGTACATAAAATTCTTCACGAGCAACTATTGCATCCGTTTCATTTCCAAAAGTTCATGCTATGCTACCAGATGACTATCCTCCTAGGCTCAATTATGCGAACTGGTTTTTAGGCAAACAACCGGAAGACCAACATTTCATTGAAAATTTACTATTTACAGATGACGCAGGTTTTACCAGGGATGGTATAATTAATTTCCACACCTAACATCTGTGGGATGATGAAAATCCCCACGGCATAATTGAGACTAAACACCAACAAAGGTTTATAGTCAACGTCTAGGCAGGTATTGTAGACAACAACTTAATTGTTCCGTATATCCTCAATGATCATTTAAACGGACAGTCTTATTTACAATTTTTGCAGAATATTCTGCTAATTTTATTATCGGATGTACTTTTACAAAAGCGCCAATGTATGTGCTTTATACACGATGGGACACCCCCTCACTTCTACCGTGAGGTACGTGTCCATCTAAACAATATTTTTCCAGATAGGTGGATAGGAAGGGGTGGACCATTACAATGGCCAGCTGGTTCGCCAGATATCAACCCATTAGATTTTCATTTTTGGGGCTATCTTAAAAGTTTAGTTTACAGTACACATGTAAATACAAGAAATGAATTAATTGATAGGAATAATCCTGGAATGTTAATCTAAGTACAAAGATCTAATCTTAAAAGACTGAGGAAATGTCCCATATTGAACATTTGTTGTAATTTTATTATATCGGTTTGACTTTTTTATTATCGTTAATTTTCTGGTTACTCGTTACTAGACTCGTTATTAGATTTTCATCTTTGGGGCTATCTTAAAAGTTTAGTTTACAGTACACATGTAAATACAAGAAATGAATTAATTGATACGAATAATCCTGGAATGTTAATTCAAGTACAAAGATCTTATCTTAGAAGACTGAGGAAATGTGCGGAAACCCATATTGAACATTTGTTGTAATTTCACTATATCGGTTTGGCTTTTTTATTATCGTTAATTTATTGGTTACTCGTTACTTTAATCTGTTGTAATTGAATGTAGTTAGTAAAATGAGGTGCTAACATTTTTTAACACCTGGTTAAGTTAGTACTTCTTGATGTACAGAGACAAAGGAAAAATGGTATAATGGAGTACAATTGATGCTCATTCGAATCCCGTCGAGAACGATGAAGAATATTAAAAGTGGGGTGCTGGCATTTTTAACCACTGGTTCAATTTGTACCCCTTGAAATACGAAGGAAAAAAAGTGGTACAAACCGGTACAAACGAAAACGAAACAGTATTCGCTTCCTGATTTTGAAAATCTAAACGAAAATGTTACCGAATTTGGAAATTCGGTACAAACCAACCCCTTGAGGTACAAATAAAAGGAAAAAATGGTACAATTAGGTACAAACGATCATCCTCGAATACCATCATGAACGATAAAAAATATTCAAGTGGAGTGCTAACATTTATTAACCCCGGGTTAAGTTTAAACACCTTGAGGTACAAAAGCTAAAAAATGTGGTACAAACGGGTACAAACTATTATAAATCAGGCGCAGTCAAAATAATTTCATTATTTTAATGTGGGGTGCCAGGTTCATGTAGGTACTTGAATCACTATTTTCAATTTTTATGTATTGAGCTGAAACATATGACGAACGCTAATTTCTGTGTCACCAGTAATGGAAAAAGTACTAAAAGCTAGTTAACCATTTAATCACATCGAAATTGGATCACATTGTGCACTCACTCTATTTCCAATATACATAACTTAGCACTGAAGCTGATATCTTACTATAAAACCTGAAAAATCTATATTTACATTTGCCAGTATTGCATTATTTGTACTGTTTTTACATACCGGGTGACCCAGAGGTCCGAAAAATCCCCATAACTTTTTTACTATTTGAGAATTCACGTGAAATTTTTCTGAATAGTAGCTACTTTTATTTACCAAAAGCTAAAAATAATTTTATTTATGTACAGGGTGTCCCAACATTCTAAAAACTGTAAAGTTTTTTTTTTAATGGAACTGTCCTATTTTGATGTTATTCTACACTAAATTAAGTTAAATTTATTAAGATCAGTTATACTTTATCTGTCATACTTTTTGAGATTTCTCAATTTTCAACTCAAAATTCGTAGATGCAGGGACTTATTTAAAAAATCATAATTTCTAAACTATTTCAGATAATTTGATAAACTTTTTTATTGTCAATTTTCTAAACTTTAAGGAAGAGATTTTAAATAGCCAAACAATTGTTTTAATGTTTGTCAACGCCCTCTGTGATTTTTCAAATATGACAATGTAAAAAGGTCAATAACTCATTTTTTTTAAGTTTTTGACAATCTTTCCAACGATATAAAGTTTGTATGGTCAAATGTAAAAATCTAAGCTGATAAGAGTAAGAAAACTGCATTTTAAGCAATTTTCTCTTAAAACAATGCAATTTTTTAGTAGCATAGGTGCTTTACGATGGCAATGTCAACTTTGACTTTGTCAAAAAAAAATTTAATACTTGCAGCCTCAAACGGTAATCATTAAAATGAATTTTTCACACCAAGGGTTGATAAACATGGTATTATGCATTGTTGAAGCGGATCGAAATATTCTATTGGCAAGTAGAATTTATCATCAAACATTTCCTGAAGCAGTGATACCGCAAAGTGTCGCTTTTCAAAAATTAAAAGATAGGTTTGAAGGTACTGGAAACGTAGCCTACCCAAAAAAAATTAATAGGACGCAGAATTGACGAGGACAAAGAATTGGAAGTTCTCTTGATGCTGGAAGAAAATCCGCAGTTGAGTTCACGAGAAATCCAAGCTGAAATAGTAATGTTACAAAGTAGTATTAATCGAATCACACTAAAGCACAAATTTCACCCATATCACCTTGAACTTCATCAAGAACTGTATGGGGATGGTTTTCAGAATCGGATTCGTTTTTCGGAATTAATGCTCGATTTAATGAACAATGATTGTGACTTTTTAAACAACATTTTATTCAGCAATGAAGAAAATTAAGAATACCGCATCTGTTAATCTGCACAATATGCATTATTACAGCACTGCAAATCCCCATTGGATGAGAACTATTGACCAACAAAACACATGGTCATTAAACGCGTGGGGCGGAATATGTGGAAATCAAGTGATTGGGCCTTATTTTTTTGATCATGTGTTGACAGGAATAAGATACTACGAGTTTCTTCAAAATGATCTTCCGATCCTCCTCGAACATATTGATTTAAATACAAGGAGAAATATGTGGTTTCAGTAGGATGGAGCGCCTATACATTACCATCAAATTGTTCGACAATTTTTAAACCAAACCCAAATCGTTGGATAGGCAGAGGAAGAGCAATCGGTTGGCCTGCCAGGTCTCCCGACTTAACTTCAGCTGATTTTTTTCTGTGGGGGTTTGTTAAAGACCAAGTATATCGTTTTCGGCCATCAACTGCCGAAGGTTAGAATAACTAATGCTTTTCGGTCGATTGATGGAGGACTGTTAATGTGCGTCAGAGTTTCTTTTGTAAGCAGACTGAATATTTGTATTGAACAAAACGGTGATATTTTTGAACATCGGCTATAAAAAAATGTTTTGCACATACTCGTATTATCAATTGTTACTTATGCTTGTTAACATTGTTTTCTTTTCGTGCTGTTTATTGTTGTTTCAAACAATTAATTTAACTTACTTAATACTATAATTTGTAATTGAAGCGTTAATGCGTTAAGAGTTAACATCCATTTACATGTTATTGCCTTTTTGCAAAAGTGACATTAGCCTACTCGAAAATTGCGTTGTTTTAAGAGAAAATTGCTTAAAATGCAGTTTTCTTACTCTATCCGCTTAGATGTTTATATTTGACCATACAAGTTTTATATCGTTGGAAAGCTTGTCAAAAAAGCTATTGATCAGTGCCATAATATACAGAGGATGCCATTTAAAAAAAATGAGTTATTCACCTTTTTACATTGTCATATTTGAAAAACCGTAGAGGGCGTCGAAAAACACTAAAACAATTGCTTCGCTGTTTAAAACGCTTCCTTTAGTTTAGAAAATTGACCAAAAAAAGTTTATTAAATTATCTTTAATAGTTTAGAAGTTATGATTTTTTAAATAACTCTATGAATTTTGAAGTAAAAATTGAAAAATCTCAAAAAGTATAACAGATAAAGTCTAACTGATCTTAATAAATTTAACACATAATTTAGTGTAGAATCCAATAATAACATCAAAATAGGGCAGTTCTATTAAAAAAAATAACTTTACAGTTTTTAGAATGTTGGGACACCCTGAAAATAGCTTTTGCTAAATAAAAGTAGCTACTATTAAAAAAAATTCACGTTAATATCTCAAATAGTAAACAAGTTATGGGGCTTTTTCGGACCTCTGGGTCACCCGGTATACAAGAAAAAACCAAACTTCATCTTTTAAAGGTAGCTGAACTTTACATATCTCTAGACTACATTTGGAAATCTAATTTATGCATTAATGTGGAACTGTTTTTGATATAAATTGCAACAAAGCGAGCTTTCTCTGAAGGTTTGAGACCATTTTTCAGTGATCATAATGGATACTGCAAATGATATTAATTGACTTATTAGAAGCCACTAAGGGCTATTATTTTGATTTTCTGTTAAATATATCCAAACAAATAAGGCTCAAGGAAACAATTATATTCCCCAAGAGTAGTTCCTCTAATTAAATTTATTAGGAGAAATTTCGACTATAAACGTTAAAAATTAGTGATATGTTTTCTGAATGCATACCCTCAATGTACAATTGCATAAGTTTAATATTATTAAAAAAATATGTGTCATCTGGTATCGAAATCGTATGTAGAAAATATATAATTGGAAAAAGCTGATACTACTTTCATAAACATAAATTTTTCCACCACTTATAATGGCATAAATCACATGACTACGTAACTATATGATCATTTTCAAAAAATTATTCATATTAATATATTTAAAACGCAAAGGAAAAATAGCTTAAATGGTCGTTAAGAATGTTATAAAATAAACTTGTTCTCTGCTACTTGTATGATCGAATTTAACGTGATAATCGTTTAGTTAATTGTTGGTAGTAAATCCTAGGATTTATAATTCTCTCACCTAAAAGCTCTTTCTTTGTTTACGCCTCTTAATCCATTATTAACCTTGGTACGTTCAATCCTTTGAAAGAATACAAGTTCGTGACTGAACATCATTTATACGACATTAGTAAGTTAAACATCGTTTAGCAAAAAGTACATTTTAGTTACACATATCGGAAACACGTAAGACTGAATTTAATATTATTTTGTAATTTTGCAAATAAATTTTACCTCGTAAACATATCCCGATTTTAATTAACAATTAATTAATAAAAGACACTGGTTAAGTATACTTATACTAAAACTACAAAGCATTACCTGCTACTTCTTGGAACAAAGTAAACATGTGTCAAATTCCTCCCAAAATGTCATGAATCAAACAATGATAAAAAAATTATTATACCGACATAGAAATCTTCCCGAAAAACCTATAATTATGGGTATCGGATCTGTATATTGAATAAAGAGCCCCCTTCGGCTGAAAGTAAAAAATGAAGGGGGGTTAATTCTAGTCCTCCAAAGAAGTCATAAATCAGTTCTGGTAGAAGGAATTCACATACACGCTTCCTGGCTGCCAATAAACTTTGAATTATGAACAATAATAATGTTGCAGTTCTTTTAAAACATACAAATTATTACAGACTAATATGTTTCTACATCTTGTAGCTACTCAGCCTGTCGCACAAATAATTTAATAACACGCTCTACTTTTTTTCAGATAGACGTAGTGAAACAATTAATTATTAGTTTAAAAGCATTCTTCCAGTGACGCACAAAACTCTTATGAGACCATGTAAAGTAATAAATTACACAGAATTGGTTAAAGCAAACTGATCTAGGGACTCGTGGACACAATCTTTAAACCGGATATGTTTGATAGCGTATAATTAGGAATGAACAGCTAGTTTTTCTTATGATATAGCTCAAGTATAGTTAGAAATGCAGTTTATTTATGGCGATACTACAAAGTTATTTATTACACTTTCGAGTTTGAAATTTCGTATACTCTTCTTGAATGTATTCTAATTAACACTTTGTAGGCAAATTTATGCACATACATATTAAGTATACTATGTTGCTGATTATTATATTGTTAACCGTACTTTAAACTTAAACTTAAAAAAGTTAAATTATACAGATTTGCCCGTGTTCGGAATAAAACTATTACAAAACAAAAAACTATTTGAAAAAATTTTAAAATATTAATTTAACACCTCTACCGTTAATTCGATTCGATAGACTAAAATTAAAATAATTTTTTCAATGCCAATTTAATGGTTAAGCACACAATTTTTGTGATATATAAACCTCTGTGCAAGCGTATAAATGATTAGATCATGTACACCATGCGTAATTTTTGACGAATTCTACCCTAAACATCCCTTTGGTTAAAAACTTTCAGGAATAATTTAAAGTTCCCTATTTTTGCATATAAATTAATATTTACAGTGAGGTATGAATACTGATAGTAGGTTGTTCGAAGAAAATATGTAAAATTATTTTCATTTGTTTATTTATTAATTTATAAATATTCATATGCCGCATAATTAGCATACAATTTAAATATACCGTGGGTTTACAAATAATAATATATTAGAGTATCAAAAGATAATATTAAAACAATCTTAAAGAGAAAAGTAACATATCTTTTTGTAATACGTAAGATATACCAAATTTAAATGTTGAGCAAATTTTTATGAAACAGAAAAAAATTTTTGGTAACAAGGTTATAAATTGAAAAACCTAATTTTGGAAAGTACAAAAAAAAAACTAAAATTTTAATAGGATAGTAGTGCATATAATTATTGAGAGAAAATTTATGATTCAGCAGCAATTTCAACTGTCGTCGTCAGTAAATATAAAACTTATTAATACGTTTTAATATCAAAACAATTTAATAAAACACATAAAAATGTAGAAGAATAAATTGTATAACAAAGTTCGTAAAACGAGTTCGCCTCGATAAAATTTTCATATTATCAAATTAGATGGCGTGATTTAAATATTAATATCATACCTTATTTACGTCTAGTATCAAAGTTAGGTCGTGTTGTTCCAATGCACACTTTGTTACGTTACTACAGCATTTTATTTAACGACATATGCACCTAACACCAATAAACCAATTACCAAAACAACATTAACAAAGATGAACGATTAAAAATAATTTGAAAACTGCCATACCAGGTGGTGCATCGGCTTAGGACATATAGGAAATCCCATGTAAATTTAAAGGTAGTCAAATTTTGTATTATCGTCCTGCTTATCTAATGTATAGTAGTTTCTAAATATTATCTTAATAAAGAAATATTGAAAACTATCATCTGTTTTTTGGTCTCGATGGAAATATACATACCTCGCTTTCTCCATCTAGGTTAACAATGTTAGCTAAGCAGCGAATTTACCTGGTTACCAGTATTGTGGTACTGGTACAAATTTAAAAACACGACTAGCACGCGGCGACCCTGGTATTAATCGATTAGATGCTCAATGCAAAGTTCACGACAATAGCTGCAGAGATTACCGAGATTTAACATGTAGATATAAAGCAGCTCAAATTTTAGAAGAAAACGCTTGAGAACGCTTTACATCATCAGACGCAACGTTAGGTGAACGAATTGCAGCTTTAGCAATCGGTACCACCATGAAAGCAAAGAGAAAATTAGAAATGGGGTACAAACGTCCATGAAAACAGAAGAAGAAATCGCTATGCAATGATGAACATATATTACATTTACACCAAATAAAAGCGAAAAGAATGAGACCTAACGGAAATATAATCAGCGCTTTCATCGGCAAAACGTGTGGTAAAAAGTTATGAAGCAAAAAAACAGGACCTAGAGTAATTCCCTTGCCTAAACAAGGAGGGCTTTTACCATTCGTTATTCCGTTATTCGGAGGATTATCGTCGGTAGTTGGTGTTCTAACTGGTAACACATCAGGAATTGCGAAAGCAGTCAATGAAGCAAAAATTTCAAAAAATTGCAAAAGAGACATCGTGCTATAATCGCATAATGAAATCGATCGCTATAGGCTCCGTAAATAAGAAAAGTGGTGCACTTTATCCAAAACCATACAAAGCCGGTGGCGGTGCGTTATACTTAAAAACATTTCCAAAAGACTGAATAGATTACCCGAAAGACCGTTAACAGGTAATGAATTAAAGAAATACACCAAAAATTTACCCTACTTTAAGGATATTTTTATGAGAGATAGCATGCCTAAATTACAATGGAAAAAAGCGAGGTATTACGAAAGTTTCGGTAATCTTCGACCACCAATCGAAGTGATTACCTACTTTCGTGAATGTATAATATATTATAATTGCAACTAAGATCAAGAATTTAATACAATTATTTGCGGGCACATGCGTACAATATTTATATAAATAATCGATACAACGTCAAATCTTCTCAGTTACGTAAATAACGTTCAATTTAGAAGGTGTTGGTAACACAGTTAGCTGCAACTTCTATCCACCGATAGAACTAGATTTGGGAAGATATACATTATCGGATTAGTCCGATTTTACAGTTGCAACAGCATTAGAAACATTTATACACGCAACGATACCTATTATTTTATAATCATCTCATTTGCAAGTGATTAATATTCCACGCGGTAAATATGAGTTAGATGAAATTAGCGATTATCTAAAATCAAACATACCCACACCAAAATTTATCATTAGAGCAAACAACAATACACCTAAATGTTAAGTAAACATTTCATTTGAGATCGATTTTACTAAATAACATTGGTCGCAGGCTAGGGTTTGAGTCAAAAATATTAGAACCAAATATTTTACACGTCTGCCTTAGAGATCCAAATACTTAAACTCACTAATCTACACGTCGAGTGCAACATTATAAACGTAACTTATCAAGCGGGAAACCTGTAAAAGTATTGTATGAGATTCCACCAGGTTATCGTCTTGATAAAACTCCAAGCAATACTTAATATTTAGAATTAAATACCCACATAATTAGTAGGTATAAAAATTTGTCTAATCGAAAGGAAGAATTAATAGACTTTGGTGAAAATGAACCATTCACAGTACATTTAAAACTAACAGAATATGAGTCTGAGAATTAATCAAGGACCAATTCCATCTTTCAAAAATTCATCATCCCTATTGTAAGTCGTTAATTAATCATCAACCTTCATTGCGGTTAGCATCTGGAGAGAAATTCTCTTTGACGTCAATTGGTGTTAAAGTTCTCACCGACAATCGCCGAATCATTAAATGTCTTTCAAATCGTACATTTTGACAATAGTATAATTAAATCAGATATTCACGCTTGTGTTCTGTGTGGATCTTCTAAATATGGACCTTCCGAAGAAATACATATTTTAGTTCAAAGTCAAAATCTAATTACGCTACCTACAATAGTTTTCTGCACATAGAAGGCAATCTTGAGTTTAAAAAAGACCATAAAAATGATGCAACTTACCAAACAACTTTCCCAACTTTATTTTCAGAAAAATTCGTTATGAGTGAAGTGGTCAAAGAGTGAACATTTGCATAAATCCGGGAATAACTTAAGGGACACGAGAACTCATCTATTTGGGGTGGTCACCAAAGAATGAAGAACCATTACAATTCGATGAGCAAAATGCAATAATTGTAAATGTGAAGAGTTCATTTTAATTCGATCTAGAAGCGATAGTGTTGACGCAACTATAACCTTAAATAAAATTCAATGGAAAGTACCGCACTTAATATTTAGTGATGCTGCAAAAATTAAATTGTTTGAAGGAATCAATAAAAATCATATTATTACTGTTCCATTTCGTCAACGGGAGTTATATGAAACCTGCTTTAAAACAAGCAAGTTCAGAAATATAGCCAATAAAAGCATCAACCCAACTGAAAAAAAACCAGATTGGTATTGCAACAAGGTAAAAGGTACACAAAGTCGGCAAGGGCTGGAAATTTTGATCACCTTAACATCAAAAACCTTAAAGTACAACTGAATTCTGAATATTATCCATATCAAGTAATGTAGTTAAACTTCAGTGCTAACCAATATATACCTGCCTATAATAATTTTTTGTAATTCCGGTGTGATTACTATGGTGAAGATGATAAAGATGCACTGTCATTTATTCCGAATTCAAATCATGTCCAGTATTTGTAGTGGACTGCTCTAAACAAAATGAATCCTTACAAAACTCAACACAAATTCCAAGGCAATTAATTCGTGATAATGTGAATCTAATTATATTATTTGAGCAAGGTGAATTGAACCTAAAGCACGTATATAAGGATGATATAAGCCCTACCATAGGCATGAAATTGTTTCGGGATATGTGTTCAAAGAGACGGTATAATTATTAAAGGCTAAAGGACTAAAGGTTTATATGATCTGCTTATTATGAATGAACCCGTTTTTAATCTAGTACACTCAAAAAATTATAAAAGTAATTTAGAAGCTACCAATGTTGCAAGGCGGGATTATGTCAGCGGGCAAATAACACACAGAGTCCCATAGTTGTCTTGCGAAATGAAATCGGTGTTAGCTTCATATCACATGTGTATTAAAAAAATTGTAAGTGAAAGTCAGCTTGTTTATTTGTCCTCAGTCAATTGTCCATTTTCAAAAACGAAATAGTGCGTCAACCTTGTTTATAAATCTAGGGCACTTTTGTCAGAGGTATTTCTAATAAGATATTCCTTGTGTGCCTGATTTCGAGTTTGCTTATATATTTGGTTTGTATAGGCATTTTTAACTAATTTAATTGTAAAACATATTTTATCACTCTGCAAAATACGGCAATAGTGTTACACGCCCATCTGATGCTCGTATATTGGCAGTAATGCGGATTGCGGAAGGCTATATCATGTATTTTTGAATTATGGTTGGTTTTAGCACACTGTAAGTAAAGCCAAACCAGTATTTTTGAATTGTACGGTGATTTTTGCAAGCTGTAAGTTATGATTTGGTTGAGAATGAATTGCTTGAGATTAATTTGAGAATGATCGACTGTTTTCCCACGCCGGTGCCTTCAGATTTAGGAAGACTACCAGCTCTGAGTGTCGGTTAGCCTTATCTACAAAGATCGATTTGCTTAAGTGATTTGTTTGATTTGATCGAGGTTGATTGATTTGGTTTGATATGCTTCGGCTGATTGATTGATTTGATTAATTTCAAATTTCCTACCAAGGAGGCGAAGGCCTGACAACGCGCGACGACCCTAAAACAAGCTCCGGAGTCCTACAGCAGTCTTATGAGTTAGTATGGGGGCCCCTACTAGAATAAAATTTCCCGCCAAAAACAAAAATTCCTTCCAAGATGTCCGACAGAACAAGTTAGCCTACAAAATTTAATTACGACTCATAATTCAAAGCAAATCGACTGCGGAATTTTGGGGCGAAGTCCCGAGAACAAGTTCCGGTGTCCTATACCTGACTTACGAGATAGTATGAGGGCCGCTTATTAGAATACTATTTCAAATTTCCAGCCAAAAACAAAATGGCTGTCAAATTTAATTATGACTCATAATTAAAAACAGATTAATAACGATTTAGGAAGTTCAGGCTTGCTTATAAATCGAAGACCCTTTTTGACAGAGGTGTTTTCGATAAGACAGATCTATATAAAATATCTTAATTATCATTTTTCTATTTCCAATAACGCCAGCCCCTATTACAGAAAACATTCATTAGTTTTAAAAATACACCGGTAGATGGCGTCATAAGTAATCAGGGAGCCAGACAGGGGGCGAAAACCTGAGAACTACTTCCGGAGGCCTATATCTGTCTTATTAGAATACTATCCGTAATAGGGGGCGCAGACCCGCGAGCAAGTTCCTGCGTTCTATATCTGTCTTGCAAGTTAGTGTTAGCAATCCTTATTAGAATGTAATTCAAATGTCCCCCCAAAACAAAATGGCCGAAGGTTTTGATTATGACTCATAATTAAAATGATTGGTCTTTGTCCTGCCCCGTCCCTTCACCACGTGACTAGCTCCACAATTTAATTACGACTCAATTAAAAACAAAGTGGCGGGGAATTGGATTATGGATTAAAATCAAAATAAGTGGCCTTAACAGAGGATCGAAGACCTGAAAGCACGTCGCGGCGTCCTATACCTGTGTTATGCGTTAGCATGAGTGCCCCCATACCATTTCAAATTTCCCGCCAAAAATAACATGGCCTGGAGCTTTGATTGTGAGGTCATAATTAAACACAAAATAGCGGAGGACTTTGCTTACGTCTTATAACTAAAAACAAAATGGCCGCCAACAATCAGAAACCATGGCCGTTCTATACCTGTCTTATGAAGCCCTTATTAGAATACCATTTGTAAATTTTCTGCTATGACCGACAATATGGCCTATAAAATGGCCGAAAAATGGACAAGCCACATCTCCGCAACCAATCAGACACCAGGGGGCGGAATCTATAGAACAATCAGAAACCAGGGGCGTGGCCCACCCTCAGGCCATCCAATCAAAAATTGCATGCGCGCGGATTTGCCTACCTTATAGGGGCTGAACTTCTAAACGGACCTTAATTAGGGATGAAAATGTCACGTGAACATCTCCACACCCGCCCCGCGCCCTAAACACAGGGGGTGGATTGACAAAAAGGCCTTAATGAAGAGTGAAAATGCAGTCAAAGGCTGAAAAATTCCATGAAGGGGTTGAAAATCGCCCCCAGCCAAAAGTCACTAATTAGGGTAAAACTACCATCAAGAGTTATCTAGGAGATGAAAACGCCCCCGAAAAGAAGCTGTCAAAATAGAGGTGGGAAATGGCACGGCCACGTGGGCGTTCGAGCCGTTCCGAGATGTTGCTTTCAAAGTAGCTCGTCATTTAAGAAATTTAAAGCGGCGTCAACTGCAACAAATGCCGGAAAAAATAAAAGAAAGTGCAGAGACTATTACTCCAGAAGAATATCAAAAAATCCCTACTTTATACAACGAATAGGTTTGCAAAAGAAATTTTTTATTAGCGGCTGTACAGTTAGCTTAGAGTGGTGGAGAATCTAGATGCATTATAGTATATTTAAAAGAAGGTATTACTAATAGTAAGGGCACCCTCTACTAGAAGAATAGCTTAAAACAGTATATTTAGCAAGACTGTAAAAAGAGGAGAGAACCTACTGGCAGAAACTAAATGGCTAATACGATACACAGAAAAACTTGTGTCATATAGGTATAAATTTAACATAATTATTTTCATTTTATACACAAGTATGAACTTTCAGGCTGTTTAAGAAACTGCTGAGTAAACGGACGCCTCAGATAACCACCGATTGGTTATTTTTAACACCGAACCTACGATAGCTAAGAACGACTTCTGATATAAAAATGTTCCCATAAGTAGAAACGAACTATCTAAGTGGACCGCAGAGGCGTGGACACAACAAAAAAATTGAAATACCAAATCGTTCGTTGCCTACAAAAGCACAAGTACAAGAACAGGATGATGTGCAGGTTCCTCCAAGCCTTATTTGCAATTAGACGTAGGACACCATCAAAGTCTTATGGAAAAGATGAGAAACTAGCGGCAAAATTGCAATAGCTTTATCCAGTCTTCAACATCAAAATCGATTTGGGTAAAAATGGCAACACAATTATAAATTATAATAACTGTATATTTCATTTTAATAAATAATTGATTTTATGATTTATTTGTTACCTGCGGTTTTTTGATAACACGAAAACGATAAGCGCTAGAACACTGTAATTGAAATGTGTTTGGTTCAAAATTTGAATTTTGTGTTAATTCATTAGTTGATGGGGTTAGGTTGACATAATTACATATGGAATAGTCAATTGTCATATTCACTGTGCTGGAGGCTCTGGTAAAGTATTGTATGTTGTAGAAAATACATCTACTTTTGAAAAGTGATATAGCGTCAATGACTGTGTCATGTAGCGCTTGCTAGACAATATAGTTATTTGTGCTAAAATAATTTTGTTAAAATGTAGTTTTTTTTACTTTGTCTAACTTGTGCGAAGTAAGTAATAGAAGTTATTCTAATAAAAATTTTTATTCAAATTTCTATTAGCTTTGGAGCTAATGACATTTTGAGAGTTTTATTAAATTGAAAGTTTTACAAATACGTACAATAAATAATTTTTTAATTAAAATAAGGCGACAGTAAAAACAGGTAATATTTGCATTTATTCACGTATCTCAGTTCACATCACTTTCAAAAATTCCTGCTGCGTATCAAATTTTGGTCATGCTGTTTAAACTGACATTAAAGGTGTATAATTAACACATAGTTAGTACTATAACATATAATGTTAAATGAATACGCATATAGTAATAATCCTTAATAAATAAAATAAAGCGGCAAAGATTGTTATTAATTAAATTATTTTCTTATGATAATGTATTTATTAGGTATACTCTATTAATTAAGTAAGGTTGATTCTATATTAATATTCATCACGTAGCTGAAAAGGGAACTGTTGAACTTTTAAGTTAGCTCCTTGTAATAGAATAGTTATAAATTTACAATTCTAAACTATTAATTAATAATTTTACGGTGGAAATGACGAAAAAATTAAAAATAGTTAAATTTTATTGATTTTTGGTAGGTTAATTTTATAACCAAAATTTTATATTATGATACGTCTGTCCACTGTCACATAATTTAATATTTTTATAAGCTTGACAATTCAATTATAAAAGAAAAACGTACATTTGTATTGATTTGAATTTATTATGTAAAATCTTCTGTAAATGAAATGACTTTAGTTGACAAGAAACCTTTATCTATTTAATCTTATTCTAAGTTGAATAACATGAATCTTGCTTTAGCTCAATCGAATCCCTCCAACCAGGCATGTGTTTATACAATAAATATCTAAAACGTAAAACTGTCAGAATATAATATTTTAAAAGAAGTCTATTGTTTGTTTTTGAATACGGAAAAACGTTCCGATTCCATTGGGTGAAACCTTTGCAAAATATTAACCCATTAATGCCCACCAATCTTGAGAAAGATTAAAATAATCATTTATGATTGAATTTAGTCGAATACAGTAGATTATTGTCGTATACAGTGCGGTCATTTAAAATGGAAACTTGGAAATATTAATTTCTGTGATAATTTTCCGAAAAAATCTTTAAAACTCGTCGATTTTTATTTTTAATGCGCACATTTTGACTCATTGGAAACTTTTTTCTCGCCATATTTAAAAGAGCTACAACGTCATCGCAACTTTTTTTAAATAGGAACCATATGTTTTTTCATCTTATTTGGATAAGCGGTGAGATTCTAAAAATGACGATGTGTAAACACATTGCACTGCAGTTGATAATTTCCAGATTAAAGTCTCAAAATTGCGCTATTGTTGCAAAAGAATTACTATTATTACAACAAAACACATCGATAAACATTAAAAACTGAACATTTTGCTTTAGCACGAGTGGCGATTTTTTAAAGACAACAGTAGTATACGGACACCTTTCGCCGCCATTTTGTTTTTTTTTGTAACGTCAGTTGATCTTGGAAATTCCCAAGGTCACACACGCGGCTGACCTCAGTTTGACCTTAACTCTCACGTAGGGGATGTAATTTGACCTTGAGATTGACCTCGAGTTATGAGGTTGACCTCGGACCAGACCTTGGAGTTGACCCTGGACGTGGCTTTGTGCAAGAAATTTGAATTTTTCTAATGCTAACTGGTAAGACAGGTATAGGAACTTGTTCTCGGGTCTGAGCCTCTGATTTGAATTTGTATTCTAATAAGAAACCCTAGTCTTGTAAGGCAGATATAGATAGCGTAAGACTAAAAACTAAATATGAAAGAATATGTTTAAATCGTTTTATTAATAGAATCTATCGAGTCTATAGAGTCTATCTTACATGAAGTTTAAATATCTTTCAGGCAGAGATAACTATTTTTGTTTTACAGTGTGATTTATTTTTCGTAACGCGTTTATTATTATAAAAGAGACTGTACAATTATCCTAAAAATGTTATTAATTATTACAGGCAACGTAAGATTAAAAATTAGATATGAATGAAAGGATTAAACCGTATTATTGATAGAAGCAGATGGACTTGGAAAATTTTTTATAAAACGATTTCACTTTGAGAGAAAGTCACCTTCAACATTATACATATAAAACGAAGAATTAAGTTACCTAATTCGTTTGCTGTACAATAACATGATTTAAATGTAATCTGGCCTTGGTAATTTTTTATAAAAACGATTTTACCTTGAGAAAAGCCACCTTCAACTGGGCTTGGAACCGGCTATGGGCGTGGCCTTGGAGTTCACCTCGGGAATTTTCATTGACTTAATCCGACCTTGGGAGAAATACTATAAATACGTGCATTTGTTAGTTACTTTAGTTTTGTTCTGAAGAGCATTACGTTATCATCGTTATGGAATTTTTAACATCCATTTATAAGAGTGGACCAATTGTCAGTGAGAGTGATAATGTCACTACTGTAAAAGGTTATGCAGAACAATGCCAGCTTTTTCACAAGACTTGCTAGTTTTAAACGTTGATAGAGTGTCAGTACCTGTTGGCTATGGATGCAAAAACTTGACGGGTTTAAAATTTGAAGACTTTTGTAAAGCCAAAAAACAGGATTTTCTTGTTGTACCGGCAGAAATGAATGAAAACAATTGTTTAGCTAGCGTCCTAGACTTAGCAATAGCGTTTAGAGATAACGATGCAATGCGATATGGTATGGTGATGGGTTATCCCCTACTTTAAGAGTGAACTATGCAACTTTGTCAAAACAGCTGTGTAGATCTTAGGCAGGGTGGTAGTTACAAGCACATTCAATCATTTCAAAATCATTTAACTTCATATACCATTGTAGTTTACAATTCGCGTATAGGTAATTGGGTTTACTTTGAGGGTCCTAGAACCGGGTAGAGTAGTTTTACATTTAATACTCGAAGACGAGCACTATAATGTCATTACCAGCCTCACTTCAGCATTTACCTGCGGTTATCACTGAGAACAGTGGAAAAAACGTCATAAAAACAAAAATGACCATGCGAAATGTTTGTATCAGTGTCCTTGTTGTCACCAAAAACCGCCATGCTCCATTAAAAATCCGAAAATTGTTTGCAATGATTGCAAGAGAGATTTTTACGGGCAGGAATGTTTTAAAAACCACAAGGATACTGAACTATGTGAAAAATTACGTAGATGTTTAAAGTGTCTCAAAACCACTGAAGTAAAGGGTAAACATAGATGCGGTTACAGCTATTGCGATGCGTGCATGAACCAAAAACCTATTGGGCATTTTTACTATATGTCCGTTAACAAGGCTCCAGGTGACACTAGTAATGGTAAAACATCTATGTTTATCTTTTATGATTTGGAATGCGTGCAAGAGAAGGTGTGTAAGAGGATGAATGACAGATTTCTGCATGAGCCCAATCTATGTGTGGCCGCGAATGTTTGCTCTGTTTGTAACCAATGCATCGATAATTTGGATGAGCCATGTCCGATGTGTAGCGAAAGGGTGCACATTTTCAGGGAAGATCCTGTTAAATCGTTTCTGTCGTATGTTGCCGATGAAGTGCGAAAATTTATAGTTACATGCATTGCACACAACATGAGGGGAAACGATGGCTGTTCTGTGCTTAGATGCATGCTAGCTAATAATAACCGATGGAGACCCAAAAGTCATTTCCAACGGTCTACAACTAATCTCCATTCACTACGATGATAACACTTTCAATTTTCCCGAATCCAAGGGCTATTTCCCATTTCTCTTCAACACATCAGCGAATCAGAATTATGAGCGTCCTTTGCTGTAGCTGAATATTATTGTGTAGATCAGATGTCGGCGAAAGATCGGCAAAAACTTTTAGATTGGCACGCGACTGAGACCCAAAGTAATTAAGTTTTTAAGATGAGTGCAGATATTGTGAAGTATTGCCTGATGGATCTAAAGATTGTCGTTAACGGTTGCATTGGTTTCTGGTCGACCTTCACGAGCCAAAATAAAGTCGATCCGTTTCAGGAGTCAACCACAATTGCTAGCAACTGTAATAAAGTGTTTCGTAGGCTTTTCTTTAAAAAGAACACAACGGTCTCATTCCAAAAGGCGGTGACTATACAGCATGCCGGAAAAGCTCTTGAGTTTAGAACACCTGAAGGTGTTAAGGTCTACGGTTATTGTGCCGAATCAAATACAGATTACCAGTTTCTTGGGTACTATTGACACGGTTGCGAGGAATGTTTCCCCAACCAGGCCAATATTGAACAAAAGCTGAATGTAAATATATCCATGATATAATATAATCTAGTGAGGATGTGTGAATGCGATTTTAAAAGACTAATACTTGCAAACGGTGAGTTAACAGCGTTTATACAGAATCTAGGCGGTCAAGCATTAAACCCACGATACGCGTTACGGTGGTCGCACTAATGCCATCAAACTCTACCATGAGTGTCACGGTATTGGTCAGAAAATCATGTAGTATGACGTGTGCTCGTTATACCCTTATGTAAATAAATACTGTAAATATCCTTTAGGTCATCCAAAAATTCACGTAGGTTTAGATTGTAAGCACATTTCATTGGACACAGTGGAGGATTTAGTTAAATGTCGAGTACTACCACCATCTAATCTCTATCACACTGTTTTGCCCTTAAAAATCCATGGCAAGTTGATGTTTTCGTTATCTAGGACATGTGGCTCTGAGATAAATGAAGGAGAATGCAGGCATAGTGAACCCTAGCGCAGTTTCGTTGGAGCGTTTGTAGCGGATGAGTTGCAAAAGGCTACCGCTAAAAACTATAAAGTTGTGGATGTTTTTGAGATTTGGGAGTAAGAGGTTACCACATATGACAAACCCGCGAAACAGGGTGGACTGTTTAATGGTTACAGCCATAATCCTCCTGCGACCATAGAAATCCTGAGACAGAGAGTTTTGGATACATTTAGAAATAGTGTTAACGGAAATACACTTGCTAGGGTTGTACGAAAAACAGTCACCAATTGTCAAAAATGTCTCGATGTAAATGGACGTCATTTTGCAAATCTGTAAATTAATTGTAATTGTAATTTTATTGTAGGTTGTTCAAAGATTCAAGTATTAATTAAATTAATGACGATTTTTCTGGCTTTATTTTTAACACACTCATAGCTGGGAATCTGTCCCAAAACATCTGTCTTGTTGAGAGGTCGTTATTTAATTTCATGTTTTATTGAAATTTCAAAGAATTTTATACATTATTTATTAATGTTATTTTGCGACAAATAAATCATGGCCTACTAATAATAAATAAGACCTAACTTTAGAAAGTGTGATATTTCGATGAAACTGTAATCTTTTATGCACTTGTGAGACATCACTAAACTGGAAATATTGCGCTCTTTCAAAAATCGAAAAATCCAATATGGCGGCAATAAGAAAATGAAAATTGAGGCAGATTGTGGGATAACAAAAGACGATTGTGACATGTCATACACGCCATCTTATTCGTCTTAAAAAAGTGTTCGAATAATCTCGCATTGTGACAGCTGTCAAATTAACCATTTCGGATTTACTGGCGAAAAACGAAATCCGCCATTTCCGGTTTTTCGCCGATATTTTCAAAACCAATCGACCGATCGTAAATCTGAAACAGGATATCGAATGCTCTAATCTTCCTCTAAAACTTTCCCCATTTAACCTTTGCCGTAAGTATAACAGGAGCCGAGATCACTTTATAGAGAAGCGAATTTGGGACACATTGTATAGTTACCTGGAGAAGCTGTAACGTCACGTTCTGTATTATGATACAAACAGTGTCATATTTGTCGCAAAACCCGACGACTGGAATCCAACTTTCTGGGATTTCTTCGGCCAGATGACCGACAAACTGGATTGAAAAGTTATATAGCTGAGTTTTGTACGCGAAAACTACTATGTTCAACCAGTGAACAGACAATTAAATCAGTGTATAAAGTGAAAGATATCACGTTAAATTATAAGAACTCTCGTGTTATAAACTTTGAATCGATGAAGGATATGGTGCTTAGCAATAGTAGAGACTCTCTTTTTGTATATAATGATATGTAAATAGTTAGAGATAGGTGTTACAATGTATTAATTAGGCATAACAGTATAGAATAAGTTATGCTAAACGGCGAAGGATTGAAAACTTTGACACTTTACCGTTTGGGTATAAGGAATAAATAAAAACGAATAAAAAGAAAAGTTATTTATTGTAAACTCCTTGAGGACGAACTCCAGCTCCTGGTCTTGATTCGTTTTCGTGTTTGCGTATTTTCGTGTCTGCGTGATTTCGTGTTTCATGTTTTCGAGTTTGCGTATTTTCGTGTTTGCGTGTTTGCATGTTTTCGCGTTTATGTGTTTTCGTGTTTGCGTGCTTTCGTGTTTGCATGTTTTCGAGTTTATGTGTGTGTTTGCGTGTTTTCGTGTTTGTGTGTTTTCGTGTTTGCGTGTTTTCGTGTTTGCGCGTTTGTGGGTTTTCGTGTTTACGTGTTTTCTTGTTTGTATTTTCCTGTTTGCGTCTTTTCGTGTTTGCATGTTTTGTGTTGCTTGTGCTTGTGCTTGTGGTAGTGCTTTGTGTGCTTGTTCTGTCCTGTGCTGTCGCTGTGCTTGTCTTGTGCTTGTGCTTCGTGCTGCTGTGTTAGCTTGTGCTTGTGCTTGTGCTTGTGCTTGTGCTTGTGCTTGTGCTGGTGCTTGTGTGAGACGAGAGAAGCGAAATAAAGGAGAGAAACGATAGACACGGGAGAACCGATAGAAACGAGGGAGACAAGGGAGGGAGACGGTGGGGAGCGAGAGAAAAGAGAGAGAGAGAGAGAGGCGAGCACGATCAACTTCTATTAAAGAAAACATTCGCTAGTTTAAAAATACACCACTAGATGGCGTCACAAACAACAAATCTGCTTTTAAAAATAAGTGTAATCTAGGGATTTTTGTCACCCATATTTCCACTTTCAAGGGTGATAAGATTGACTTAATAAAATTTTTGATTCGTGGTGCTTGATATTGATTTGATTTTAATGGTAGCAACATTTAAATTCGCCCGTTCCACAACCACCCTCTCCCCATACTGTGCTGGTATGAGACCATGATTGAATATCTTATATTCTACCCCAGTCCCCAAGGCCCACAACATTTAGACACCTGGGCTTGTTTTTATTTAAATTAGAACTAAATTATATTGGGTGTAAGAACTCGGCAATGTTCGGATAGGATCGATTATCTTCAGGGCTCGAGGAGTGGGGGTCGCCGAAACAGCCTTCGTTGAAAGTCTCGTGTTTCAAGATTTTACCTATATGAAGATCCAGATAGGTTAAATTACGTTGCTCTTAATCCCCCTCAAAAATCTTGACTGCTGAAAATGTCTTCACAATAATGTTTAACATAGGAAATTCTGGATTACCTAGATTTGGGATGTTTTCGATAATTTTAATTTTTTAAAGAAGGTATGACATTCCATATCAATAATCAATTTTAATCAGGGTGTTGTAGGTAGCGGACCGCGAAAATTTTATTACTGCAAAAAACATTTTTTAAATCGAAATTGTTACCGCGATAGGAAGTTATTTAATGGGGTTTAACATATTTGATCAAATATGAAGTCGTTATTTGAGTATGGTTTTCGGGATAGTTTATTTTTGTAACTAATATTTGGCTAAGGGTTGAAAAACAGCAGGTGTACGCTTAAAAGCTGCTTTACTGAAGGGGCGTAACAAATCATGGGAAATTCTAATGCGCACATTCTTGATGTAAAAATGTCACTAGTTAGTAATTAAATACGTCGGTACACACTGCAATCAAACAGGTCTTTGTTTGGTACGTTGAAACTAAATGTAGCGCTTGTTACGGACAAATGCATATTTTTAAAATTAAGATGTTCAATAATTAATACGAAACTGTTCCAACATAATAATTTTTTGTTTTTTATTACTTTTGAAAAATGGGGGTTGATTGCTGGAGTAAATGTTTTGAAATTGGGGGAAAAGTGAGTTAGAGGTACAGTGTCGATGGAGCCAGATCGATAGGGTTAATTAAATACCTTCATTGTAAACAGTTTGTCTTTAAAATAATTCTTGCGTGTACAGTTTCTTTTGAATTAGCCAACGCTAATTTGTCTTTTCTTTCGGGTGTTAGTTTTAATGTGTTTTTCAAATATTAATCTATAAATAACAGTCGCCTTTTTTGAAGATAAACCGCGTATGTTATCGATTTGTGTCTGTTATCATTTAAAGGAATTCAAGTGTAAGTAGGTATTTTTAAATAAATTAAGGCTGGCAGCAAATAATTCTACAAGCCTATATAACGTATTAAAAATCGAGCATTGTCTTGCAAAGGTATCTCAATGCACGCGGGCTCATTAAGCTGAAATCTGCTAAAATAAGACAGTACAGGGCTCCCTCACTCATGTACTTGTGTGAACTAGCATTGTTGTTTGTTGTTTATATTTATATTGTGTAGAGGAGGGCCTGGAGAACGTGTAAAGGATACTGCTCGGTTATTAATTGTAATGTGCAATTGCCGAGTGTCTACATACTCCCGGGTCCAGATGACCATTAAACACCTCGAATTTTATTTTTATTGTTGTATAGATGAATGTGTAACCTGAGAAAGGGGCGGTGTATTTTTCTAACTTACTCAAACTTATATATCGGTTACGATGTTATGATCTATTTATAACTCACCCTTGTAAGGCTTTGTTTTAATGAGTTTTTTTGGTGTCAGTTTGTTAAGTAGAATTGTTTGCCTGTGAACTAATTTCTCTTTATATGTAATTTATTGTAAATTTTCGTATGTATTTTGTGCTTTAGTAGTCACTAAACAATTTTGTACGTGTAAATTCCTTGCATATTTTCTTTTGTCCCTGCCTTTACCTGATTTTCACCTGTGCAATTTTACTGTTGTTGTGTTTTAAGTGTACCGTAATTTGCCTTATTGTTTTATGTGCTTATTTACTTAAAGACCGACATGATTGATCTTAAAGGGCCACATGTTTGGTATTACGATTCTTGTTCTGAATGTGAGTGTGACTACATGTTTTTTTTGTGTTTATGTGTAACTAAATTGCTTTTTATTTATTTTTCTCTTAATGTTTTGTACTCACTTTAACCTGATTTAATGGTGTTTTGTTATATATTTAACCCTTTCATTATTTTTTTTTATTATTTGATTTATTAATGTACTTAACCCATTCGCTGCTACCAGAACTGACTGTGTCCGTCTGAGGAGCGGCACAGTTTGCAGCAGAATCACTGTTTTTTAATCTAATAAATAACCTTTTCTACTTTATATATGGATATATGTATATCTATGCCCTTTTGGGTTTGCGGCACGGATTAGTGTCAGGCGCATCTAATATTGAATTTTTAGTCAGGTGCGCCCCGACACGGAAACGTGACACGTAATTTTGGTGGCGTTTCGGTTGAAAATTGTAATACACATAACGAAATAAACTTTTATTATTATTATAAATACAAAAAAAAAACTTAAAAGTAAACCTTGAAAACGAACAATACAAAACCATAAGTCACGTGAAAGTCTAAAACTAAAACGAAGACTATTTATAATAACTCGGTAAACAGAGCATAACAAGTAAATGACAGTAACCAAAAATGTTTGCAAAATATAAAAAAAAAATTTCGGTAACACGGAATACAAACGTGGTACTCAGTTATTCGCGTGGAAAATGTCAAAGCATTCTCCAACACAGAGACCAGGCTGCTGAGAACATTTCGCGCAATGGTATGGGATCATTTTCCAAATTTTCTTCTGCGAACAAACCCGACAGCGTTTCCTGTTTGTCTCCCCCTTTCCATTTATTGACGTAATTTTTGTAAGCAAGTGCTCTGACGCTTTCGGCATGGGGGTTTTTCTTTGATTCAACTTTCAGTAGCTTCTCCAGTACGGCAATTCGATAATCATACAAATTCGATTTCTTTCCTGAGTATTTTTTGTACAAGAAGTAGGAATTCAAGAGCATCAGATGTATAAAATGGATTCCCAACTTCTTATACCAATGGTCCTGGTGGTCTACTCCACCCATACATTTATTATAATGGTATATTGGGGAAGGATTCTCTTTGCTTCGGTTTCGACGATCTGTGTATTCAACCATGTGATTTGCATGCTCATTAGAAATGTATACAACGTCGCGTTTGTCCTTTCACTTAGCACCATGACATTGTTAGCAAAAGCTGCAATAGTCTCACCCTTTTTTAATTTTTCGTTTATGATTTGCTTGGGGTTGTGTTTGCGTTTAGGATTTAGTGCGCCTGTGCAGTAGTTCTTACGACTTGTCAGTTTATCTGTCAACTGAAATGAATTATAAAAGTTATCCAATTATACAGCGTGCCCTGAATCTAAATAGTTGGCCATGAGATCAAGAACTACTTTCGTTGTGTGCCCTTTTCCACTGGAATCATCCAATGCTCCGGTATATACTATTGATTTCAAAGTCACACCACTTGGGTCTGTTAGCATATACAATTTTATGCCGTATTTATGTATCTTATTCTTGACTTACTGGCGAAAGACTAAACGCCCCCTCCACAGCACCATCGATTCATCTAGCGATAACTGTTTTTCAGGGTAGTAAAGATGTACCATCTTTTTATTGAAAAAATCTACAATTGGTTGTATTTTGTGCAAGCGATCTGTGGGAACCTCCCCCGGCGTATTTCTTGCAAAATGTAGGCATCTCATAATTATTAGGAAACGATCCCTACTTATATGTTCCGAAAAACACTTTATGTTGAACAAGGGATGCCCTTTCCAATAGTCTTGCAATCGGTTTAGGCGTATTGTGCCTGTGTGAATGAGAAGAGCTATAAATTTTAGCAATTCGTCAGGTATAACGGGTTTCCATTTGGTAATTCTTGATTTCTCAGAAATACCTGCAGACAAAAAGATTTCTTCCGCGTAAAGGTTTGTTTCACTTACAATCATTGCAAGAATCTCATCGTCGAATATTGCTCGAAAATAGTCGAGGTTCGTTGTTTCCTGGAATGACTTCTAATAGTTCGTTTCTTTTTGTAAATGGAAAATATCTCATGTCTTGCACGTTACCGGACCAATTTGGAACATTATCTCCACCCGCGACCGATGGTGCTGGTGTCGCTATTTGTTGAGGTACTACTCCTTGTATATTACTCTGCAAATCTGTGAAACGAACAATAGACAATAAAAAAGAATAAAATTAAGATAATTCCTACCATCTTCTGCATCGTCGGTACTTCCTTCGCAGTCCGATGTGTCCGGCTCAAAAGTTTTATCCCCATCGTCGCTGTATAAATCATCAAATTCGTCGTCTGAAGCCTCTAATAGGGCTAACAACTCAGTCTCAGAAACTTGTTTAGGGTTTCTTATCGTCACCTTTTTTTTTGACGTTGAGGGCCCCTTTCCACTCATTGTTACGTTACGCAGCTTAGGAAATAAGAAATCTAAAACGGTAAAATTTTTTATGCAAACTGATACCTTTGTAACACGCTGTTCAACAAACGTATTCTCTCCTTGAGTGCTAACAGCGTACTGCTCCGTTAAAAATGGAATAACATTCGTCACGGATCCGTGTCGCGTGCACTGTAGGTAAGACCTGCGCGTCACGGATCTGTGACAGGCGCAGCGAATGGGTTAAGCAATTACTTATTTATCAATAAAGTAGGTTTTATTGGTGGTTCTTTCCTACAACTTTCCCACAATAGTACAATAACGGGCTGAACCACCATTGGGCAAAGCTTGTTAATTTTAATTTGAGTCATTTTTTAACTGCCCACATGATGCAACACTTAACCTCGTCCAGCCTATCACAGTTAAATAGCACGACGTACCTACCACTAGATGGCCCATTCGTTTGATCAGATTTGAGGTTTGCGAGTATTTAAACATCAGACTTGTAAATAAATTCTAATGTTGTAATTGTTGCCAGGAAAGTCAAAGTAAGGCAAGCAATTAATTTGAGTAATAGTAACATTATTGTCAGTAAAGTCAAGATAAATTACTTAGCGATGGTTTTGTTCTTGAATTTGCATTATTTCAAATAAGTTCAAATTACACTTTTCAAGATAGGGTACCTGGGGGCCACTACAGTGCTAAAAGTAATACAATTGTCGTCCCTAAACTAAAACACACACTTACTTATGAGTGAGGTATAAAGAAGATCCCAATTAATCATTATTAATACTAAAACAAGACGGTCAATTATTAAAATACAAACAGTTTTTACACTATTAAAACGAACACAATGAAACGTAAAACAATCTATAATACATGTGTGTAACCATTTATACATATGTGCAACCATTTAATAGTGTTATCAAGTAAGGTCACAACCCTCAAATGGAATTAAAATAAATGTAATAGTTTTAATAACAATTATGCAACCTCCTTTATAATAAATGCTTTACGAAAAATAAACCACGTTGTAAAAACAAAAACATTTATCCCCGGTAGAATATTTAAACTTCATGTTAGATAGACATAAACATTTTGTTAATTCTAAAAAATACCAAGGCCATCTGCTTCTATCAATAATACGGTTTAATCATTCATATCTAATTTTCAGTCTTACGCTACCTGTAATAATTTTTTAATAACATTTTTATATTTTTTAGGATAATTATAATAATAAACACGTCACGAAAAATAAATCACACTGTAAAACAAAAATAGTTATCCCTACCTGAATGATATTTAAACTTCATGTTAGATAGATCAATAATACGACTTACTCATATTTATTTTTTAGTCTTACGCTATCTATACCTGTCTTACGAGACTAAAGTCTCTTATTAGAATATAAATTCAAATCAGAGGCTCAGGCTATACCTGTCGTACAAGTTAGCATTAGAAAAATTCGAACCCACGACTACTACTTATCTAGAGTAGGGCTCCTAACCATCTGAGCTATCGAGGGAACTAGTTCCACTCGATTCAATACTAAACTTTATGTACCTTATTAGTTTTGATGTTATATAATTCATATATATATATATATATATATATATATATATATATATATATAGTGACAAAGTGTCTGCAAGCTTCAATTTTACAAGTTTCATACAGACCCACAAGACTGGAACACAGAAAAGTATGTAAACTGTAAATTATTGTGGCTGGTTACATAATAGTATATTATACAACGCACATATAAGTGAGGCTATTAATCACGAGAACGATATTTGCGGAACAAGCCGCAGGCGAGTAGAACAAATCGTTCGAGTTTTCCTCATACACATGTAGCGGCATGGTCACTGTGTATATGCACACTATGTACGGCTACTTAAGCGAATGCTGGGGTAGTATTTTCCCCCTCAGAACCCTAACTCCATTCCTTCCGATCCTACCCTGATCACACCCATCCTAAACCCACCATGCATATATACGTAATATATGTTGGGAATCTATGATTGTGGCTAAGGAGCTCGCCCTCCCCCCTGGAGAGGAATGAAATACGTGGCCTGTTCCTTTTTTCACTATGCAATAACAATTACAGGTATTAACCAAAAACTATTGCTTTTTAGATTTGACTAGTTCTTTAATCGGTATGTCAAGTTTCTATTTGTGAATGCTTTTATCGATTTTAAACTTTTTCACAAATTTACACTCATATCGTGCTTTGATTAAATTTTGTACAATTTTCTCTTTGATTATGACATTTTTCACTGTTAGCCATCTACCGTTAGAGGTTGTTCGGAGTTGTTTTTTTCAAGAGGTTTAATAACATTGAATTGATTGAGGATCTAGTTATTTTTTACACAGTTGAATTTATATGTTTATCAAACTGTTATATTAATAGCAGGCGTGTGTTTACGTTTAGGTTTTTTCACATTTCAAAAAATTGTTCTAATTCTCAAAAATATTACCATTTACTGAGTACGATAACTGTAATTGTTGTCAAAACGTACACAGAAAATATAAACATAAAAATGCACCATTTAAAAAAACTCAACAGGTAAATATTTTAAATTATGTATAATAATGGTGAAAGTTTATATTTTCATATGCTTATCTTTCTTGTTTCTAGTAAAAATATCTAGGGTGGAACAACAAACGACGTTCCAACCTACAAAGTAGAAATTAAAAGAAATGAAATAATTTATTAATATTTTTTTTAATACATTCATAACGAAAATTGGCAACATGTAAAAACTTTTAGACTTATGTGGCTGCGTATTAAGAAACTCTATAAAGAAAAGTTATGTAAAAATAAATTTTCTTTGAAAATAGTTATTTGTATTATAAGTAAAGAAAAGTATTGTTTTTCTTCACGCACGCGCACTCTCACGCCCACCCACACGCGCACGCCCAATGTTATAGTTCTCTTTAATAACTCGTAAACGTCTTCGATTTCATTTATCTAATTTGGTAAACGGATTTCTTTTAAAAGCGTTCATCGGTTCTTTTACCCCCTACTTTTTACGCCATTGGCAGATTGCACTTATTTCCGGTTTTTCCAATTTCTTGTTAATTACCGCGTAGAAAACCTTAGGCTACGTTTCTGAGATAATTTAACCTTAAGTGAAACGTGAACTAATTTTAATTACACTAAATGCTTAAAAATTAAAAGCATTGCCAAAGAAATGTCTGATCAGTTTGGTATTCCATAACTTTTTGTTCAAAAACTATTGAGCATTTTTGCCAAAAGTTTGTGTATTTAACTATAGAACACAAAATATAAATGTGTATTAAATGTGTAGTTTAATTAAAATTAATTTACGTTTCATTTAAGGCCGGATGATCTCAAAAAGGGTTAAATTTAATATAATCAAAATCAAAAATCAAAAATAAATTTTGTACCAGAATTTGGGCGTTTTTAAAAATTGAAATAGATCATTCAATAAAATGTAATCAGTTACGATATCAATCGTTAAAAAAATCGATAATTACTCAACTTATTCATTTTTCGTATACTTTCAGGATGGCATTTTTGCTACCGAAATTTCCCGATTATAACATCCTTTAAGTTTTTCAAATTGTAGAAAATCGCGCCGCACATCTCGAGTGCCACGACGTTTTGTAACTACTCTACGATGTTCGTATCGTAATTTCATATTACGTAATATGAAACATTACGATACTTAAATCGTAAATAACTATAATACAAGCCTGAAATGATTTTATATCACATAGGTTATGTAATAGATTGGTCCTAAACATGATATGAGTATATTTCGAAGTGTATCGCTTGAAGAAATTATATCTTTATACGATTTTCTCCATACTGTTAAAAAATAAGTGTCTGGTCTAACGGGTATATTAATTTCTATAAATAATTTTGATATCTTATTCACCTTAACATCAAAATAGCAGGCATTTGTAAAAATAGTCTCTCAATATAAATTATATGATAAGAGTATATTATGTAATTGGCATCATCCAGTTTTTCATTAAATAAAGTTTTCAAGCTAAGGACAGTTATTACAGAATATTCATTAAAACGTTATTTGATATTTGAACTGTAAGATTTTATTAACACAGAAAATCATTATAAAGTGCTAATAATATCACTTTCAATGTGCCTGTTCCATCCAAAGTTCCGGTTGTAATTTAATAGGCACATATCTAACAGTTACTTAGCAATATTGAAATAAATAAATTTTAGAAGTGTTAAAAATTAAAATCACGTAATAATGTGAAATTTCTGCTCAAATAGGTACAGTGTGCATTTGAAATTTAAATCTCTGGCCTTATTTGTTAATAACGTTCCAACAAGTTTAACAAGAAATTTACTACAACACTTTGTCCTTCTGTCAGATATAAAAACTTCCTAGGTGTCCTTCTACTCTGTTTTTAATTTCAATTTTTTTTTTGTAAAAAACAATGACTGTAGGAAAGGAGCTGGTTACAATTGAGTATGGTAAAATCTGCGTCCATGACGTATTGTGAAAATCTCGACTCATTTATCCTAATCTCACAACTCTAGATTGCCTTGAGCTTTGAACACAGGTTCTTCTTTTATACAGGATGTCCGGAAGCTGCATGTACAACGTAAGACCAGAGGTTCCTCAACCTAAAATAACCCGATATAACACTACATACCACAGTTTCAAATTGAATACTACAAGAGATACAGAATGTATTGGATGAAACAAGAAGACAGGATAACATATAATTAACTACCGTTACAGAAAGTTGTAGTACATACCTTGTTCAACAAGATCCATTACTAAATGTTGGCCAGTTTTTACCGTAATGATTAAAAAATCAACTTTTACGTTCGTTGCGTGTAATGTAATGCGTTGATTCAACTAGATTTCACCCGCCTGTCACTGCGCAGGCGTGGTCTTACGCAGAGACGGATTAAGGAACTAGTTAACATTAGAAAAATCAAAGGAATTTGTTTTTTTTATAAAGTTTGATTTTTGGACGTTTGAAATGGCCCTAAGTACCCCCCTGTGCGAAGCTTGCAAAAAAAGATGGCAGCTGTTGAGAAGTTACTATAGAAGAACTGTTCAAAGGCGAAAATCGAGTGGTCAGTGCACAAAAAAAAAATTTTAAATAGAGCAAATAACGTTTCGGAAGCCCCATTCATAAGAGAGTGAGTACGTATAGTACAGATTTCTAGACAGTCATCGATATTCGATACGCATTCCACATCGATGCTTATGGATATATCGATATGTAGCGATATATCGATATATTGACGTATCGGTATACGTATCAGCGTATCGATATATCAATGTATCGGTATACCAATACATATCGGCGTATCGATAACCAACATATCGATACGGCGACCCAGCCCTATTCACCATCCATTGGTGCAATCCCAAAATGTTGAATGAGCATTTCTTTCGCAGAACTTGCTGTAACATTAACTTTGCGGAAGAGGAAAGGAATGGGGAACCTGCAGAGGAAGACGATAGTGATTGTCTCAACTGAAGACGTATTATCTCCATCGACCAGAGGTAATGCGTTGAGAAATCGCAACTTAAATTTGCGGGGAAATTCCGTCCCACCGTCCCCTTCCTCAGACATCGAGAAAATGACACAATGCCTTAAATTCTACAGTCCTCTTGGATTGTCAGTTTGCTGAATGTCACCTCCGTTTATATTCGGCGATATTACATCATTTATTAAGTAGTTGTGCAACACGTACGCAGCGAGAACGATTTGATCATTTTCAGGTTTCATCTGCAGTAGAATATTCCAAATAGAATATTCGAAATTTTTGAACTAAAATGCCAAAGGCATTTTCAACAACCCTTCTTCCTGTTGAAAGACGGTAGTTGAAAATGGCTTTGCTCTCATCGTTCCCTCATTTTTTCAGCGGAAACGGTTCATCGCCTACCATAACAAACGGACATTTTATATTGGAGGTGGGAAGTACCTTAGGGGGTAGTACATCTAGGCTTTGTCCTATAGCGCTGTGCGCAAAAAAAATGCCCCCATCACTTGATTTGCCGTAACCCCCCAGATCTCCAAAATAATTTTCCTCCACATTCCTTCGTTTGGAGGCGGCATTTCCGTGAGTTTAAGACGTTCCCATATTATGTCGCAAGTTGAAGTTACAATTGAGTTGAGTGTTAATGGTATTATGCGGTGACGCCTGGGAATTTCCAGAAGCCAGATACCTTTATTCCAAATATTAACAAAATTTACATACCTTAAACCACCAATCGTTTTTCAGGTCCAATGCAGCTCCGGAAATTTGTATTTTTCTTTTGCAGATAATTTCCCAAAATATCTAATAAACCCTCAAATTTATGTGCTCCATTCGCAAGTAATTGAAAAATTTTACTGGATCGTTTTTCAGTCTATTGAAGATGGTGTGGAATTCGCCTTTTAATCTCTTGCACGATATATAACGTGAACCCAATACTGACTACATTCGCCGTAGGCAACTAAGCTTGACAACACTTTGAAAAGTATTAACACAGCCCAGTCTCTTTTAGTGTGAATCCAACTAGTCGAATACAGTCGTCTCCTGGTCGGTACACAGTCGCAGGAGTGAGAATCAGCCATTACTTTGCAAATTTGCGTAACAGGTTTTGGAACGGAGAAGATAGCAATTTGGTTTTATTTTTCACGTACCGTGTATGGGCAGGGGGTGCCCTATTAGTATTTTTATCCAATTAAAACGCCAAAACTTCTAGACTACACAAATTTTAGTAAAAGCGTATTGAGTTACATTACAGTTGTATACTGTTGTATAGGAATATATGACCTTAGTAAGATACTTATCGTAACCCAAAAAATTATGAAAGTGTGCATTTTCACATTATAAACTTGCTCTGTTGCTTTTCTTAAATTCTTCCTCCGTTAACCGAGGTACAGTTATTTGCCGTAGTCTATTGCAATAATTTCTTTGTTGACTTATATTGTTTTCTATTTTTAATTGAATCGCAGTAATCTTCAGAATTAAGACTACGACCAAGTGTACCTTGGATCAGTCCATTGTTATTGTTCACGTATCACCACCCGGTGACTGAAAGTCAAAGCATTTCAAGTGTCGCGTATTAGAAGGCAGTTTAGTCCTGACCGTCAGTGGTGTAGTACGTTCTGTGAGGTTTTATTTCAAATTTTCGTTTTCGAGTATAAAAAGCAAAGAAAATCAAATTCAGTTAATACCGTTCACCATTTTAATTAGAAGCTTGACGACAACTTAATTGGGCTGTGATTATTGTTGATATTCTGGTGAGTAAAACAACATGTTGTTTGTAATTTTAAACGTAGATGATAAAAGGCTCTTGACGCCAAATTGTATCCTCGTGTACTTGAGATCATAAACATATTGTGTAGGGACACGATGTTAGAACTCCTGAAGGACAAACAATTTCGATCAGGGAAGCTTGCAAAGTGTATAATGTCAAATTTACAACCTTGATTCGTCATTTAAATTCTTTAAAAATTCAGGGAAAGATGTCTATACTTATGATGTCAAATATGATACTTAACAAGAAATTAATAATAGCTAAGATGAATTATGGTCTTTCAAAGAAGAAAGTACGTTTACTAGCGTGCAGTAGCTAATAATAAGAAGATGCCCCCAAAATGGGAAGAGAAGCATATCGCAGGAGAAGAGTGAACGAGACTCTTCATGAAGGGACACCGCAATTTGTCTGTTAGAAAATGAGAGAAAACAAGTTTATCCAGGGCTACAAGTTTCAATAAATCGAATATTGAATTGTTTTTCAACAACATAGAAGATGTCCAAAAGCGACTAGGCCCTTTCACCCGAAAAGATTTGGAACCAAGACGAAACCGGTAGGTGTACAGTACCAAATCCAAATAAAATTTTATCATCTAAAGGTTTGAAACAAGTCGTTCTGCCAAACGGGGCAATCATATTGCTCTAATTTGTTGCACAAATGCTATGAGAAACCATATACCACCGAGAGTGAATTTTAAGGAATTCATGCTGAAAGGGGCTCCACCTGGAAGTATTGAGGGAACTAATCCTTCAGGGTGGTCTAATGAATCTCTTTATCTAAAGTTTCTGGATAATTTTATCGCACATACAAAGGCAACTAGAGAACAAATAATTCTTCTAATAATTGACAATCATCATATTGGTGGAAGCTATACAAAGAGCTTCTGCAGCTGGTGTTGTTATGTTAACATTCCCATCTAACACTTCCCACAGACGTCAATCCGTCGATGTTTCAGTGTACTCTCCTTTAAAGACCTACTACAACCAAGGTGTCGATACGTGGCTGTTAAACAATCCTGGAAAGACATTTGATATTTACAACGCCACAGAGGTTATTGGAAATGTTTATTCCAGAGCATTTTCTACAAGTAATATCAAGTGCGTTCAAGAATACAGGTACCCCTTCGATAGAAACTTTTCAACAACGTTGAGTTTTTAGTGTTATACGTTACAAACCGTCCAGACCCAACGCCTGATATAGTTGAAACTAACGTCATTGAAACTATTATCAAATCCTTCTACATCAACAACCTTAGACACAGCAGAAAAATTAGGCCCTTCAACGTTAAAAGGTAACGTTGTTTTACCTGAGCAGGTTCAGCCTTATCCTAACGCTGAAGCAAGATTATTTTTGGAAAAAAGGAAGAAAGCGTGGTCGAAGTAAAATAGCATCTGATACTCCAGAGAAAGAGGAACTGTGAAGAGAGAAAATGGAAAAATTACAAAAAGTAAGAGATAAGAGAACAAAAGCAGTGAAACGTGAAGTAACAAATAGTAAGTCAAACATCACTGATGAGGAAACTTCCACGACATCACATTGGACAAATTATTTTCCAGGACTCTGTGTTGATGTAAAAACCCTCGGAATGCACTGGTTCAGCAGGGGTATAAAAAAAAATATGGTTTCCAGTAGATTTTTCGCCATATTCTAATGTTAAATAATTAATTATTATTTTAATCTTAGTATATACAATAATGTTTCTAAAAACTTACCTGAAAAATAAGCTTAACTTGTATTTCTAAATAATTATTCAGGTTCATTTTATTTTATACAATAATTTTCCTAAAAACTTACGTGAAAAATAAACCTGATTTGTATTTCTACGTAATTTTCCCTTTTCTGTTCACTCCGATCTAAGATACAAGAGGGTACGATCCTTGGTACAAGATCATCGTGTACTATAAATCAAAGTTCACCGTTTTTTAACACGCCATGAAAAATTATTCTTTGTTAATATTTACTTTTAAAACCACTATGAATGTAGTAAAATATCCAGTTGATAACATTTTAATTACATTTTAAGTTCAAATAATATACGCAAAAGGGATATAATGAAAAATTGATCCAAGGTACAATGGTCTCCCCTACTTAATCTCGGCGGCCAAAAAGGATGTACTTACGTGTAGTAGATCTCTACTTTGTTTGACTCGTTCTTGCCAATGGATGTGCTAGTATTTTTATGTTATTTCGCCGTCTTTATAATGCTTCTAGTATGTGTTTCTGTGATGAGGTCGTGAAAATTTCCTCGTTCCTAATTGAAATACAGGATCTTGGTGTATTGTATGTATACCTCGTTCACCAGGTTTATTACTGTCTAATAGGTGCCCAAAATGTGTATGCTTAATTTGTTTTCATTTATTGTCCTATACCTTTCCTGCTATCATTATTTTGGTTTCACGTGTGAAGTTTCGGATATTCTCTTGTTGGTTTCTGCTCATAGGTGGCTCCAAATACTTCCTTTCTTTCTTGTTCATGGATGATGTTGTTTATATCGTCTTGTGACAATTGTAAACTGATTATGTTGTTCTAGATATTGTGTCAATTCCATGCATTGAGCGTCTTCTGGTATTGCCAACACCTTGCTGCATAATTATAAGTTGGTGTTTCAAATTGCGCGGGTTTTTTAAGAATAAGTAAAATATAGATGGCGCACTGAATTTGTCTGGGTATTTTGACATTTAAGAAGTGTATTGTATGACATTTATAAAAATGGCTTCGTACACGATAAAACAACGCGTTCAAATTGTTGAATTATTTTATGAAAATCAACGTTCTGTGAAAAGTGTTTTTAGAAAATTACGTGAATTTTATGGTTTACATAATCGTCCATCTGAAAGCACTATTGGTCGAATTATTAAAAAATTTCAAGAGACCGGTTCGGTGGAAGATAAAAAAAGTGAAAAATACAGTCCTAGCGCTCGTTCACAAGAAAATATTGGTTTGGTTCGTAAAAGTGTTGCTGAAGATCCTGAAATGTCCATTAGACGACGTTCACAACAAGTTGGACTTAGTGGATCAACAACATGGCGTATTTTACACAAAGATTTAGCTCTGAAGGCATATAAGGTTCAAATAACACAGGAACTAAAGTCATTAGATAATTTAAAACGTCGTTCATTTGTCAATTTCATCAATGAACAACCAGCTGACTTTACTCAAAAAATCATGTTCTCCGATGAGGCACATTTTGAACTTGGTGGCTATGTTAATAAATAAAATTGTCGTATCTGGGGTGAGGAAAATTCACGAATTATTCATGAGAAACCTATGCATCCTAAACGAGTTACTGTTTGCTGCGAATTATGGTCAGGTGGTGTAATTGGACCCTACATCTTTGATAATGCTGCTGGTGAAGCTGTAACTGTCAATGGTGATCGATATCGTCGGATAATAACCGAATTTTTGTGGCCCGAATTAATGAATATTGATCTAGAGGATATTTAGTTTCAACAGGATGGCGCTACACCTCACTCTGCACAAGAAACACAGGTTGACTTATTGAGAGAAAAATTTCCTGGGCGTGTAATTTCAAGAAACGGTGATGTTAATTGGCCACCAAGATGATGTGATTTGGCACCGTTAGACTATTTTCTTTGGGGTTATGTGAAAAGTCAGGTCTATAAAAACAATCCACAATCGATTCCTGCTTTGAAAGATGAAATTATTCGTGTCATTGGTGAGATAGAGCCTCAATTATGTCAAAATGTCATTGAAAATTTTAACGAAAGAGTAGACGTCTGTGGAGCTGCAAGAGGGCAGATATTATTTTTCACATATAAATGTCATAACTGATACTTCAATTACCAATAAAAAGCTTTAAAATGAATGCAAATTATGTGTTTTATTTATTCTTTAAAAAAACCGTGCAATTTGAAACACCCTTTATAAAGCTGTAAATTGTCGTTTTATTCATGACTTGTATTTCAATTCTATCCGGAATACCCTTCTCTAATGCGTGCATCTCACGTATATACCTAGCTTAGAAAAATGCTTAGAATAGTCTGCTTTTGTTGTTGCTATCACCACTATTATCATGTTCACTAGTGCAGTTGCCACATTGTTCTCTTTTTGCTCTTCTTCTTGTGAGTGCGACGGAACTAATTGATGTATACTTTTTGACGTATTTCCAACTTCTTTTTATGGGTGCTTCTCGTACTGATCCATCTACTGCATCGCGTACTGACTGGATTCTTCGTTATAGGCCATATACCTGCACTTGTGTTGTCTTTTTTCACAACAAGTCGTTTTCTTTTAGATTGTTCTTGACAGTTTGCACCTCGTTATAAAATGTATAGGTACTCTGTTGACTGGACTTTCCATAATTCGCCCTCCAGTTTCTGTACCATTTTCAATCTGTTGGTGAGATTTTTTTTTTTTCATTTGTACCTTCCTCGAGTTGTCTCAAAACGGGTTTTCCGATTAAAAGGTAGTCAGTCGTTATTTTTTCATAGATTTTGTCTTACTTTGAATTTGGTATTCATAATAAACCCAGTGATTTTTATTTCGTAAAGAATGAAGTTCGCAATGGAAGTGTTCTTTGGTTTGATAGGTCAGTTGTGAATCTAAGTTGGTGCTTCCTCCGTGTTAATCATACGTCTGCTAGATCCTACAGTAATCTTGAAGGCACAATCATGACATCGTCTTAACTCTTTCTTAATGTGCTAGATCCGACATCACTCTTAGCTTTATGGTGGCGGTAGATTCCTTTGCCACTAGTTGGAGAGGAAACATTTTCATATGCCCTAAGTTCAGATAATTATGCAGGACTAGGCTATCCTGTATGGATTCGCCTTGTTTGTATTTTTGATAGCTTGTTTTCTAGTTGCAGCAATTGTGGTACTGCTAGTGGACACAAATCGCCTGTGCTCTTTGAATCCTTTTTTATTCTCACTATGGAATCTTAGTTTGGGCTTCTTTTTGTAGTGTGCTTATAGTATCTTTCACACTATTGGTCTTTGCCCTACCGTGGAACGTTGACTTCTTTCAATTTCTATTATTTGGATACTTTGTTGTCTTTTATTCTGAATACCATTGCAGTTATTACTAATTTTTTCTATGTGGACCGAGTGCCTAAATCACATGTGCTCTATAAAAAATTTGAATTAACCTAAAGAGTTACATTTCTAAAAGAAACGTTTCATAAATTTTGAAGTCTGTCCATACCATTATTTTTTAAAATTGGACGTTGCGTTGTCAAGCTATTTAATCTTATAAAAGCTTTGAAAAATGTAATTGAAAAATTGCGCTGCATAAAAGCTATTGGTAAAGTTCAATTTACTAAAATTGATTATGCTTTAAGTTATGGTAGAGGTAATAGGCTGTTACGGACACTGCGCCATAACTATTTAGTTTATACCGAGTGTTCACAGGTAACCATTAACTTGATTTTTCAAAACAGAAATCTGATTACCTATGGTTTTAAATAATGTATACTTAAAAGAACAAACATTTTAGTTCCACATATTATAATTAAACACAAATATTCAAAATGTCTCCAATTTTGCGCTATACATATCCGTACGAAAATATAAAACGAGCTAAAACAGTAACGCCTTTAATACTCAGAAATGCCAGAAACATAATAAATCCAGGTAAAAAATGTATGGAAAAATGGGAGATACATTGACCATCTGTTATTACAGACTCGTGTAAACCTGCATTGGATCAAATTTTGTGTTAAGTAAAACAGGTTCTTTTTTGTTGGAAATTTACAGTTCTTTTCTAGGTATCCTAATATTAATCAATATCAATGATCAATTTTCCCTGTTTAATCATAATTTTTAAAACTAAAAAAATTATTTTTCATACTATTGGAATCGTCTCCTGATACAGTTAGTTTAGGTATAAAAAAAATTATCTTTTAAAGCGAACTGTGCTAAAAATACATTTGAAAAAATCAAGTTGCTGGTTATCAAAGTATAGAATACTTTAGGCTGTCTATCAACGCCAAGCACAGGTAAGATAGTTTTGGGATAGTTTTGTATACCAGTCAATTGATTCTACTGCGATATGCATAATAAATAAATGTTAATAAATTTAAAACAAGTTAATCTTGATCAAATCTTTCTGCCAAATTTGGAAAGTATCCCGTGCTTGTCTCATTTTCAGATGTAGACTGTATATGCCACCTTCACTTCGTATTCATACGATATCAGTCAATTCTGGCAATGAATAATTTATTTTTTGCAGAGAAGTAAACAAAAAAAATCTCGCAAGCTAATAAACTATTACAAAAGGCGCTAGAACAACTACATCTGACACTAAATGAACCATAACATATGGAATATTTCAAGACTACCTGTAAAGACCCTGTACATACTAGATAGTTTTAGAACAGTTTACATAACAGGTTATTGCCTCTACTATAATTTGCATAACAAATATTAGTAAATTAACACATGCTTTTTTGTTTTTGTGCAGTGTGGATTTTTCATATAATTGGTTAAAAAATTTTATTACTTGGTAACGTAGTATCCGATTTCCAAAAATATAACTAAAGTCTATTCCCAACAGACTTCAAAATTAAAAAATGTACTAGGTTTCAATTTAAGAAATCAATCATTTTCCTTCATAATTTTAGTATACTCTGTACAGTTTAGTGTATTTTAATACTGTAGTTTGTTTACTACCCTACGACGTTTAGTTTTGTAGTGTTAACTACTTACGTTGCCCTATGACTAATGCCGGGGGTAGTGACATACCCCGCAGAACCATGGCCGCACCAAGCCGGGCAGCACATTGCAAGGGGCAGGCTGAAATCATCATTGATTTGTAACGCAGACGTCGGTCTAAGCTAAACTGCACTTCCAGTTAAATATATCTCGTGTAGTTTTGCCTTTAGTTAGATCAGATCCCTTAGTAAATAAGTACTTTCTAAGATCTCAGTTGTTTTGTGATAATTTACAGTTTTAGCCAAATTTAAAGGTTTTCTTCACGGTCTATTAGTCGCCGGTCATCACGTTTGTCGCGAGTAACAACGAAACGCCGTTTTTCCTACATGATTAAAGAGGACGGCCCGCGCGATGGACTGGAAAGTCACTCAGCGACTAGGCGTGTTTGTTTCCATTACATTACAAACAGTGGACTGTTGTGTTAGGAAAATGTACGGTTACTGCGTGGTAAGTTGTAGTAAATACTTAGCATATTTTTGCATCAGTGTAAAATAAGGTAAACGCAGAATTTTCTTAATTACTGTGAAGTGTACGCTGTAAGTGTTACAAGGGTAACTGCTAAAATTCGTAGAAAAAGTAAGAATGCACACATTATGTTACGTAGTAGTATATTACGTTGTAAAAGACATATTACGCACGAATGGAAAGATTTCGTAATTGCTTTACAGTACGCATTACCTACTATACTTTACCTACGATCATATACAGTGTGCCAAAAAAGTCTAAACTACTTTTAATATTTTCATTATTATCAGGTATTGTAAATGATGCTTTATATTTTAGTTGTTGTTTTTTGTTGTTCGTTTCTTGTATATAGAGAGATCTAAAAAGTAGTTATGACAGGGCACTTCATTTCTCCAAGTGGGATACCCTGTATATTAATGCATCTTTAGATTTTTGCACAATTTGATTTCGATGAATGTTACAAAATTATAGAGGATATATGTCTCACGACTTTGAACAAATAGGGTATAATTCGTTCTATTTACTACTACGTTGGTTTAATTAACATTAGAAACATTATAATAATTATTTATGGTTACGGTACCATTATTAACTATATTAGAAGTATCTCGATTTGTCGATTCACATGACATTGTAATATTTTCATTTGTTGAGGTTGTATTACTATTATGTAAAATAGCGGAGGATATTCTCGATGAGGAAAGTTCTTTGTTTTTTAAGGAATTGTCAACATAACCTTCTGCTACTGAAGACGATTGTCAGCCACCATGTCTCTTCAAATCCACCATATCCCCGCCAGCATCGACTAAAATAGTTGCCGAGAATCTTCGAAAACAGTGTCCTGTGTAACGATTAGGATTTTCTAGTTTAAGAAATTTTGCAATATCTTTTGGTATACTGCCTAATTTGTTTATCCCAACGGGTTTTTTGGTGCATTTTCCATTTACATGTTTAAAAAAAAAAGGAAAATTTTCATTTAGTATTGTCTTGCATATAGTGTAATATTTTGTGATTCATGAAGGGTCATGGCCTACTTGCGGAATTATTAAATGTTGCGCTTACTTTTACGCATAAATTTTAATATACTCAAAACTGTGCGTTTTGTTTACGAAAACTGTGCGATTTGTTTACCGTGCGCAATGAGCTATTTACTGAGGCTGTGTGTCGTGTGTTTTTGCCTATTTTCTACAGTGGTCGTAGGTAAATTATGGTTTTTAAAAATATGCTCCCTTAAGATCTATACACTTTTGCATTTAGTAAAACCAATCTTCAAAACATTGATGCCACTCTGAGCGAGGTACCTCCAAAACAAGTGCTTTAAAAGCTTACCACGCATTCTACTTTTGATGTTTTTGAATTAAAAAAAAGTCATTGGGAAACAGATCAGGCGAATATGGGCAATGATTAATTAATTTGATATTTTGACTAGTCAACAATTCTGTAGTTTGTCGTGCTGTGTGCGCACTTGCATTGTCATCACGCAGATTGATTCGCTTATTTATATTGTTTTTTCTAATTTCACCGATCACCTGGGGGAGACAAATTGAAATATACCAATCAGCAGTAACTGTTTTGCGATCCTCCAATGCAACAGTTGCAACATGACCGGTTTTTCCGAAAAAACAAGCAATCATTTTCGTTGAAACGCTTTGCGTGAGCACCACTTTTGTTGGTTTAGGTTCATTTTGGAACACCCATACAGATGTTTGCTGTTTAGTTTCCGGCTCATATGAATATAACCATGTTTCGTCACCGGTTACAATCTAATATACAAAATTTGAACGACCATGGTCAAATTTTTGAAGCATTTCCTTGCACCACTTGGCCCGTGTTTTTGTTGAGCTCCTGTCAGATTGTGACGAATCCAACGCCTACAAAGTTTCCTGACATTTAAAATCCGTTTCAAAATGGTATGTATTTGTTTTTCCACAATGGATCAGGATGACTGTACCTCACTGTACGTTGCATGTCGATCTGAAAAATCATTTCACACATATGGTCGACCCTCGCCAAAATCGTCATCAAAATCAGATCCACGTTTGAATTCTGCAAACCATTTGTAGACCATGGTTTTGGACGCCAAACAACAACTTTAGTTTTTCTACACATTGCTACCGTATCGAAAGTCATATAATAATCACTCGAAAATCACGATCCGAAATATCCATTTTTTCGGAAACTTACTACTTTTAAAATTCTACTGAAATTAAACTGCTCTGTTTACAATTAAACTGCGAGTTGTACTAATGGTATAAAATGCCAAATTTTACGATTATGACTATCGCAGAACCTTAACATTGCAAAGAGTAATTGATTCCGTGAACTTAAATTTCTATCTTTTGTTTCAAATGAAAAAATAAATACTGTTATTCCATTTTTTAATTTTCCAAAATTTATATTTATAAAAAAAATAATTATAGAAACAATATATCTGCTAAACATAATTTGTTATTCTCATCTAGGTGTCTGATAAGACAACGAAACTATGGGGTGAACCGCAAACCCCGACTAGCGAAGAAAAAGAAACTGATAATGGCACCCAGTACACAGTTGACGATTTTAATGATTTTTCTCCATCTACACCGCAGCCGTCGCATGACACTTTGTCGGGATTTGAACCCGTGCCGTGGACCAAAAAAAGTTGGCAGTTCATTTAGATATTTTGAACTCGCGGAAAAGCTAGAAGATCCCGAACAATGGACAAAATAAAAACGTATTTGGTAGAATCAGGGCCAACACCAGTTACATATTTTAATTTTCCCAGTAGATAGAAACAACAGATCCTTTCCTGTAAAATACGTTACAAAAACGTTAAGTTACGGAGAAAAACTACTAGAAATTGGTTAGTATACTCAAAATTTGAAAACCACGTGTATTGTTTTTGTTGCAAATTATTCAAAAAAAATGCTAATACTTTTAACGATTTAGAAGGTTACAGCGATTGGAGATACCTATCTCAAAATGTAGAAAGGCACGAAAGAAGTAGTGGACATATTAGTAGTATAAATTTTGGGTGGATCTTAATAAAGCAATCAAAACAGAAAAAACTAACGAAATGATGCATTAAATTAAAATTTAATAAACCTAGAAAAGAAGAGATGGAGGTTAGTTATTGAAAGAATTATTTTCTTGATTTAGTATTTAGCTGGGCAACACTAATAATACACTGTTTCAACAAATAATGGAAATTTTTTATAACTAGTTGAAACAATTTCCCAATTTGATAATGTTATAGCTGAACATATTCGTCGTTTCGAGAATAAGGGTAGATAGCTTATTGGGTGAAAAAATTCAAAGATGTATTTTAGATACTCTAAGGACATGTAAATATTATTCTATCATTTAGTACTGTACTCCACATATGTCATGAAGAAAAATAACTATAATTGTAGGGTTCAAATTAGCGAACAGTTTTTAGGCTTCTTTCTAGTAACCGGCACTACAAGGGAAGGGCGAAAAACAGAACAAAAATAATTTAGATTTAATTCCAAGAGCATTATTGTGTCTTGTGCAGCTCATACCCCAAACCTAGCGGTAAATGGTGTTGTATAAGTTTAATTGGAAATAACAATTGGCATTGTTCAGGAATTTTGTGCATTTTTTCGGCTTCAACATACGACTGGAAAGTATTAACAGTAAAACAGAAACAAGATGGGAAAGTATGATCGACGCAGTAAAAGCTCTTAGATGCAATATGGAAAATATCTATGACGCATTATATACCCTCTATAATGGTACTTCTAGAGACAGCGATACGAGAAATTTAGCTAATTCCTTAATGTAAAAAATTTTTTCAAATTTGTTTGCTCTGTCATAACTTGGTATATTCTTTCAAAATTTAACATTGTGAGTAAGTTGATGTGAACACCAGATGCAGTCTTGCCAAATATTATAAACACGTTGAAAACAATAGTTGGATTAGATCAAAGTTTTAAAAAAATATACCTGTGGAAGCAGTTACATCCCGCAAAAAATACGAAAGTGAGAATGAAATCGTATAATGCCCTGAGAGATATAAATTTTTATTACACAATTTTGGATATAGCCTCAAACAAAATTGAAGAGCGCTTTGAACAGCTAAAAAATCACAATAATACATTTGACTTTTTAAATGATCTTCATTTATTCGGAAGTGTAATGTGCGCACTTGCATTGTCATCACGCAGATTGATTCGCTTATTTATATTGTTTTTTCTAATTTCACCGATCACCTGGGGAGACAAATTGAAATATACCAATCAGCAGTAACTGTTTTGCGATCCTCCAATGCAACAGTTGCAACATGACCGGTTTTTCCGAAAAAACAAGCAATCATTTTCTTTGAAACGCTTTGCGTGAGCACCACTTTTGTTGGTTTAGGTTCATTTTGGAACACCCATACAGATGTTTGCTGTTTAGTTTCCGGCTCATATGAATATATCCATGTTTCGTCACCGGTTACAATCTAATATACAAAATTTTAACGACCATGGTCAAATTTTTGAAGCATTTCCTTGCACCACTTGGCCCGTGCTTTTGTTGAGCTCCTGTCAGATTGTGACGAATCCAACGCCTACAAAGTTTCCTGACATTTAAATTCCGTTTCAAAATGGTATGTGTTTGTTTCTCCGCAATGCATAAGGATGACTGTACCTCACTGTACGTTGCATGTCGATCTGAAAAATCATTTCACACACATAGTCGACCCTCGCCAAAATCGTCATCAAAATCAGATCCACGTTTGAATTCTGCAAACCATTTGTAGACCATGGTTTTGGACGCCAAACAACAACTTTAGTTTTTCTACACATTGCTACCGTATCGAAAGTCATAAAAATAATCACTCGAAAATCACGATCCGAAATATCCATTTTTTCGGAAACTTACTACTTTTAAAATTCTACTGAAATGAAATTGCTCTGTTTACAATTAAACTGTCAGTTGTACTAATGGTATAAAATGCCAAATTTTACGATTATGACTATCGCAGAACCTTAACATTGCAAAGAGTAATTGATTCCGCGAACTTAAATTTCTATCTTTTGTTTCAAATGAAAAAATAAATACTGTTATTCCATTTTTTAATTTTCTAGAATTTATATTTATAAAAAAAATAATTATAGAAACAATATATCTGCTAAACATAATTTGTTATTCTCATCTAGGTGTCTGATAAGACAACGAAACTATGGGGTGAACCGCAAACCCCGACCAGCGAAGAAAAAGAAACTGATAATGGTACCCAGTACACAGTTGACGATTTTAATGATTTTTCTCCATCTACACCGCAGCCGTCGCATAACACTTTGTCGGGATTTGAACCCGTGCCGTGGACCAAAAAAAGTTGGCAGTTCATTTAGATATTTTGAACTCGCGGAAAAGCTAGAAGATCCCGAACAATGGACAAAATAAAAACGTATTTGGTAGAATCAGGGCCAACACCAGTTACATATTTTAATTTTCCCAGTAGATAGAAACAACAGATCCTTTCCTGTAAAATACGTTCCAAAAACGTTAAGTTACGGAGAAAAACTACTAGAAATTGGTTAGTATACTCAAAATTTGAAAACCACGTGTATTGTTTTTGTTGCAAATTATTCAAAAAAAATGCTAATACTTTTAACGATTTAGAAGGTTATAGCGATTGGAGACACCTATCTCAAAATGTAGGAAGGCACGAAAGAAGTAGTGGACATATTAGTAGTATAAATTTTGGGTAGATCTTAATTAAGCAATCAAAACAGAAAAAACTAACGAAATGATGCACTAAATTAAAATTTAATAAACCTAGAAAAGAAGAGATGGAGGTTAGTTATTGAAAGAATTATTTTCTTGATTTAGTATTTAGCTGGGCAGCACTAATAATACACTGTTTCAACAAATAATGGAAATTTTTTATAACTAGTTGAAACAATTTCCCAATTTGATAATGTTATAGTTGAACATATTCGTCGTTTCGAGAATAAGGGTAGATAGCTTATTGGGTGAAAAAATTCAAAGATGTATTTTAGATACTCTAAGGACATGTAAATATTATTCTATCATTTAGGACTGTACTCCAAATATGTCATGAAGAAAAATAACTATAATTGTAGGGTTCAAATTAGCGAACAGTTTTTAGGCTTCTTTCTAGTAACCGGCACTACAAGGGAAGGGCGAAAAACAGAACAAACATAATTTAGATTTAATTCCAAGAGCATTATTGTGTCTTGTGCAGCTCATACCCCAAACCTAGCGGTAAATGGTGTTGTATAAGTTTCATTGGAAATAACAATTGGCATTGCTCAGGAATTTTGTGCATTTTTTCGGCTTCAACATACGGCTGGAAAGTAGTTAACAAGGAACTTTCCACATTAACAGTAAAACAGAAACAAGATGGGAAAGTATGATCGACGCAGTAAAAGCTCTTAGATGCAATATGGAAAATATCTATGACGCATTATATACCCTCTATAATGGTACTTCTAGAGACAGCGATACGAGAAATTTAGCTAATTCCTTAATGTCAAAAATTTTTCAAATTTGTTTGCTCTGTCATAACTTCAAAATTAACATTGTGAGTAAGTTGATGTAAACACCAGATGCAGTCTTGCCAAATATTATAAACACGTTGAAAACAATAGTTGGATTAGATCAAAGTTTTAAAAATATATAGCTAAAATGATTACAGAAGACGTCGATTGCGAGGCTACATTTCCACCTGTGGAAGCAGTAACATCCCGCAAAAAATACGAAAGTGAGAATGAAATCGTATAATGCCCTGAGAGATAAATTTTTATTACACAATTTTGGATATAGCCTCAAACAAAATTGAAGAGCGCTTTGAACAGCTAAAAAATCACAATAATGCATTTGACTGTTTAAATGATCTTCATTCATTCGGAAGTGTAATTAAGGATATCAAAATGAAATGATGCATGAGCCTACAAACTAAGCTTCCAGATCCAACAAAACCAAGGGATATTACTGCCATAGATATGTATGGTGAAATTGAAAACCTTGCGATATATATTAATCCAGAAACGACTCCCCTAGCAGTTTTAGAATATTTTTTCAAAAATGGCTTGATAAATGTATTCCCTGGCGAAAGATCTTTCTCAAAATGAAACATAATAAAAAATTACCTGCGTTCTAGCAATGACAAGCTAGACTTTCTCATTTAGCTATAATAAGTATTGACTTCTTTATGCGTTCTTGTTATTTTATACCTCTTTTTTCTATTATAAATATATTTGGTTTTGTCTTACTTATAAAAACTATTATAAGTTACTGTTTTTTTTTTTTTTTTTTTAATATTGTTTCTTGTTAATTGTTGAAGAAAAGTATATACGTTTTTATTATAATTAATGTTTACTTCCATATTTATTTTATTGCTCCATTATTTGGTGATTAACCTAAAATGATGCTAGTATAACCGTGTCCGGAACGCCCTATGGGCGGCGTTTAGCGTGACAGACATACGTCACTGATTTTCCCCTGGCTATTTAAGTGCTGCGCGGAACGAGCTAGTAGCGCAGTGGTGACACGAACGCTAGCTTTGGGGAAGTTAATGGGTTTTGATTCGCCTTACGCTACCTTGTAAAGGATTTTTCAGGTTGTTCTCATACTACATGTAGCAACTTGCACCGGATTATATTCAACCACTATCGGTGCGAGCAAGAAATGCTGGGGTAGTATTTTCCCCAGGAGAGACCCTGAACTCCGTTCCGTTCCGATCACTGTAATCCTAGACCACAACATCTTAATCCCAATGCATATATACTAGAATGTAGTATGCGAAGAACCCATGAATTAAAAGTTGGCAAGCAGCTCGGAAAAGGCTAGGAAGCAAGCCGGTCAACCTCCCTTTGAAAAGAGAAGGAATGAAAGGTCAGTCCTTAATTTCACAAGGCCAACTGACAGGGCAGTCCAAAGAACGTCGGTATTGAACGTAAGCCCCTACTCGCGTAAGAGCCGTTGTGATTTTTATTACAAATCTCTTAATTCCAAAAAAAGAACTTAGCGTTTTTACGCTTTCCGTTCCGGCATCGTAATCTTCGCCGCTTCGGAGTTAGATGCTTGCATACAGATAATACAAAGAAGCGGTCATCAGTAGAGGAGGCACAGCCTAGCAGCAAGCAGGAGCCGTCAGAATACAGCAGGAGGGAAGAATGTAAATAAAGAAGCATCCAGGACACCGCCACCGCCAACTACAGGATCGACGTCGGGTAAGACGATAGGTACTGTTTAATAAAAAATATTTTTTAATTAATTCCTTTTCTTTTTAAATTTTCAAAACCTAACAACAACCGCAATGGTTAAGCACGGTCGCCACCGTGCTACCGTAACGGTTGTATCCCCAACCCCCGACGCCGCCCGTCCACCTACACACACAGCACACATAACACACACACACACTTACGCACACACCCTCGCCTCGCCACCACCATCCTCACGTACACGATTCCATTCAAACGCCTCATCCATTTCTACCTCATCCACACACTCCTACATTTCCACACGTTCCACCACCTCCACAAAACCACACATACCAGCACAAGCACACAGATTCTCGTTCTGTAAATCCTCGCCGGAACCGGCGGGAACCTCCCAGTTCTCCGTCGAATATGGCTTCCCTCAAACCTATCCTGTCTTCCGAAGAGTCCGACTCGGAAGACACCGCCCACCTTAAACCCTCTCTCGACACCGAATCCCTATCGATCAAAGACTTCCTTCAAATCCTCACCCACTCCCTCTTCCAGATGTTCCTCGATCGACGAGATAGGGTTGTCCGCACCCTAGACTCGTTATCCCGAAACTTCTTCCAACGGAGGATCAACATCTGCGTATCCGGTACGCGGATGAAGGTCGTCGTAATCCGCTAACCCAATCCTTAACTCCTTCCACAATGGATATCCTAGCAGGGACAGTTAATGCCAGGGGTGTTCGTCGGAAACGTCCGTTACTTAAACACTTTTTACAAACACACAATATACACATCCTTTCCATCATGGAAACAAAACTCACACCCAGATGCACACTTAACTTCAACACATTTCACACCTATGTAAACAATAGTCAACACGGAACCGCCTTCTTAATTAAAAATTGCTTTTCCCATCCACTCCTTTTCAACTTCTGCGCACCTACAGCATCTCGAATGCGTTGCTGCGACGGTGCACTTTCCCACTCCTATAGTATGTATTTCATACTACAACCCGCCCGGCCACAACACTCTATCCGACGACCTTTTAATCTACAACTCTAGCTTTCCTAATGCAGTTATCCTAGGTGATTTCAATGCCCGCCACATCCAATTCGGCGACACCTCAACTAATGACAACGGTAACAGGCTATCCTCCGCTCTGTTGCAGTTGCCGCTCTTGCGAATCGCCAACACACAGCCAACATATTTCGAACATTTAGATGCCTCAATAGTAGATCACATCATAGTTTCCGAAACCATAGCTCACTATTTCGATAGCGAGTGCTTTCTCAGCACCACGACCACATCAGATCATATACCCCTACTGGTCAAAACTTCATTTTGTCCACCTCCTCAATACACAGTCATTAAAGATTTTTCAAAAGCAGACTGGAATGTGTTCTCCGAACACATCTCCAACAACCTTCCTACACCCAACCTTCAAAGGACCCAAGATCTCGAGAGAGCCATTAAAGACCTAACTTCCGTAAGTACGGAAGCGGTCGATATGTCTGTGGCATTAAAAAACATCGACACCTCGCAAACTGCTCCCACAACACATTGTGAACTAGATCAAAGAGAAAAGACGAACCTATCGTCAATTCTTGCGATCCAGGGACCCGGCTCTCAAGACCGAATACAATAGCCTTAACGCTTTAATCAGGTGAGCAACACGCCGAAGACTCCTGGACCAAAGCTACCTCCCAGCTAGATTATAGAAATGATACTCTTCTGGCAACAGTTCGATAGACTGACCAGAAGGAAAGTCAACCCTAAATCCCACCTAACCGATCTTCAGGGAAACCTAATCTCCTCCGACCAAGGAAAGTCCGATTCTTTGGTCATCACCTCCAATCCATCTTCTAATCCCCCGAGGATCCCCAATTCGATAACTGGTTCAAGGCACTCCTTGAAGAATTCCGCAGCCTTAACCTCCTGCAATCCAACTCGATAACGATCACGCCCGACCAGGTCCATACATTTCAAAAAAGGGGAAAATTCTGCCCTAGGTCATGACGGCCTAAATCGAAAAATCCTCCGTCATTTACCCGACCCAGCCCTCCGATTACTCTCAAACCTCACCCTCTTCCTATAGACCAATCTCCCTCCTGAGTTGCCTCGGAAAATGCTTTGAGCAGATTCTAGCCAGGCGGCGGTGGTCCTCAGGGACCACCTCGAATTTAACGACCACCTTCCCAACAGCCAATTCGGCTTCCGTCCCAACCGAACGTGTCACGATCCCTTGTTGAAGCTGCTTACAGAGACCACCAGAGCATTCAATCACAATCAATGCAATCTGGCTGTGTTTTTGGACATTAAGGAAGCATTGGACAGGGTCTGGCACGCCGGTTTCCTGCACAAGATCCGTAACCTCAACATTCCCGACCCCTTCTCCAAACTCCTACTCTCGTACCTGACTGACAAAGTAGGGAAAACCTTCTCAGATCCTTTCCACCCTACAGCAGGCGTACCGCAAGGTTCTGTCTTAGCTCAGATCCTCTATATTATCTTCGCATCCGATATTCCCGAAGTCACACAACCCGAAGTAGTCGTTGCGCAGTTTGCGGATGACACCGCCTTCTGGACGGTTAATCGGAACAGCAAAACGGCCTCCCACCCCATTCCCAAAACCCTTCGGAACTTCTCCAACTAGGCGAACCGGTGGAGAGTCTCCGTCAATCCCACCAAAACCCAAACAATCCTCTCCGACATCCTAATTACACCGAAGATAAGTTCTTTGCTTCCACAAAAGTTTCCCTCGCCCTAAACCAAGAAAGACTCCCACTCCAACAAGAAGTCACCTACCTAGGAATCCTCTTTACTGGAACCCTCCATTGGCTCCCCGATGTACAAAGAACACTTAACAGGATAAGTCACCGCGCAAACCTGCTGGGCGCCCTCCGGGGTAGAATCAGAGGTTGCCACCCCAAAACACAACACACTTACAAAAAAATGTTCGCCCTGTTATGGATTTCAGAGCACCCATATACCCGAACATAAACCCCAATCACCTTTCCTCTATCGCGTTCTGTGAACGCCGAATACTCAGACGCATACACAGGTCACCTCTCAGGTACCGTAGCGACCTCACAACACAACCCTCAAACTTACCCACCATCACACACAGAATCCGAGGAGATAGGAGAATCCCTAGACAACATCGCATATGCCCTCCGCATCCCCCGTCTATTCGATAACGACCTAGCAGTGTTACGGGTGCCAACCTGCAGCACGACAAGTCTGGAACCGTCGATTTTCAGTGGCGCCCAACTAAACACAGAAGAAGTCCTCACCGACCTCAAGTCAAAATACTCTGATCAAGTAGTAAGCCTAGGAGTCACGACCAACCCCAGAATCCCCCTGAATCGGTCTTGGTCGAGGAGAGAGCGACCGCAAGACACACGACGTTTTCCGGAAAACTGGGAGAAGACCTGGAAGCCTTCTTCGCTCACTTGGAAGAGCACTTGCGAACCGGTAACGTTGCGGAAGAAAGCAGATCGCACAACATCGGTTTCGGGGTGCAGCCACGAGGAAGTAAGAAAATTGGAAGCTGTACCACAGACAGAAGCCGCAAGCTCGCCGGTCAGTGCACTTACGGAGTCCCATACCACAAAGCCCGCTACGGATTTGCATAAAGAGTTTACAGTACCACCACCTGCGCGAATAACTACTGGTTCCGCTGCAACGCTCACCAAAGTAACAACACCGCTGCTTTCTTCATCCGGGAGAAGAAATCAGACACAACTAACCGCAGAGCCGACAGAGAAGCTCTCCGAACCGCCGCTTCTCGAACAGACCACTGAACCACCGCTTACGGAGCACAGAGGTCCAAAGCCGTAGCCCGCTGTGGGCGCTACGACGACCAAACCTCCGCCAGACAGAGCTATCGTTACCACTGTTCATTCTCTGTCATTATTATTATCTGATTTCATTGTTGTATATATCGTAGGTTAGTGTTTAAAATTATTATTCGTGTTCAAGTTAGGTTAGTTTTTTGTTCTTGTTATAATATTGTCTAGGTTCATTATTATTACTTATATTAAAATAATGGGTACAAATACACATAATTATAATAATAAAACTAAATTATAACAAGAACAAATAACTGACGTAACTTGCATTTGCGTGCTGCCAAAAACATTAGCGTCGTAGTGAACGTGTTCTCCACGAAAATCGTCCGGATAACACTAAGGCAGCAGCAAAAGTTCCGCACCCCTCCGGCCGCTATCCTTGGCGCAGTCCTGCTCGGATAAGTCCGTTGTGTGTATGCATGTTGGGAATCCATCACCGTGGCTGAAGGAATTTGAAACCTCAAGCAGCCTCTTTCCCCGTTAGGAAGGAAATGAAACACATTGCCTTTTCCTTTTTCGTTCTATTACCGATTATCAAATTCTTTCAGTCATTCGAATAAACAGGATGTTGTTTCATGCGTTTCTTCTTTTCATATTTGCCTAACAATTCTATCTACATGCATACCTCTTATTTCTTCGGTTTTCTGGCATTCTTTATAATATTAATTTGGCGTTTAACTTTGCTAATATAATAATAATAATAATAATAATAATAATAATAATAATAATAATAATAAAATCTCTAAAACCTATTTATAAAATCAACGTAGTTGTGTTAAAACTTCAAAAGTGTTTTATTTTACTGAAATGAATGTATTTACTTTAAAATTTAAAAAATGAGTAATATATGTATAATCGGTAAACAAGTTGAGAAAAATGGCGATGGTTATAAGTTAAATTGAAAATTCGCCGAATCAATCGATTACTTCAATCCAAACCGGCACCGCCTCTTCGATCTCTGGCAAGACCACCTCGAGATTGAAATTATAGGTAAGTAAACCCACGAGTACAATGGATAAATATTTAACAGTTTGCATCCACTTAAATTTTACAGAACCGGCTTGATGAGATTTTTAGTAATAGACATTATAGAACATTGGCGATAAATGTTACCAATACTTATAAATCAACGTTGAGTGACATTATCTACATTTACAAATTAAATATGCAAATAAGTATCATAAACAAAACACGTGATACTAATCTATACGTAGAGTAGTACCAAATATAATATTACAAGTGTAAAGTGTATAAATTTTGAAATGCACCAATAAAAACTAAATTTTTAAAAATTTGTATAGTGATTTGGCCCATTTTGCACTTGTGCATATACTTCACAGACTTTATTAAAATACAATAAAGAAAAACAAATATCTAGCACCAAATGCTTTGAAAATAATAAGAATAATATATAACTTTAAAACAGAGCATTTTTACCAAATAATATTTTAATATGGACATATATTTTGGGTTTAACAGTTTTCACATACCGTTACCTCAAAGCAAAGACCCTTACAAATTACTTACATGGTGTATAATTAAGAAACTATCTTATACACGTCAGTCAGCTTGAGAATGAAATTAATTTTAGTATCCTTTAATTAATCGACTGCAGTTTATCACATTACCTCATCAAGGAAATCAATTTATCAAAAATTAATTCCTACATTATTAATATTTATCGTGCATAGACCTAGACAAACGTTTTCGGTTTCGTAGGCATGCAACAGTTATTGCAACAAGTTTAAGGTAAAGCATAATAATATTTAACAAAATTAATGTATAGTAGGTTAACCAAAAGTCATTAATCTTCTTGTTAATGCCTTCGTCGAAATTGGGTTAAAGAACATCTCGTCCAGTCTCTAGTATCTTAATAGCGTATAAAGTAGTAAATTCCAAACTATTTTTAATTCACAACACTCTTAATGATTAACTAGGAAGGTCCCGGAAAAATAAACGATTACGACATGTGTCCTAGCGATTTTTTTTAATTAACATTCACCCTGCTGCATATGTGCCTTCAAGTAAGTAATAAATAAAGAAGATACAGATATACAGTTGGTGACAATGTAAATAAATACGTATAAATAATTGAGTAGCCTAAGGGTGTATTAATACAATGGCCTGAGAATTAGGATTTGCCTACCTGCCCATTATCACATTATTTATTACATCTTTGCCCGTCCCTCTCTTTAATTCGGAGTGTATGTTTCGTATGTATTGATGTATAAATTCCAAGATCGGCTCTTTAGGAACTGGTTAATTACTTATTCTTCCTTTTATAAAAAAAAGCGGTGACAGATGAGTAAATTACACTACCTTCTTTAAGCTTATCCAAAAACCAATTCCAAGTACAATGTAAAGAGGAAATGTTTTATTTATTCAATAAAATTAGATTGTCCGAATAAATCTGGATACTTAAGCCATAAATTCGGTATAACTGGACGAAAGCTTAACCAGACATTTACAAGACAATCGTAACCGTTTTACAATGCTAATGTGATAAAGAATGTAAAGGGCTTAAGAATATTTATGAAACTGTGACACCAGAAATATTTGGTGAAATATACTTTTTGCATATGACAGACAATGGTAAATCACATCGCAGTTTTCTGATTAAATTGCTTAAGAGTAACGAAGTGGACAAAACAATTAAACTATTTCTAAATACATATAGTATACTAAGATATATATTACAAGGGAGAAAATTTTTGTCGCGGTGCAATGTTATACCCCGAAAGGTACTACGCCCCAAGGCAAAAATTGCATTTCGCTCCAGAGGTGTACATATTACTTTAATCATGTTAGTAGAGAATAAAGTATGTATCATGGGGACGAGTTTGCCTTTTTGATTTACAATAAATGACTGTAAATGTGAGGGAGTTTTTACTAGTCTCTAGGGAATAAATCGCTATTTTGTGGTGATAGAAACATTGATTCCTCGTGGGTGCAAAGAAAAAATTACAATAATCAAATTATAGTGATTACGTGTGAAAAGGTGTAATAGAACCACCGTTGTGTTACTTACCTACAATATCAAATGAAAATAATTTTATTTCCTTAAGCTAATTTTGATCTGACATGTATTTATCCTTAAACACTAAGGTTTTAAATTGCGTATGAAAATATTTAGTTTATTTGCGGTGCTTTTTTTCCCAATTGTGGGTTGTTTTTCTCCGAACATATATTCTCTTACCATTAATTCTACTAAGCTTTTTATTTTAAATGCGTTAAAAGTATAATAACGTCATTATTTTCGTTAATAATAATAAGTTAATAAACAATCACCTATAGCCATAGGCCGAGACAAAGCAGAGTATAGTAAAATCCTTTTTAACATTTAAAATTACATAAAACAATTCATCGTTCTTAATTGGGATGATCGGCCTATTTCCACAGTTTTTGCTTTTTGAGCTCAACGTTTCGGAAGCGGACTCTCCTTTTCATCATGCTTAGTCCTGAGAAGGACTGTTTCCCACTTGAGTCGATTTCATATGCTATGATTTTTTCCCAAGCACATGACTACTCTCAGATTCGAACTTGGTACCTTTCACTTACAAGTCTGACACCTTTACCGCTGAGAAACTGAGTAATCCTTTATATATATATATATATATATATATATATATATATATATATATATATATACAAGGCCCAATAGTGCGTGGACGAAGCTTTATGAGTTTATACAATATCGTTTTCAAAATTATTTATTGCAGGATGGTGTGGGATCTTTCGGGTTACAATTAGAAAATATTTTCGCAAAAATTACTACTCGTATACAGGGTATTACAACACAAAATTATATTTTTTAAATGGAACATACCGTATATTATTATAAATTTGGATTCCCTGGTTAATTTTAAGGGCACTTTATTCACTATATGAGGTATCTTAAACGCACAATTTAAGCGCTGCATTCAATTTTTTGAAAATTTTGAGGTTGAAAAGAAAAAGTGTAACAACCGTATTGAGAAATGTGTAACACTAAAATTTTAATGGTTGATTAGTCGTAGACTGTGCTACATAAAATCGTAAAAATAGTAATATTATCTTTTTTAATTTTCGAGATATCGTAATGCAAAGTTTAAGATTTTCAATCATAGATAAATTGATTTTTTTAAATCGAAAGGTATACATTGTTTTACATTGTTAGATAGGAAATTTAATTACATTTTTTTTGATATAACATTGTTGGTATTTATGTTTTGCCGTTTTAACTGAATTTGCAAAGTTTAAGATTTTTAATCATAGACAACTTGATTTATTTAAATAGAAAGGTATACATTGTGTTACATTGATAGATAGGAAATTTAATTACAATTTTTTTGATATAACATTGTTGGTATTTATTTTTTGCCGTTTTTTGATAATCCAGCTTTTTTACTGAATGTGTCGATTTTCGTAGGTTTACATATGTATGTATAATTGTTTAAATCACATCAAGCTATGAAAACAAAAGAATATTAGAAACAAAATTCAGCAATAGTATCTGTTTTGTCATTTCGCGTGTATGTTCAAACGTAACTGAGTTAATTACTTTATTGCAGTGTGAATGTTTGACGCTTAACTTTACGAACATCACATACGTAATACGTTTATTTAAGAATTATAATGAGTAATTTTTTTGCAAAATGAATTAGTTGACATGATATTTGTGCTTGGAGAATCAAACAAAAATTGTTTATTGGCCCGTCGAATCTACGGGCAGCGTTATCCTGATCGAAGACAACCAAGAGAAGAACCGTTTCGCAATCTTTTAGAAAGATTTGAAAGTACTGGAAGTGTTGGATATCCTAAAACGAAAGAGCTAAAGTTGTTACAAATGAAGAAAATGAATTTCGTGTACTTGTAGCTACAGTTGAAAACCCCACGTTAGTATTCCGAAATTAAGTGACAATTTAGAAATCAGTCAAACTTCCGTGAGACGAATGTTAAAGAAAAATAAACTTCACCCCTATCATGTACAATTACATCAAGAGCTGAAAGAGCAAGATTTTCAAAATCGAATTAATTTTTGCCAGTGGGTTCAACAACAGTTAAATGCGAACGAAAATTTTATATCGGGGATATTATTTACCGACGAATGTACATTTCATCGAAATGGATTTGTGAACAGACATAATTTTCATTTTTATTCAAATGAAAATCCACACCAATTTCGGTTAGTCTCTCAAAATAAATGGTCAGTGAATGTTTGGGCAGGTATATTCGGCGGAACTATTGTTGGTCCTTTTTTTTTCAATGGCACACTCACTGGGGTAGAATATCATAATTTTCTAGAAAACGAATTATATCATTTATTGGATAATGTACCTTTGGCTCAAAGAAGAGGTATGTTTTTCCAACAAGATGGGGCACCTCCTCATCATGCCAGAATTGTAACCCAGTGGTTAAATTCGACGTTTCACGAAAATTGGATAGGAAGACAAGGACCGATACCTTGGCCAGCTAGATCTCCCGATATAACTCCATTGGATTTTTTTCTTTGGGGCTTTGTGAAGAATAAAGTATATAAGGAAGAATCAACAACGGCTGAGAATATGAAATTGCGAATTAGAAATGTTTTTGCTACAATTACTCCTAATATGTTAGATCAGGTTGAAGCTTCTTTTATTAAAAGAATTCAATATTGTCTAAATCAGCGTGGTCGACAATTTAAACATTTAATTTAATATTATTTTCTTTCAAAATCGATAAATTCAGTAAAAAAGCTGAATTATCAAAAAACGGCAAAAAATAAATACCAACAATGTTATATCAAAAAAATTGTAATTAAATTTCCTATCTATCAATGTAACACAATGTATACCTTTCCATTTAAATAAATCAAGTTATCTATGATTAAAAATCTTAAACTTTGCAAATTCAGTTATCTATGATTGAAAATCTTATACTTTGCATTACGATATCTCGAAAATTAAATAAGATAATAGTACTATTTTTACGATTTTATGTAGCACAGTCTATGACTAATCAACCATTAAAATTTTTGTGTTACACATTTCTCCATACGGTTGTTACAATTTTGCTTTTCAACCTCTAAATTTTCAAAAAATGGAATGCAGCGCCTAAATTGCGCGTTTAAGATACCTCATATAGTGAATAAAGTGCCCTTAAAATTAACCAGGGAATCCAAATTTATAATAATATATGGTATGTTCCAATTAAAAAAATATAACTTTGTGTTGCAATACCCTGTATACGAGTAGTAATTTTTGCGAAAATATTTTCTAATTGTAACCCGAAAGATCCCACACAATCCTGCAATAAATAATTTTGAAAACGATATTGTATACACTCATAAAGCTTCGTCCACAACTATTGTCGGACCCTGTATATATATATATATATATATATATATATATATAGGTGTCCAGAAAGGTGTGGTCAAAACTGATAAGACGTCTAGAGGGGCTCAAAATAACCCTAGTCTTCATTTCAATTTTTTTCCTATCTGTCATCGTTATGTAGTTATCGGCCTTAAAAGTCAGAAGTTAAAAATTGAATTTCAATGATAATTTTTAAACCGCTTCTTTCATTGCTATGAAACTACCTGATAGAAAGGCATTTTTTGATACTTAACTGAAATTCATTGTACCTTTATTGTACAGGTAAAGTCAAAATTAAGTTTCGAACGGTTTCGAAAATACTATTTTATTTAAAACGTAAATTCTAAATAAAGAACAATCTGTAAACATTTTGTAAGTGACGTTTCTCTGTTGTTATGGAAATGACTGTCATTGTTGATTGTTAATGTAAATCGGTTAATAAAAACAGAAAAAAGTTAATACCGCTAAAACTGTAGTAGAGATATGGAGGCATTTACTAATGAGGAGTGTGCAGATATGCATTTAATGTATGGTTTGTCAGAAGGAAATGTTTCTTTAGCGGTTCTACTTTATGCCAATGGCTTTCCTAATAGGAGGCTCCCAAATCGTAGAACTTTTATAAGACTTCATAGGAGTTTACAATGAAATTAAGCTCTATCACAATTAAATCTCCCTTACTTCATAATGCACTTCGCAGGATCATTTAAAACCAAGCACCATAATGGAAGGCCTAGGCAAGTGCGAACAGTTCGTACTGAGGAACGGGTACTGGAAATAGTAGAAGCAGATTCTACAAAAAGCACTAGACGTATTACTATGGAAACGAATATTTCAAAATCTACAGTACACAATATCCTGCGAGAGCAATTACTATATCCCTATCATCTGCAAAAAGTGCGCGCAATATCTGAAACGGATTACCCTCCTCGCGTAGCATTTTCGAGGTGGTTTTTGGAAAAACAAGAACAAACACCTGAATTTATTAGCAAGGTACTTTTTACTGATGAAGCCGGATGTATACGGGATGGAATGATTAATTCTCATAATTTGCATATCTGGAGCGATGAGAATCCACACGCCATCATACAAACAAAACATCAAAACAGATTTTTAATAAACGTGTGGATGGGAATAATTAATACCAACTTAGTAGGCCCGTATGTAATTGATGTAACGTTAACAGGAGCAAAATATAGCAATTTTTTAGCAGAACATCTACATTTGTTCCTGGAAGATGTGCCGTTGAACACTAGACACGGCATGTGGTTTATGCATGATGGCGCGCCCCCCCAATTTAGTAAAAATGCGAGAGAATATCTAAATAACGCATTTCCAGATCAATGGATATGCAGAGGCGTCCCGTCTCATGACCACCTTAATCCTTTAGATTTTTTCTAGTGGGGCCACCTGAAAGGATTGGTATATTCAACACCTGTTAATAGAGAGAAGAACTTTTAGACAGGGTATTAACAAAATGTGACGTTATTAGAAATAATCCAAACATGCTGTTTCGAGTACAGCAGCATACCTTAAGTAATTTTAGAAAATGTGTAATGAAACGAGGTGCTCATATTAAACAATTTTCTTAGACATTTAGTGCAATCCCAGTTACTTTTCGTTGCTTTACTTTTATTGTGTTGTTTATAATAATGTTGAAGACATTAGTTAGCCGCTTTAGTGCAAGTTTGCAATACGTATACCTAACTCAAAAATGCGAGTGTTCAGTAGAAGCAGTTTACTATTTCAATATTTTTTCGGTTCGTATTCATTTTCAAAGTCTAATGAACTTAGCAGAATAATAGTACATTTTTTGACTTAATTCGCAATTTACATGGATTCGCTAAAATGCATTTTTCTCGAAAACGGTAAGAGATATCGATTTCGTACAAGAGTACCTTTTTTGTTGCTAAATTATAGGGCAATGAAACTACTATAGTAAAATTCCAAAATTGTCAATACTGTCAAAAATTCGTTTCTATTATATGATAGACGTATTCCTAATAAAACGCTAAATTCTTAATTTCCAGATATCAAAGAGAGAGAGTTGACATTGAAAGAAGAACCAACGCCCTCGATAAACGAGACGACACTTCCAGAATACCGCAAATTTGGAAGAATATCATTAAACAAGTTGATTCAAGATTTCAACTAACTCCAAATCCTCCGGAAATTTCAAACACCTATGCACTACTCCTGACGTCCCCACTTCAACACCTTCTACATCATATACTAGACCAACTACACAAATCCAAACACGCTCGTCTAGATTGAAGTTAAATTAATTACCTTGTTTCACATTATGTATTTTGTCAAAATAGTTACCATGTTTCAATTTCTGTATTTGTCAAAATAAATAAACTGCATACTCCTATTTAATATTTCCCAAAGAAAACTAGATTTAAAAAAATAAATAAATACCGTCCTCTGGCGTACATGTCACTTACTAGGTTGTGTCGAAATTGTTACTGTTACATTAGTGGAAAAAAGGCGTTTTTTCATAATAAGGTTCACACACTCCCCCCGCCTCTTGTTTGAAAAGATGGATTAAAACTTGTGAAATCAAATATATGCAGAATTTTTAGGAGGATATAATAATGGTATTTTCAAAGCCTCTTAATTATGCAAATTGTGTAAAATATTCAATTTTTTATTTTTAATTTTCAGTTACGCTCTCTAACGAGGCACTTTTGTTATAAATTTTTTTTCCGAAGCTGTACTATAAACGGTTTTTGATATATGGCCGAAAGCCATTCTTATTAGGACACCCGGTACAAAGTCTGACCCACCTACGATGAATTTGATTTTTTCATTATCTTCGACAAATAAAAAAAAAACTTTAAAAACCTACTTCATGTAACCCATATTATTTGTTAGTACAATACTTACTTCTTAACTCTATTTTTTAAGCATTTTTGTATTCATTACTTCTTTTTCGGAAATGTCATAACTAGGACTTGAAAATTTTAATATAAGTAATACCACTATTATAGTGGTAAAAACATATGAAAATTCAATAACATTGCCAAGAAACAGATAAATGCCACAAACAATACTTTTTTTTAATTGTTTGTTTATTAACAAACGTAAGCATAGTAACTAAAATATAACAAAAAGGTAATTCGGTATGTCGTCCCTCCTTCCATGCACAATATGCTTCGCTTTGAAACATCCTTCACAGCATGTACTAAGAATTCCGCGGGTTATCACTGTTGCCCTCTCTCTTATAGTGTTTTCTAACTCATCAATCTTTCTAAAAGGTGTTTCAGCAGAGACTTTCCTTTTAAATACCCCCAAAAGAAAAGATCAAGCGGGGCCGTATATGGGCTTGTCTAAAAAACAAGTCAATTCATTATTTAAAAATTTCAAATATTGTTCAGCGTATAAAGCTTCCACAAAAAAAAGGACCGAAAAGATAATAGTTCACCATTCCAAACAAAACATTTATGTTTAACGAGTACTGGTCGGGATATAATCGAAAAGCGTCCTATCCATTTCCCATTAAACTTTTAAACCAAAAAATTTTTTATTTGTACTGTTGAATGCCTGATATTTAAGGGAAGTTCGTCAAAAAAAATCGGTCAATTCATTATTTAAAAATTCTAAAAATTGTTCCCACGAAAAAACAGGACGGAAAAGATAATTGTTCAGCATTCCCACACAAAACATTTGTGTTTAACGAGTACTGGTCGCGACACTCGATGACGGATTTTTAGAGGACCACCATGTACAATTTTGCGAACCTAGAGTGCCCTTGGAAGTAAAGATGGCCTCATCTGACCAAAGGGTCTGTTTGGGAAAATTGAAGTTCTCGTCTTTCTGCCCTTGAAATTAAGCTGAGAAATAGAATCTTAGATCAAAGTCACGTTCCGTCAGTGTAGAGATGAATTTTGGTTTAAAAGGTCGAAAATTGTTATTTCTCTAAATTCGATCAATTGGATTTGAAATATTTGGCAAGGATATTATTTTTTTTTCTGTAATATCTAACAGTGCACTTAAAGACATCTTCGTTTTCGGACAGCCACTTCTTTTGTAAAACTGCATTCTACCGTACCAGTTTGCTTAAATTTTGAAATGATGCGCGACACTATAGATTGACAAATATGTTTATCGGGATGCCTTGCGTTAAAAATATCGGCAATATTCCTATGGGAGGTATTTTATCCACGTATGAGAACTATTTCTATTCTTTCCTGAAGCGAGAAATAAAATAAAATACCTCATAATCCCGTATGTATGTTTACTGTTTAAATCACTATAGTAATGGTGTTTATTTGTAAAAGTGGAAGAGTTATTTCAACTTTGCATCACTTATAACATTTTCAAGTCCTAAATTTGATATTTCCGAAAAGTGAGGTACTGAAAACAAAAATACTTAAAAAAATAGGGTTAGGAAGTAAGTATTTTACTAATAAATACGCTAATATGAGTTAGATTCAGATTTAATTAAGTTCAGTGTAGGAGGCTCAGACGTTGTACATGGACATATAATTGCATTAGAAACAACTTTTTTTATAAGTTTTTTAAATTAAATTTTGTAAATTTTGAGGGATAACAGGTATCATTTTAGCAAGCGAGGCTTTTTATCAAGTTTAAAGCACAAACTAATGCCAAACTCAAATTTTATTTAAATTTAATAATTAAAAATTTTTCGATATGATGCGGACCTTTCGCAAGACGCTGTATTTAATTTCTTCCCTACAACAAAATTAATATAAAACATCAAATGTTACGCGTGGAAATTAAATAAGCAATACTAGACACCTGGTATAATCGCAATTGTCTAACAGGTGATTAATACGTTACTGTTGAATCGATACTAAACCAATTCTGGAACTAACTGTAAATAGGTCACAATAGCGCTGAAGTGTTTAGTTAATTTCAATTTACGAAGCTTTTACCATACTCGATCCCACTACAAGACTATAAAGTGTCAGAAACACCTGAAATATTAGAAATACAAATTATTTCTATTTTGGCGTAATACAAATTTCAAAATGTGCGTACGTTATATAACACTCAATCTGTTCTATTCTTTTTGTGATTAAAATTAATCACCCTTAATTAAGCAAGAGTTAATAAAAAACGTTTTGTAACTCGCTTCCATTTTGATTTTTTAATAGATATATTAAGAAACGAGACGTCATCACCTCGTATGTTATTATAGCCATTAATTCAGGGAACATTTTCCGATAATTTTTAGGTTGGCAACGCTTGATCCGGAATTATGTCATGTATGTCACTCTCACAAAACGTGTCAAAAACAGGATGCGTCCAGTGGAAAACTTTGATGTGAGCAAATTCGCGACCGTATTTTTGGCAATTCGTGTACATGCAAGATTATCCTCATTATCTTCGATTTTCGTGTTTTGTGACAGAATTTGGATAAAACAAAACTAGATCAAATTTTCACTTTTCAAATTAAGACATTACCAAACACTACAAAAATGCCTAAATCAACTAAAGTAAAAATTGTTGTTTAAAAACGGCATAAAAAGGGCAAATTACAAAAAATAGCATAAAAAACGTGTTTCACAAGACCTTGAAGCACTCATTCTTAAAAAAACTCGTTTTTTCAAAACTTGAATTCGTACTTCAAGACTGGTCTTATCAAACTTGTTTTTTAATATACTATTTTAGCGATAGTCTTTATTATACGTTATCAATTTATTTCATTAATTTTAAATAAACAATTATTTTATCTTAATTAAAATAAATGCAATTTGTTCAAACTTTTAATCTCATTATTTTGATAGCGTGTACTAAATAGAAATTAATTTATGTGTTTAGATGTCCATTACGAAAACATTTTCAAAAATAAAAAAGGTTATATAAACCTCCAACTACACAAAAAAAATATCAACATAATACGTAATTGGCAAGTCTCAAAATACTTTACCAAAATGAATAAAATTATTAAAAATAATACAAAACCACAAAATTTAACATTTTATGTTGAATCATGACAATTATTTGCTCATTTGTCTCATTTTTGTTACTCGTATTCGCTTATTTTAAATATCTACCCACACGTAAAGCTTAACGATACAATGTGACGTCACAAATAACAATGTAAAATGTTACCTTATTTAAGGTATAAGGAATAATAAAGTGGTGGTTAAAAATAATTCATAATAATATAGGCAAATTGGGAGTGGTAACCGCTATGACTATACTTGGTTGGGTCTATATTACGGGTAGCAGTTTACATACATTAGATGCCATAAATAAGTTGGAATGCATTTTCAAATGGAATAAAAACCAATTTTAACTTTTCAGGTAACATTTTATTCATTCAATTATCATAAATATGTCTTTTTGAAGTCTCTAAACGTAAAACTTAATTTCTCTAAGTGAATAAAGGTGGTGTTGTTTAAATATACGCAAAGTAAAAATATTTAAATGCTGTAATTTTTACATCTTTAACATTTTTAACCATCAAGTTATTGACCATTTTAAGGTAATTTAAATTAAGCGTGATTATTATCATTAAACTGATTCCTTTTGAAACTTGAATACGGAGAATCAAATAAATAAAGTAGTGTTAAGTACCATCAAATTAACAAAAATAATATAATACCCCTCTGAATGCTAATTCTACAGTTCATATAATTTGTTTCAAATGTTAATATCTAAAGGTCATAACATTTATTGTACTTATGCATGCATTGAATTTTAATTACCTGCCCGGGCTCGGGAGGCTGTTTTGACTAGTGGTTCTAAATACTAAGACGCAATTAAAAATCAGCTAATGCGTGAATGTAAATGCCAGAGAAATAGAAAATTGTTAAAAATTTATAAGTATTGAATTTTACATTTCAATCATTGACATAGCACAAACATCCAGAGTATTTAGTAACCACATATATTGGGGTCGGTTAAGTTGAACTCCCCCCCGCCCCCAATAAAGATTTTGATATGATATTACTATGTAATAATGCGCTCAATATGCGCTCAAATACTCCACTGAAAATAACTTTTGCGCCGTTATAGTTTTTGAGATATTTTGAAAAGCATTTGGGGTGGCGTGGTTGAAGTTCACTCAGCCCCCCAATTAAGCATTTCATTATGTATGTTCGTGCCAACTTATCCCTGTAGTTATGCGCTAAAATGCGCCACTTAATTAAAACTTTGCGCCACACCCGTATGGCCATAACGAAACATAGAAGGTGGGTGCGGCCAGATGCTTTAAAAAAATTGCACTTTCTTAAAAATTTTAATGCTATACGTGCGTTTGTTATGCGCTCAAACGCGCCACATGAAGCAAGCATTAAGCATTTCACTATGTATGTTGATGCCAACATATCCCTGTAGTTATGCGCTAAAATTCGCCACTTGATTAAAATTTTGCCCCACTCCCGTATGGCCATAACGAAACATAGAAGCTGGGTGAGGCCAAATTAACGGTTTTTTAAAAATGCACTTTCTTAAAAATTCTTAATGCTATACGACGCGCTTTAGTTATGCGCTCAGATGCGCCACATGAAGCAAGTTTTGTGCGTTACAGTTTTTGAGATATTTTGAAAAACATTTGGGGGGTTCAAGTTCACTCAGTCTTTCCCTTAAACATTTCACTATGTATGTTGATGCCAACTTATCCTGTAGTTATGCGCTAAAATGCGCCGCTTGATTAAAATTTTGCGCCACACCCGTATGGCCATAACGAAACATAGAAGGTGGGTGCGGCCAGATGCTTTAAAAAAATTGCACTTTCTTAAAAATTCTTAATGCTATACGTGCGCTTTAGTTATGCGCTCAAACGCGCCACATGAAGCAAGCATTAAGCATTTCACTATGTATGTTGATGCCAACATATCCCTGTAGTTATGCGCTAAAATGCTGCACTTAATTAAAATTTTGCGCTACTCCCATATGGCCCTAACTAATTGATATTTTTTAAAAAAGTTAACGTTGATAACAATTGCTATGCGGTCGAACCTACAAAAACATATTTTCCGACTAAAAACATAAAAATACGATTTTTTATTTCAAACTTCGTATTTAGGCTGTACTTGCATTTCTAAACAATTTTTTCTTATAAACATTTTGTCTAACATATCATCTAAAGGCGGCGTATCATGAACAGACAGAACCCTACATTTTAAGTCAGTTAAAACATTAATAAAAATACATTAATGTGCTTACGTATATTTTTGATTATTGAAACAAATGCAAGGGTTCTAGTTTCACTATACTTCTCTTATACGTTGGTTATACTTACAAAATAACGTGTGAGATTTCCTCATTTAACGTACAATACAACAAAAAACCAATTTTCAAAACGCTACATTCTTCAAATGTGCTTCATCCGCATCGAAATGTTTTAAAAATTGAGATAATTTAAACGAAACTTCATTCAAACAAAAGTGTTAGAGGGTGATCCACCCAGAACTATCAAGTCCTTAAACGATGCAGTCGGGACGTGATTGAAACAATATACAACAGCATGCTGAATAAGATCATGCTTTTAGGTTCGACTTCAATATTCCAGCAATTGCAATGGAGAAAATTTGAAGAACATTTTTTTTTGTGTCTTTGTAGTGACAACATAGATTAACGGTCAGAGGAAGAAATTAATTCTCTAAAATAAAAAATAAAAGAAGATAATAATACGTTGGAGATTGACGACATTGATTCAGTTCAAACTGCAAATAAGTCTTCCCAAATTCTGCAGTGTCACATATTCATATCTCAAGGGAAAATCAGTTGCATGCGAGTCGAAACCAAGGTGTATCAACGACAGGATGAACATAGGCGACATAAAGAGGTAAGGTAAGGAAGTTGGAGTCATATTATGTATAATCACTTTTATGAAATTGCTAAACTCGGCTGCTTAATTATATTTAAAAGAGCAACAATATTCAAAACTGGAAATGTGTATTGGAAAATGTTACCGTCTTGTAAAGAATGTAAATCCGTATTAACTGGAATCATAGATTTTGAACCGCTACCAAATGATAAATTTATCAATTTACATTTAAGGGAAATTTTAATAGTCACCGCACTTCAACTGGTAGGCTATCAATGCAATGGTAAAAGAAAATATAAGCGCTAGTTTACATAGAAGATCAGAGGCCCATAAAGCTAAATTTGATAAAAAGGAACCTAGAAATCTACCGAACGTAAATACTCTTAGAGTAGCTAAATATAATTTTTTACAGAAAAGATTTTTACATTCAGATCATGTATAAGCACTACTGACCGCAACGGGATTGCAAAATACAATATAATTGTTCGTAGTAGTGGTTTAAGTCCATTTTATATTCATTATTAGAGCAATATTCAAATTGCAGTGTATAGAAAATATTGTAACAGTACTTACTCTATTGTAGCAATAGATGCCACAGGTTCTGTTGTGCGTGAACTGACTGAAGTTTTTTTATGTATTCTTGTTGTCTTTCTCGCTAAATTGTGGCAGATCGGAGCACTCCGATTCCTGTGATTATATGTCTCCCTCTTTCTTATATAAGGTACAAGTGGTATTCCACGTAAAGAGAAAATGCCATTTTAAAAATATAAACTATATATAAACCAATAACCGCCATTTTACGTAACGAATATTGGCGCATGCCCATAGCATAGATTAGAATCCTCCGGTTACAGTTACTGTATATTTATGCATCTAGTAAAATGCAGAAAAAAAAATGTTTGTCCGAAGTGTACAAGCCCATTGCGCTTTTATCGGTTTGTTGATATTGATGAGGGATGAGAACTGTGTAGCATAATTATAACTAGGAGAACTAAACATTATTATTATATATATTATTATATTATTATAAGAAAATTAACATTTTAGTGCACTCCAGAGGATCAAGAGGATTACTTTATATCGATCAGGATCAACCGTTCAGTGATTGGGTTGACGGCATTGTCACCAAATGTATGAATATTGTACCGTTACCGAATGGGATTGATAATCGTGGAAACCCACAAGTTCTGCCAACATTAATAGAAGATTTCAAAAAAGTGTCAAAGACTATTCCACTATGGAGCGCCATAATGACTAAATATTATCCAGGTGCAGGAATAATCGGCAGTAGTGCTTGTGTTGAAAGTAATTTCAATGATATTAAGCATAGAATATTTTCTAATAGAAAATTACCTATTCGGTTAGATGAATTTGTGTTGAGTCACATTAATGTAATAGACGGCGCAATGAAGCCTTGCATCGTTCGCTAGTAATGAGCAGGAGCAGGAAAAATTAAAAAATGATACAATTTCGGCAGCCATAGACGCTTCTGAAAAATGCGAACGCATACAGCTTTCAAAATGATATACTAAACCAAATAGCAGATACAGGGTGGCCCATTAGTGTGTGGAAGTGCAATAACTTACTTAGGATCAAAAATACAAACATATGTTTCAAATAAAAATTGTTATGTTTGCGCAAATACACATTTCTAAAATATTTTGAGATATACAGGGTGTTCAGCCTAAGCGAGACAACATGAAGTTTACTTCTTTTTAATAGGACACCCTGTATATATGTTTACTATCGAATTCAGCGTAAGATTCTGCATCTAGCCCTATCTTTCTTTTCCCATAAATTGCGACGTTGCCAAGCTGGACCGAAAAACAACTTGAATCCTCCCAAATGTTTTTCAAAATATCTAAAAAACTGAAACGGCGCAAAACTCAAAAGTGTGGCAATTGCCTTAGTCGCATTCTCCATTATTGAAAATTGTTGGACATCCATTGAGTTGTATTACAGTTCGTAATGGGGCGAATTTAAATTGATGATAATAAACATAATATATATATATATATATATATATATATATATATATATATATATACAGGGTGTCCAGAAACTCTACGGACAAACTTTGCGTAGTGATTCTAGACCCAAAATTAAGAAAAAAGTTCATATAAACCCAGGTACGGAAACGCTTCGTTTAGGACCTACAGGGTGTGAAAAATTTTATTTTCCTCGGTTTTATGGCGATATTTTGCGAACAAATTTGAATATGGTCCTGAAATTTTGAGTACGGGGGTTTTTGTGGTCGAGAAACTTAAATATTTTATTGATTTTGATGCTGCCTGCAGAGGGCGCCATCTACAGTGGTATGGTAAAAGTTAATTGGCCTTAACTTTTTTACCACCCGGTATATTGACGTTCCGTTTGAATTAGTTTGTTCCCTTTTCAGTTCTAAGCAAAAAAGGTATACTTGGTCGATGCCCCTTAGATCAACCGTTTTCGGGATATTGGTTGATGAACAGTTTAATTTATTTATCCGGCTATTGAATCTCTTGCTATTATAGCAGGCTTTGACTAAAACAAAATGACAAGTTGTTGCTTAAATACACAAATATATTTATGACATTTGTTACTCTTGTTGATACAGCGTCCCAAATTTCAAATTAACATAAAACCGAGGAAAATAAAATTTTTTCACACCCTGTAGGTCCTAAACGATGCGTTTCCGGACATGGATTTATATGAACTTTTTTCTTATTTTTGGGTCTAGAATCACTACGCAAAGTTTGTCCGTAGAGTTTCTGGACACCCTATATATAAAGTACACAGTGTATACCGATGGAATGTGTGAGGAAAAAATTTTTTTTTTAGTTTTACGACAAAAAGTCATTCTTTATAAAAGTCCTGCTTGTTAAAAAATGAGTTTGACATATTAAAATTTGATAACAAAATTTTAGGTCTATTAATACACAGGGTGTTTATAAATTAAGAAAACATGAAATTGCAGTAAGAGAGAGGTACTAATGTTTATTAGTTTAGACAAAATGTTTATAAGAAAAAATTGTTTAGAAATGAAAATAAAGCCTAAATACGAAGTTTGAAATAAAAAATCATATTTATATGTTCTTAGTTGGAAAATACTTTCTTTCTAAGGTTCGACCGCATACCAAACATTTAGCATTAACAATTGTTATAAACGTTAACTTTTTTAAAAAACATCAATTTGGCCTCACCCTCCTGTTTCGTTATGGCCATACGTGACGTGACGCAAAATTTTAATCAAGCATTTTAGCGTATAATAACTGCTGGGATAAGTTGGCATCAACATACATAGTAAATACGCTCAACCTCCCCTTTACCAATTGAATGTGTGACGATTATGCTTTTACAAGTATTTAAACTACAACCAGCAACAGTAGCAGAGGTGAAATTTGAGTAATGTTTAAGCGATGATATTTTAAGCTTTAAGCGGCATGTTACGAAACTAATACGTTTCATTTTCAAGCAATGATAATTAACAATACATGATGTAAATAATGGCTGAGGGTAAAAAAGGTGAAATTATGATACTAACGTTATTTTACATTTTAAATTTAAACTAACCCCACATGGGGAATGCGACACACTGCGGCGAAATTTCCAATAAATTTCAGAAGGACGTACACTCAATGAAAATATGCAACCTCCTCCAAGAGGGGGAAGGAAAGACAAAGATCAAGAAAAAAATCCTGAATCCGGACCTCCAGCACGACCTCCAATACCTCAAAGAATTATCGTCATATGTCATACATAGTAAAATGCTTAATGGGAGGGGGGGGGGGGGGCTGAGTGAACTTGAACTTTTCAAAATATCGCAAAAACTGCAACGGCACAAAACTCAATGCATGTAGCACATTTGAGCGCATAACTAAAGCGCACGTGTAGCAATAAGAATTTTTAAGAAAGTACAATTTTTCAAAAACATCAATTTGGCCCCACCCACTTTCTATGTCTCGCTATGGCCATACGGGTGTGGCGCAAAATTTTAATTCAAGTGGCGCATTTTAGCGCCTAACTACAGGGATAAGTTGGCATCAACATACATAGTGAAATTCTGAATGGGGGGAGGGTTGAGTGAACTTGACAATGTTTTTCAAAATGTCTCAAAAACTATAACGGCGCAAAAGGAATTTTCAGTGGAGCATTTGAGCGCATATCGAGCGCATTATCACACACTAATATCATATCGAAATCTTTATTGGGGGAGAGGGGGGTAACTTCACCGACCCCATATATTCAGCCTTATTCATAAAACAGAAGAACATCCTCGAAAACATAAGGTAGAAGTATACGGTTTTGATTTAAAGTAAAAGGATGAAGAATAAGCACTTCTTTCTTTTTAGTGGAGTTGATCGGCCTATTTCCACAGTTTTTGCTTTTTGAGCGCGACGTTTCGGAAGAGGAATCTGCTCCGTTATCAGGCTTAGTCCTGAGGACTATTTTCGCACTTGAGTCGAATGTATAATTATATATATATATATATATATATATATATATATATACGGAAGACTTTAAAGACCAAGCTATATCCGAATTCACAGAGAAACCAAGGATGTGGGTTAGATACGTGGACGATACTTTCGTAGTTTGGCAACACGGTAAGCATAAGCTAGATGAATTCCTAGATCATCTAAATAGCCGAGCACCCTCCATAAAATTCACAATGGAATTGGGGTCGGAACAAAAACTGCCATTCCTGGATGTACTTGTACACAAGAATGACAAGACTTTCACGACAAGTGTATACAGGAAACCTAACCACACGGGGAGGTACCTACACTTCAAACACGTGAAGTTAGGCGTGGCAAAATGTTTGTACGATAGAGGATAAACAATACGCTCAAACAAGAGGGCCTGAACAAAGAAAAAGAAAATATCGCTAGAACACTCAAAGAAAATGGCTACCCCGGTCTAACACCTAACCTAAAAAGGGAAAGGGTAACCGAAAAAGAAGTACAGCGATAATACCATATATACAAGGTACCTCAGACAAAATACGAAGGACAGGTAGCAAATACAAGATACGCACTGCCTTCAAATCGACCAGAACGTTCAGGGGAATACTAACCAAAACCAAACCATACAATGAAGATCAGAATTCCAAGAATTGTGTATACAACCTACCATACGAATGCGGCAGAGCATACATAGGAGAGAGCAGTACACCACTCAAAGTGAGAACGCAGGAACATAAGAACAACCTCCGCAAGGGCGAAACAGAAAGATCAAGAATCGCTCAACATTTCTGGAACGAAGACCACCGCATCCAATGGGATAACATACAGATTGTGGCAAAAGACGAGAACACAACTCAGTTTATAAAAAAAAACATGCAAGTTAATGATTATAATTGCTTATTACAATACTCAAGCTTCTACAGACTTCTAGTCTTTGATAACGAAGAGAAAGGTCATCGTTATTGTCCTGATAATTTTCTTCATTTTAGTCTAATACCTCCCTTTCAGTTGGTTCAAAATCAGGATCACCCAAAGTTTTTGCGATGTTGTGGAGTACAATACAGGAAACAACTATTGTTGGAACGTTTTCTAATTTAACTGCGCAAACATATTGCAAAATGAAAAACCGGCGTTTCAACTGCGCAAAACAACGTTCAACTATTACCTTCTTTTTTTTCAATAGTTTGTTATAATTTAGCTCAGCATCAGGAGCAGGATTTCTAAATGGAGTCATGAGACATGGCTGTATCCCATATCCATCATCAGCAAGTAGTACATGTGCTTTATTTCTTCATTTCAATATAACTTGTGAATTTTTCCATATCCATGAATCGTGCACGGAGTCAGGTCAATTAACATCAACGCTACTGAACATTTCTCTGGCATCACGTGTGGCATGCACGTTTAAAGGAGGATTCTCTTTTCGGTTAATATACTCATCTCCATGAGGATTTGGTTTTAGTATTCCTACGTGAGTGCAATTGCTGTCGAAACTTACTTTGCCAGACCTGTTTTGCCTCCATTATTTCATTGTTGGTGGTTCGACACCTTATCCACTCATATGATTGCGCAATTATATTGTCAACTACTCCAATCACAGTACGAGATACCGTAGCATGACTAACACCAAGTTCTTGTCCAATACCTTTTTGATAGCCAGGATCACAGAGATAGCAGAAACATATTTTCATTCCATGAACAGACGACAACGCATCATCCCGCGTTTCTACGTTTTCACCTAAAAATCTCTCTGAAAGCCACGCTACGTTTCCTTCCTCAAAACGGTACAATTGCTTAAAATCACAAACAAGTGTAGGTAAGTGTTGTTTGTAATGCTTAATATGTCTAACACACACAACATCAGCCATAGTGATTTACAAAAATTTCTGGAGGATTTCCTTTTTATTTAAAATAAAAGATAAATTTTATGCATACTCGTTTACTTCTATACTTTCATTTTAACAGATATGCTTACACTCTGTAAGTATAAGACTTTACTTCAAATTATTATGAATACAAGTTGAAGGATTCCCTTTATATTCTTTTTATAAAATAAACCAATTAGCATAACATTACGCGGTAAATACTTCTAGGTTAGTTAGTTTGTTTGCATTTAGATTACCATGCAACTGTAGTTTTGAATTCGTCAAGCTTTTGACAGATCACAATTTACAACAAAAATTCTAACCATATGCCCCCTGAACACTGACAAATACAGGGAGGAATAAAACTACTGGGTGATATATTTTTAACATAAACAGTGTTACCTTGATTACAGCTCTTTTCTGTACGTAAATATTTTATTAAATCGAAATAACATCCAGTGTAATTAAGATACTTATCTTTTGGGTTTAAAATTCTGTATCTTGTAATGACTCACTGGCCATTGTAATGTTACCATCCCAATCTTCGTTGAAATTTTAAGTTGTTAATTCTGTATCGTAACGTTGGTAATTGTATGATGTATTGAATAAGATAAAAAAAATATTATTTACCCAGGATAGCTCCTTGATAGATGGTCGTAATGTAATTATAATTTACACTCAAAACAAATTACTGAAATAGTAAACAACAAAATAAACAACATTAATTTTAGTCCTAGAATGCTCAAAACTCATTTCAAATATCAGCTATTATATGAAATTTCTAATACAAGTTAACCCTGTCGAATTCTGGTAAGGCGCCTTTAATTTTAATTGTGAATCGGGCTATCTCAATATCACTATGTAAACCACTTTAAATCTAATTTCAATCGACAACTCTATTAAGTTATTATTATTTAATACTATTATTGATTCACTGCATAGATAAAATGTTAACTGTAAATGAAATTTTACTTCTAAATCTTCCGATATAATCATATTATAAGGTTACTCAAATATACCTGTTATTATAAAGTTCTGTTGAAAATTTCGAGGATTAATTTAATTAAATTAATATCTAATCTTTAGTCATAAATATTAATTTACATTCGAATTATTTATCAACTGAGTTAATAATATACAACTAGTGTGCTTAAACACTTCCTCTGCTCAAGCGACAATGACAACTTTCAATGTTGAATTATACCATTTAATCTTGTAAATTAACTGTCAAAAATACAGAATATCTATGTTACAATTAATTTAAATATAAGTGAAAATTTTATACCCTATTATATTAATACCCCTATATTGACTTAGTTAGTCCATGAGTTTCTTTCTAACTTAATATAGTGGTGTTATTTACTTTGATTTGTAATAAAAAGAATAAATGAACACGAGGGTGAAATCTTGATAAACCCTTACAATAATGAGAGCACACAACTGTTTTTTTACTTGAACCATTAAACACATGTTTTCGCTTACAGATATAAGAAAGCTTTAAGCATACTTGAACTTCACTATTTACTTCGTAGTAATGTCTTAATTCAATATGAATTTACGTAAAACGTTTGATATTCATCTTATTATTTATTTAGCTTCTATACGCTTATGTTAATCACCATTTAATTAATTAAATTTATAGTTGATAAAACATTTACTTGTTTAACTTAAATGAACAGAATATTTATTTCTTTGGTCAGATCTCGTAATTCCAAGATTAGGGCCTTTTAAAAATCACCAATAGATTTATGTTTAATGATTGACGACGAAAAACTTTTAATTTTAAAATTTTAATTTTATACAGTTTCAAACTACATAATTAAAAAGGCCGCAAAATTTAAAGTTTCGACCATTTCGCGTCGATGTAAAATGAAGACTGTCTCGTTTCACCCTCAAATATGTTTTATACCTGCCGCCTCTCCAGCGTATCAATACATTCAATCCAGCAATAAAAATTCAGCTTTAGATGGCCTTGGTTAAATTTATTTGCTTATGTTTCCATTTAATGCGTCAAATAACAATTTCAAAATAATTTGTTAAATCTAATATAAATATACAATCTAATAATTTTTGCAAAGTTAAGATATCCTAATGTAAATCAACTAGATTTTTACCCGATCAAAATCGATTATAATAACAATTTTTTAATTAATTTATATTGAATGTTTTAATACGCCATAAGAAGTAGTCTCCGTTGAATCTATTTTTGCAAAATATAAAGTACGCAAAAAATATTTGTAAAATGAATATGTAATCAAATGATCAATGTGTAATCAAGGACTAACAAAACATGATCTTTCAAGCGCTGTTTATTTTGTTTTAATTCTAAACAATTTTTATCAAATTTTATATTATTTTCATTAATAGAGTCATTTGTCAATTCTAAAACATGCTCAAGGCTATTTACCTTCTACAATTTCTGAATTGGATTTCAAATTTGTTATTGGTGTAAACACTAATTTATACTTCATTAAAATTAGTTAACGGTTTTAAATATTAATTTGTAAACCTTTTTTGAACTTGAATATATGATTCATATTATAGTTACACAAAATGTTTTAATATGTTTAAAATTTATTTTCAACTCTTTCCAGTGGTGTAGTTTTATTCTTAAATGTATAAATGAACCATAAAATCCTGTAATTCATTTATCAGTAATGGTAATGCCTTGTTGATTTTACGGCATTCACTCGCGTCGCTCGCTCGTGATCGTAAAAATTCACTCGTGCGTAATAGGCAACTTACCATCCGTATTAGGTCATATACTATTACATTATTTGCATATTAAATCAGATAACGTTGCACGTTCCGAAATTCCGGCCATAGGTAAATAACTATTTAATGTTTTGTAAATTTTACTTTATTTAAGTATTCTGCTTCTTATTCTTTACATTCAAAAAATTATTCATTGTACTATTTGAACGGGGCTATAAAATTCGTTTTGTTGACAAATTCATATGGAAAATTAACGTTCTTGCTTTCCGAATACATACATAATAAGGTCAGATATTTTGACATTTACACATTTATAAAGACGCTCGGTTCTATATTTTTGTCAAATTTGCCGATTTAGATTTATTTCAAGTTTACCTCATACTACTTGAGAAAATCTAAATATCAGTGATGTTGGTAATATTAATTTCCATGGCAACCACCAGTTTTGTAGATAGATATGCAATTGTATTTTATGCTTACTTGGTGTAAACGTAACTCTAATGAACAAACTTTGATTAATATGTCATTGTAGATTGAGTTTACTTCAAATTTTTCTTATAAAAGATAAACCATGATCACCCTACGTATACAATTCTTTGAAGACGTATTATTTAATCAATTTATTACGTAATATTCAAAACACGATTACTTCTGTATTTTAATCAAACATCTTACTTGATTAATAAATTGGTTTCCTGTATTACCAACAATGTAATAAATAATAATAAAAGTATTTCAGATTGTGGTATTTTAATACAATAAATTTTATTTCGTACCAAAAATTACAATCTAAATGCATGATGCATTACTGCACGCGTCCGGGAAATGAAATATTTGAATTAGTGCACGACGACGCAATTTTCAATGTAGGAGGGCAAAAAGGAGATTATTATAAGCTCTAGCGGACAATATATAAAAATATTTACTCTTGACTGGAGGTTATTTACGGAAAACCCTGCGTTTTCAACATAATTTCAACCTTATATTTTACAGTAATTTAATTCAATCTCAATTTACTCAGCTGTAAAGTGTACACTTACCTAGTTAATGTGCAGTATGCAAGTTTGAACCAATTTAAACACATTTTTAATGAATTATTGAATTTCAAACTTGATAGTCAGCGTTATGTAAAACAAATGTAAATTGGTACAACACCATATACGGTAAACGCCGCCATTGTTATCTTCAAAAAGTCAGCGTGTAAATTATATTTATATACTCGATTATTTTTTTTAATAAACCAGATTCAAATTTATTTGTTTCTCAAGTAGTACTTGATTTAACTTAGGCAGTTCAGACTGGTTATTGCAAGTACTAACCCCCTAAATCCTTTAATCTTGCAATCGCAACATAGGAAATACCCACCTGATTTGTACAACCTGTACTATATGGAGTTTTTTCACAGAAGACATGAATCTTGTGAGAAATCGTTAAAAACCAAGCATCAAATTTTGGATTTAATGAATAATGGACAAATGCCTTGCCTTGGAAAACAATTTGGTTGTCACACACTATAGTAATTATAGTCATTTTAAAGCAGCCATGTCAAACATACGGTCCGCAGCCTGCATATTGACCTAAGAGGGTATTGCGGTGTCCTGCAGGTTAACAATGTGACTGAGCCGAGGTGAAACAGTGGTAGGTAATAAATGGTGGTGAGGGGACCGTTAGCTGCTGCAATTATCACCACTTCGGTCATGTTGTAAACGTGTGTTGATATACTGTATGTTATAAACCCATCAGTAACAATAGACTATGTGATTAAATTTTCAATAAAAATAAAGAATTTTAGAAGAGGTAGAGGTTTAAATCACATGCCGTTCAGTCAAGAAAAATCGAAGGCAAATGTACCGACGTTCTCTATTTGAGGAGCTGTAAAGGAAATATTTTTTAAATTGAAAATTGTAAGTCCGTTGACTATGACGGAAAATGGTGGTTTGACTGATTGTGCCTCAACAAACATGGAAAACAGAAGATCATCACTCACACATATTTACACATCCTTCTATACAACGGCACCACGGTGCTGAAAACCATTAGCCCCTCTGGCCTACAATTACAGTACAGTCATTGATTTAGGCTCCTACCCGAATTGCATAAAACTATTTTAACTCTTTCAGGTGCAATAATCAACAAAATCAAAATAATACAAACGCTAATTTGAAATAATTAATTATCCATCAACTGTATTACTGAAGGCGACTAATGATGGGACGTTATAACGCGTGAGCGCAAACGCCTTAAATTCGAGTTGGTGAAACTATTTTTCAGAGAATCGCTTTCGTTAATTTTCCTGTGTTTCCAAAATGAACACTTAATGTCAACCAGACTGCCATCTCATAACGAAAGTACAGAACGCATGAATTGTTTTTTTTTTCATGACAGTTCCAGTTACTGTGACGCAATGCATTCATTGTTGGATGTTTCTTACAAATCAACGCAGAGCCTGCTATCAATTTCATTTAAAATCGTTTATTAATAGGCCCTATTAATCCATGGTTTGGAATTGCTTAGTAAGTTCGATTAATAAAATGTTATCTGAATTAATTACTTATTTATTTAAAAAATATATTATTGAGGTAATTTAGTATATATTATGCACGCAAACACACGCGCACGCAACCACAAAAACACTTACGCGTGTGCGTGTGCGATTATTTGCGTTTGCAATAGGTGATTGTGTAAGTTTTTAGATTGACTTACTTTAAATTTATAATGACAGAGGAAAATTCAGAGCTTGTTGTTTTGTAGGATAACTAAAATCTACAAACTGGTTGTTTATGGAAAATTTATAATGAGCTTTTATATTGTTATTTTGGTAGAGGCCGATACTGTAATTAGCAGTATGTGTTGCGATTTGTACAATGTTTTTTTTATTGTATCCGTTTATGGGGATATGTTTTAATATTTAAGAATTTGGTATGTATCAAGTTACAGTCGTTCTGATGAAACGAGAGGTGTTGAATTTTGAAAGACACAAGTTGGTTATCGTTTCCAGCGTTCCTTGTTTGGGTGCATAAGTTAAGGTAAGAGATTAAGTAACAGTGTGTGGTATCGTTTGTATGCATGTATTTTGTAACCGATAAAAGGAGAAATTCGTTATTCGCAATTAACCTGTCGAAGTATAGATTTGGAAGGTTAAAGTTGAAATGTCGGAAGTAAAAGATATGTAGTTGAGTAGGGCGCAGAGGGGGTTAGTAGTGTAGCGGAAGGTGTTTGCAGTATGTGAAGTGGACTTGTTTTTTGATTATTTACGTCAAGAACTCGTTATTATTGTACAGTATGAAGAGCTTAGTGTATTTTGGAAACAGTGTAGTTTACGGTTGTTCATTTCTGGCCGAGCCTTTTTGTATTTTTATGTATCCTAAACCGTTAGAGTGGAGTAGATATGCCTCCGCGAACCTGTATTTTGTTCATGAAGGTAATAGAACTTTGGAAATCTCCAGACTTGTATTTATATTGTGTAAATTTTATTTTATTATACGAGAAGTAATTGCCACATATCGGTGAATAATGGCGTTTTACAAAGTAAGCTTATAAAATATTAAACTTCTTATTTCTGCAAAATAATGGCAAGCGAAGCAGCGGGTAAAATTTCGTTTTGTAACAGATTAGTAATGACAGATGGTCAGACAAAGGGCCACTAAAGAGAAAAGCTTATTTAAAATAATCGATCATGCAAAAGTATATCCTGAACGTGTACGGTTTCGAAAAGGCTGCTCCAAGTGCTACAGTGGAGGAAAAATTCAGGGTCTTATTCGGTGGTAGAACATGCTCATAAAACAAGAGTTAATTCGGACGGACTGCGGATAGGAAACAGACAAAGGTCACAGGTTTCCTTGACAAACAAAATTACTTCACCAATGATTTATGATGAATATGAATGAATGTTCATAAATAAGAGCTGTTTGAATCTAACTACATTACAGCGGTTAAAATTTAAATAAACTGTTCATCAGTAGCAAATTTTTCTACAAGTATTGAAACAAATTAAATGCTTTCAAATTTAATTATAGAGTATTAAGCTAAATTCAATTCACTAATTTAAACTACTCTTTTACCTCACACTCTTAGAATTTACGCAGATTAGACTATGCAAATATGCACTGAGAACGAAAAAGATAAAGACACGGACCGCCACATGCCTATATAACGTCGGCACGTCCGCGGTGGGGTCCTTTTGGAAATTCCCATTTTCCTATGGTGAGGTGGTAGGGTCACAAGTGTTAATTAAAATTAAATTCATTTCTGATTTAAAGCTTGTCTCGACATGCTAAAGTTATTATTTATAAAATAATGGAGCGATTGATATAAAATTTTTCCGTTTTTACCTAAAAAATATACATATCCTATATAACTGGTTAATTAATAATTAGTCATGCTTATATCAATCCATAATCACCAAATTTCAGGAGTCAGTTACTGTTTTACACATCTGCATTTGCATTATTTAAAATGTATAAAATTTTACACAATGCAGATAGATTACTACATTCCATTGTTATCTTAACGTTATCTGGTCAACATTATAGACATTATTACATCCATAACTTTAATTTCGGAAGTGATTTAATGAACTTCGTTTTCTCTATAATTACAAAATTAGATTTATTTATAAACGGTAGTTGCAGATGGCAAAATTATATTGGTATATAACATAATGTTTCACGGCCAGGCACTTATCATTTAAAATGCAATTTTAAGAAATAAATGAATAAATTTACAAGAACGGTGGTCGTTATTAATTACATTGTTAATTTGAGTTATATTTATCGTGTTTCAAATTCTATCTTTGAATGCTTCGGAGTACTTATCTCTAACTAATATTATTCGTCAAGCTTTAATTGTGGAATATAAAAAGAAAATTTTTATTTACAGTTAACGGTGTAATCGTTTAACTCTTTAAATTTGCTTATCATGAGAAATTTTATTTTGAATATCCAAACTTTAACATTATTTTTATTTGTCATTCATTACGCTTTACGGTGTAATTATTTACAATACAAACTTAATTCAGATATCTTATCAATATCGGTGCTAATTACTGAGTCTTTATTGGCGGAGAAAAAGGAAAAAACTAAACTTCACAATTTAAACAAATACTTAATATAAATTTATAAATCTAATGAGATTATTAGATATCAATTTAAAATTACATACTTTTATTGTATCAACTTTTATTTGCTTACGTCCATTTTTATTTTAATTATGTTTATTAAAAAAAAACGGTACTTTGTTAATCACTGTTATCTTTATGTTCAAACAAATTAATAGCATTAGTCGCGCTTTAAAATTCAAGATAATGAATTATATATAAAGATCAAAATGAAGTGATTATTACCTACATAGTACACATAATTATATTTTAGAAAATTTTTTGCGATAAAAATATATAATTAGCAACACAAATTGTTATTATTTATTTTCTGTCTTTAAAGCTGACATTTTTTCCAAACGATTATAAAACCGGACGTCGCGTTATCTTCATCATCATCTCGTGATGTGATTTAAGGAATTTATATTGGAAGAATCTGGTGAAGGATAAATCGAAAGCCGTAATTAATTAGTGCATTTGTCGACATTTATGTTCCAGCAATTCCATTTCAAATCAACGCTAACCGATTTAGATTAAAATATTTAATTAAGTATTATGTATTGGTTCTACTTTAATTTAATAATTTAAAACAATAGTTTCTACTGAACTAATATTAAATATTATTCATAGTTAGACTCGGTAGATCTTATATAGATCGGGTTCTTTGTTGTGCGTTCTTCAGGTAAAAAATATGTAAAGTATGTGTTGATTCTATTTATTTATGTAATTATATAGTTTTTGTAATTTAATATTTGAATTTGAAATGTAGCCACTTTTAAATTACATGTCAGCATTATATTGCTTTAGGTGTGGTTGATAATTACACGAATAAAACAATGGACAGGAGCTATGTTCAAAACAAGCTGCTAAGTTATTAATATTCATTCGATAAGCGACGGAGTCTCTATTTTGTTATAACGTTTATTACTCAATGGGGTAATTATAGAACATGGTATTGCATACAGCACATTTATAAAGAAATATATATGAATACTACTTGAGTTAATTAATTCTTACATTCCACTTACTAAGTTGATTTAAAATAGTAATTGCATTTTCAAATACCTATCAGAGTTATTAAACCAAACTCAAAAAGTGTAATGTACAAATTGGAGAAAAAGTAAATTACGAAAATGGTAACTAAAGTATGTCAAGCTTTAAGGACAGTTTCATTGGTTCATCAAATTTCCAAATCATATCCATTCTCCAACCGAACGTAACCCCCTAGTTAATATCGCTCGATCCGCTTTGTATTTAACATTCAACTTTCCTGCAACATTTATTGCCTTCATTAATTAACCCTTTCGATACCAGACCATATTTTCCGATAATATTATTTAGTTACCAGCGGTACTTTTGAGTCCTCCAAATTCTTTTGAACGTTTAAACGACAAAGTAACAATTCTGACCGTTGTCTCCCAACGAGACTCCCCGGGACTGTAGAAAGTTTATGAATATTATGAGACAAAGCGGCAACACCGCCGATTTTTGACATAACGACGATTGTTGTCAGGGTATATCTCGTAGATAATTAACGGCATTGTTGTTAGCCAAACAAAGCATAATAAAGTGAAATAAATTGAATTTTGGTGCATTTGAGGTGTCCGTAAGTACTTTTTTAGCAGGTTTATATTGAGAACGCTTTAATTTTATGTAATACCTGAAAACAAAAAACACTTTTTTCTACGTGGTACTCAGAAGTACCGTTGGGAAATGGTTAGTCAAGATTTTTTTAATTTCAGATATAATGGCTGGAAGGTGGAAACGTGTTTTTAGTGAAAAAGAATTATTAGAATTAATTGAAAATGACGATTTAGACGATTTTGAGCTACCTTTGGATAATAATCAGGACACCAGCTCAGAAGAGGACAGTGACGTAGAAGAAACAATTCAGATGGGTAAGCAACAAACCGAAGTGGACAACGAGGCTGAAATGAGGGAAATAGGAGATACCGAAGAGATTGAGGAAGAATTAGGAGAAAGTGAGGACGTAGAAAATAAAACAGTTACGAAGAAAATTAAAATAGATCGAAAATGGAAAAAATGGAAAAACTTACTGTTCTTCCAGATTATCTAGATACTAATGATTTATGACTAGAAACACATTTTGTCGATTGCAGAGAAATTACAGACTACTTTTTAAAACTAATGGGGTCTGCAATTGATGATACTGTATTTCAAACTAATCTGTATGTCACGCAAAAAGGAAAAAACCTTCAGATCACAAAAGAATAATTTTTGTCTTTTATTGGCATAAATTTCTTAATGGGATATCATATATTACCAAGCATAAAGGATTACTGGTCGACCGCGGATGATTTAAAAGTGAATATTGTTCCAGATACTATGCCGCGTAACCGATTTCAGACAATACAGCAACATTTACATGTAAATGATAATAGCCCACTGACCAGAGATAATAAAGATAAACTATATAAAATTCGGCCACTCATAGAAAACCTTAATGCAACATTTAAAAATTATAAAGGACGTAGGTGTATGTCGGTGGATGAATCTACTGTTAAATATAAAGGAAGATCATCTATCAAACAATATAATCCTAAAAAACCCATAAAATGGGGTTTTAAATACTGGGTGTTAGCTGACATGAGCGGCTTTGTCAAAAATTTTGAAATATATCAAGGGAAAGCGGAAATTCCAGATAAATATAAAGAGTATGGTTTAGGAGAAAGAGTTGTGTTACGGTTAACGGAACAAGAATGGCACCAAAATAAAATAATTTTTTTTGATAATTACTATTCCAGTTTGACCCTATTAGAAAAATTAAAATTAGAGCAAACATTAGCCTGTGGCACAATTAAACAAAACAGAGTGGGTATACCAAAAGACTTAACACAAGAAAAATCTATGAAAAGAGGCGATTTTGATTATCGAATATCAAACACTGGTATCTCATATTTGAAATGGAAAGACACAAAAATTGGGACAATGGCATCCAATTATCATGGAAGTGAAGCAGCACAAGTGGAACGAAGGGGAAATGATGGTAAGAAGTTTTATATTCCAGCCCCACAGGTTGTTAAAGATTATAATACATCTATGGGGGAAGTGGATTACCATGATCAACTAAGACAATATTATATAGTAAATCGACGTGCTAAAAAGTGGTGGCACAGAATATTCTGGGGATGTCTAGAAATCTGTTTCGTCTATAGTTACGTAGTTTACAAACATTTACACCGTATGGATAACGATGAGGATAAACATATATCCGTTCTGCAGTTTTGAAGACGGCTTGCGGTGGGTTTATGCTCAATGTCTCCAAAATGTTCCGAAAAAAGAAGAGGACCTATCAAAAAAAGAAGGTACGATTATAGCGTCGCGGACGAAATAAGATTAGGAAATAGAGGAAACCACTGGCCTGTATACACCGAGAGACGAGGTAGGTACGAAGTTTGCAGTGCTCAGCCGTACAGTCAAAACCATTTAGCAAGTGATCCATGTGTGGTGTATATCTTTTCCTAAATAATAAAAAAAAACTGCTTTGTAGAATATCACGAAATAAACGTGTAATCATTTTTTGTTCTAAATAAATACGTAAACATTTTTTCTCGATCTGTTTTCAACTACTTTTTATTCCCAGAGGTACTCAGAAGTACCGGTAACAAAAATGTAAGATAACAAATGAATCTTCCAAAAATAACAATATGTGTCATTTACGTATTAATGTTGTAACATAAATTCAAGGTTATGTTTGAAATTTTTCTAATATATACATGCCTGGTATTTCGACACCCAATCATTTCAGGTACTTAGAAGTACCTATGGTATCAAAACGGTTAAACTAAACTATTACCTCTTCAAAAGATCTAATAAGTCCATCCCATCAATCACTCTTAATCTCCTCAAGTAAGTAATCTTCGCTACTTTATACGGTACTTATTCGTTAATATATTACTGCATCCGTGTTTGTAGCTGTAACCGTATACGCTAAATACGTTCCGCAAAACTCGCCCCAGAATATTCGCCCCCAGAAAATTCGCTCCCATGGAAGTTCACCCCAGAAAGTTCGCTATGAGTTGCCGTCGAAATGTCCAGACATTTATCATCAAACTGAAATATTGAAATTAAACTATAATACTTTATCTACCTTTGACATTTTGCTTTAAATATTTAATGGCACTTTAACAAAAGTGAGAAGGAACATTCCAGCACAAATTATGATATATGAGCATTTATTAAGACATATTTTATAAAAACTTAAAGGCACTTATTTTGACATCAGTTGAATAGGTGATAAGTAAATCCAACTGATGCTTTGATGCCATGAATGTTGAAATAATTATAACCATAGCATCGGGTCTCCGATGATAGTTTTATTTTCACAAGGTTTCCTATAATCAAAATATCACAATAGTTAACAAAGACAGGTATAGGGCATATAACCAAAAATAAAAGGTGTCATGGCGGTGGAAGAGATTTTATAAGAATTCGTACATATATGGGAGGGTGCCTTATGGGTGAGTGTGTAACGTGTTAAAGACAGGGAGTGGGAGTACAATTAATTGTTTTACTTATTACTATTATAAAACAAACACTATCATGATCTTTTTACTTGTTACATTAAAGTAATATATGTGTGGAATGTGATAAATATTGTTACGGGTGCGCTGCATATAATCAAAAATGGAATTGTGAAGAAGTACTTTATGAATTTTGGTATTAAACATTTTCTATAATTACACACAGCACTCACGTAGTTACATCACTCGATCGCGCCTCGTGTTGTCCAAAATTGCAGGTACATAAGTTAAGGTCCTGCATGCCAAGCTTCGGTTGCACCGTTTCACAACTGTCCTTAGGGCAGTTTTCCAAAATGCCATTTTTTTAGGCGAGTTTTCATGGGAGCGAATATTCCCGAGGCAAACTTGCCAGGGGCGAACATTTTGGAGGCGCATATTCCTGGGGTAAGTATTCGGGGCAAATTTACCTGAGGGCGAATTTTCTTGGGGCGAATTTTCTTGGGGACGAATAATTCGGGGGTGAGTTTTCGACCACAAATTGACCAAGGCGAATGTTTCGGGGCAAATTTTCCTACAATAAGCTATTGCAAGGTCTTGGTAAGTTTAGTAAGTACACACTTGGTGGATCCATATACCAGCATAAGAAAGCACCAGGTGAGTCATTAATAGAGGACGGAAGTCGATCGTATCTCAGAAACGGTTAATGGTACAGCATAAGGAAAGTAAAAATGTTTCTGCGATGATCGCTATAACATGAATATCAAATTATTAATAATTAATTTCTCAAAATGTGCCAAAATACGTTATATAAATAACAGGTTCCAATCGCCAAGTATTTTGCCTAAGGCTATTTCGTCTACCACCTATTTTTAAAAATATTCTATAACTATAGTTAGGATTAATGGATTTTGACAAGTTTGGCATCTGTAGCAAGAGCTTTCTTCTTTGATGGTATGGTTAGTAGAGGGTGTTATTTAACCAAATCAATGAATTTTACATTTTTCTTAAAAAAAATTTAATATAACTGTGGATAGGGAGAGTGTTGTACCTTGATACGCCTATTCCTCGGCCCATTTGTTATTACTCACTCGTTTAAGATATTTACAGGCCAGTGCATATAGAAAATTTTTCTGGGCAACACTAGATGGTGAGATAGTAATGTTTCAAAGCTAATATTAAAGTTTTTTGTAAACGGTACCGCTGTTTTTGTTTTGTGTTTCCGCAAATGCAAACATTTTAGTCATTATAAATAAATAGTGATCCTTTTACCGGCAAGAATTATGTTGTTTTTATTTTTCGAAGGTGACTAATGGACAATTTCTTTTATTACTAAGGGCAGGTCCGTGATACGGTACCTACTTTTTAAGGCCTACTTTATTTGCGTTCATATATTTTTTCTTTATTTTTTAAAATTGATTTGAAACGCGAATTTTTTCAGATTAAAAATTAACCATGCCATGCAGTAAAACGAACACCGGTAAATCAGAACAATATCACATGTGCCGTTAATAAAGCTCTAAACAAAGAACTCTCTATATGCGAACTTTCTCGTAAACATAATGTCTCTAAAACAGCATTGATTAGAAACCTGAGCAAACGCAGACAAATGGAAGGCGCTACAGAATTTCAGTATTTTAGCGAATAACAGTACGAAAAAAGTTTTTTTGGATGAAGAAGAAAATAGCCTGAGAGACTATTTGATCACAACCGCTCATGTTCTTTATGGTCTAACAAAGGTGCCTTGCCTACCAATTTGCAGATGTAAATAAAAATAAATTCCCACCAACATAGGAACAAGATAAAGAAGTCGGGAAAGAATGGTTAAGATACTTCCTCAAACGTTATAGCCCACACTTATCACTTCGAAAACCGGAACCCACAAGTTTGACTCGATCCGCGTCTTTTATTAAAGCTAATGATTTTTGGCTCAGCACGAATTTCCGCCACACAAAATTTCGAATTGTGATTAATCCGGCTTCTCAACCATTCACGTGTCGCATGAAATAATTGGGAAACACATTCCTCCTATGATGGTTTTCCTGAAAGTGAATTATAAAATAAAAAAAAATATAAACTATTTTAAAGACCACGTAAAACCAATTGTTCAAGATCAAGTTATCTTACTTCAACAATCACCACAGCCATGTGAATATACCTGTCATTGCAATTTTGCAAAAATAATGGATTAATTCTCGTAACTTTTCACCCACACGTTAGTCATAAGATGCAATCATTAGATCGAACTGTTTGAGTGTCCACAGTATTTCTTTTTCTCCGTTTTAATTCATGAGCCCAAACCGATGTTAGTTCATTCAAGTTCATCTAAAAATCAATCCCCTATTTGCATGTGTGTTCGTTTGATGGCATACGGCGCACGGTGGAACGACTCTGTGTTAAATGTTGGACATAGGGCAAAAATTAAAGTCATTTTCCTGTGATAAAAATTATAGTGTTACATTTGTATATATTTGTAATATAGTTGCTTTATTTCGTTTTAAAAAAGTTGTTTGAAAATTTATATTCGTACAATTATTATACAGGGTGAAAGTAAAAAGTTCCGAAATTGTTAAAATCCAAGAAAAAAATTAATCCATATCATAAAATATGTAACACAAAAGCTTATAAGCTTTTTATAATTTTTTTAAGTAAGGTATTGGTAAATAGTAAGTACTTTATATTTGCTATCTATTTTTAAGTTGGTTACTACGTTATTGGTGAGTTTACACTTCTATAAAAAGTACAATGTTTTTTTAAGAAAAAAAAAGTGCCCGCAAAACTGTTTATGAAATCTAATAGAGAAAGATGTCTATTATTATAATCTAAAAAAATCAGCTGCCCATAGCTGCCACCTTTTAAAAAAATATCGATTTAATTTGGCATGTACTTTAAAAATCAAGGTTTTTGTCGATACTACGAATGAATACAAAAAAAATGCATAATAATTAAGTTGACTTTAATTCAGCTTATTTTTTTGTGTTTTAAATTTCGTTTAATGCATTTTACCTTAAGGTTTAAAGGGACACACTTTCTAGATAGAGGGAGGGGGCGGGTGTTAACTAAATATGTAAAAAACAATAATTTCATTGCTTAGCTATAAACTCCACTTACTTAATTATTATTAAACAAAAAAACCTAGTAGGCCATGGATTACCGATGTACTTAGGTTGTCATGGAGAGATGTTCTTTTCCTTAATAAAGCTTGCAATTTGTCATACATCGTTTTCCTCTTTGTATATGTTTTAAATTAAAGTAATATTTTAAAAGTATGGATTTAGAAAAAATGTTACTTTTTGTGATAATAAGAGTGCCATAGATTCTTTACGTCGTCAATTAAATATTCCAGAAATACACCTAGCACCAGTTTCTGAAAAATTACGTAAGTTTTGTAACAAACTTTATTCTAAAAGGAATGCTTCTTCTAGAACACCATCAAAGTTTTTACAACAAAATGCCTCATGCTTAAGTTAACCACTTTCAGTAAATACAAGAAATGAAGAGGAATATCCTGCATGTTTGGTAGCTTCATTGCCGTCTATTTCACAATCCTTTTTAAGTTTATCTGAAGAAAAACCGAGTACCTTACAGAATACCCACAGGATCATATAAAATTTGTTGCAAAAAAATCTATATGTCCAGATACGCAATACGTTACGGATCAATAAGATATTGTCGTCCAATTCAATTTCATTTTGTGAAAGAAAGTGAGTAAAACCTTATTGTCTGAGAAATTCAGACAGAAATAGATAATTTATTAGATACTAAATATAAAAACATAACAGCTAAAGATCAATTATTATTAACAATGGTTGATGGTAAAATTGTTTATATGCTTACTGATACCAAGTCTTCCATGAGATTCCTCATATGTGATTGTCTACCGAAAGAAATGAATAATTTAGAGTTGGCCGCAAAACGAACTATAAAAAAAGAACATTTTTCATTTGGAAGATCTTCACTCCATGCATAGATTCGCTGTTTCGAATGCCTGTTGTACACTGCCTATAATTTCCCATTTAAATCCTGGTCTGCACGAAGTGAAGAACAAAAAACCCTTAAAAACAAAAAAAAAATTGAAATTCAAAATCAATTTAGATTACGGTGCGGATTACTGTAATTAAGCAAGGAAAAGGCAACACTAATAATGGCAATGCTGCAAGACGGGTAACCCTGCTCTTAATGCCGAAATTACTGGCCTAGATGAAACTCTAGTTACTCGTTTTGGCGTTATTTTAAAAGTCATAGCATCTGGAGATAAAGTAAATACAATTAAATTTAAAGATTACTGTCTCGAAACTGCAGAGCTTTATATACTTACAGTTGTATAACTGGTTTTACATACCAGTCACTGTACATAAAATTTTAATACATGGAGCTGCCAAAATCCAGAACGCGCTTCTTCCAATTGGGCAATTGGGGGAAGATACGCAAGAGCCTAATCATCAGTTATTTAGGCACTATCGAGAAAGGAAAGGAAAGTCAATAAGGAAGATATTTTTAAACATCTTTCAATAGCTTCCGATCCATTAATAACTTCTTTAAGACCAAAAATTAAAAAGATTCGGCAAGAACTCCCAGCAGCACTTTTGGAGATTTTAGAATAAAATAGGTACTTATATGTGTATTCATTATTCTCTTTGACGTCATTTATAATAAATTTTTCATTTAACCTTTTGTGTTGACATAAATATTTGTCAATCACGGAATACTTGATTTTCTAATGTTTATTTGCATAGTAGCCATGTGCTTTTGTAATTATTGAATATGGCAAGCAAATCAGTTGAGGTAATTTAAAATAATCTATAACAAGTTGCAGTAAGGTGGTTTTAATTTTTTTTTCTGGAAACCAAAGCAAGATGTAATGAATTCAGGGGACAACATAGATGTATTTTTAGTTGCCTGAATACGAAAAAAAATATAAAATTCACGGATCCCAGGGACGCCACTGGACTTACTTTAATCTAGGGGCTAAATTAGCTCCTAATTGCTACAGCTAACTGCCAAATTTTCAACAAAATTAGGTAAAACGTATAGTTACGGTGTCAACAAAAACAATTTTTTTCTGAAAAACTTTAACACACTTTCTTAGTTCTTAATTCTTACCTGATCTCTAAAGGTGATACACGAGTATGCTTAAGGAAGATAAGGCTTTATAAGCAAAATTTTATTTTTCTCCAGTGGCGCACATGGAAATTTTGCAGGGTGTACCTAAAACTACCTAATTTTAAAAATTGTCCGCCATCTTGAATTTTTATGAAATGTTAATTTTGACATTAAATTTGTTAATTGCAGAGCATTGGCTTTCGAAAATGACCACAATTATTGAAAGTGTCAAAGGCTCATTTTTGTTGACCACCCTTTATAATAAATTATTAATTTATAAAAACATGTTTTTCTAATAAAACAAAGCTCCGCCTTTCCAAAAAATTCAAAGCGAAAAAATTGGATAACATTTAAGCAAAGTTGTGGGCATTTAAAAAAAATAGGTTTTTGTGAAACACACTATATTTTTGGGTCGTTTAAATTATGTAAAGCAGCTAATTTTTTTTTAATCTAAGGGTCGCTCTTAATACAATATTACGATGTATAAAACTCATTTCTAACATTTCCAGATTGAAAAACCTCATTTCCAACCGCTCCCATAAGCTCGTTCCTCTGTGCGGCGGTGCGCAGTTCGTGAAACGCCGAACTATTGCAAAACTTAAAAATCGCATGTCATGTCAGCACCCCACGTAGCGAACACATATTTCCTCTACGTTTATTACTGCTAATCAATACAAGTGTGAAAAATCAAAGTCAAAATTTCTAATTTATTGGATTTAACTAACGCCATTTATTTTATACTCCCGTTTTACTCGTTTGAATATTAATCAAACATTAATGGATGTAAAGTGTCAGTATAAAACAAAACTTACTCAAAACTTACTACTACGTATGAATAACTTAATATTTGGAATAATTAGCAATATGTAAAATTGCAGAAATAATAGTTGTGAACAAACCGTTAAGTATCTAAAGACAATAGACAATATACAAAACCTCGTCGTATACAAAATCATATTAGTTAGATAAAGTAGAATCCAACAACAAGAACAAGGTGTAAGCACAATTTCTCGTGACTGTCTGTGTTAAGTGGAAACCAGCAGGGGGGCACATTTCGATTCCCTGCGGTTGTCAATAACTTACCACCATCTACCACCAATTACAATCGTATTATCATACAAACAAGTGTAAGTAATGCATTTATTCAAATGAATGCTTGTTGCATTAATTAGTACAGGTGATTACCTTTTAGTCCTATAAATAAACACAGACAATCATAGCCGTATATGATTCATTTAGTTGTCGAATAAAATTTAAAATTTGAAATGTAATCATTAAATTGATACCTCCGCATTTGAGCATTTGATCGACGAGCCGCTCCGTATAAACTTTTTTATTTTCATTTTAATCAAAGTGTAAATCATCGGTGACAAATATCCCGTGACGATAATTACATTTTTTTTTAATTAATCGGTTCAATATTATTTATTGGTTAAGATTTGGGCAGCCCTGTAGTGATCCTTCGAAAGCACTAGTTAAACCCCTACGCATAAACACGTTTATTCGTACCCAAACACTTAATCAGTATTCCACTTCTTTTTGATCGTTTATTACTAAAACATATATATAGCGTAGCTCCTTTGTATTGTCGAACTAACAAAAGTGTGTTTTCGAAGTCGGCTACCTTGTAGAGCGTATCACTTATCTATTTACTACGATTTCAATATGAAAATTGTGTTAAAACTGCATTCAACGGATGATGTATAACTGTGTCATTTGTAATACTGATGGTGAATCACAACATTTGTATTACTTACATTGCTACCTGCTATGCTTATATCATTGAACTACCGGATTTCATCATAAAGGTGTTCATCAGATTATAATTTGATTAAGTGATCTGTTTCATAAATAAATTTAGATGTAAAATGAATCTACAAATAACTGCATTAATGTGTTTCGGGTGGTCTAGTGTAATCTTCAGATTATTATTAGAAAAAACTGATATATAATTTTCAATTATTCAGGGTGGCCTCGTATCGTCGTGTTGAGGTTAGGTATGATGAAACAATTCATATATAAGCATCGTTGGAAAACTACTTTTTCAATTTTTTTAAAAATAATGCTGAAAAATGTTGATTTAGATTTAATTTAGACATAGTATACTGAAATTTCAGTTACAGCTATTTTAGTTTTTGAAAAAATGACCGTTACCGTATGGTAACGCTAGGCGTTAAGGAATCATGATTTCGTTACATGGAAACAAGCAGTTAAAAAAAGATTTATTTCTCATTTTAATACAAATTTATAACAAAAAAATGATATTTATTAAATTACGCACTGCTTAAAATTAACTTGTGTGAAAAATCGAAAAACATTCAACGCCAACTGCAACATCGCATTTACTACACATGGTACGAATACATGATACGCAGCCCTCGCCGGCGCATCTTCCACGTTTTTTGTTAGGTATTGTTATAATGAGGTGTTGTCTTTCATCGTATTGTATCTGTATGTCATCGGTCACTCCATTCAGAGTCACTGAACTGCTTGAGGTTTTGACATTCTCCCTGGGCTTGTAGGAGCGGAAACATTAATTCTGAGGTAAGTCGTGGCTATTTCCCGACGAAAATCAAGCTGCTTCATGGTAATACCCGGTTTTGTTTTAGCTGCCAAGTGTTATGAATACTGGACATCCACAATCCATGTAAAGAGGCATCACCACCATTTCTTGCCACGTATACCAATTATATAGGCAGCTATGTCTGGTACATGAGGTCAACTCCGCCCATATATGCGTTATAATTGGAAATAACATAAGGTCTACATACTTGAACAACTCTCTTTTCAGCTTGAGAAAGGAGACCTGGACTAGTAAATAAGTTTTCAAAATATACTTTATACCGGGCGTTTTTATTTTTTGTCTTGAGCTCATCAAGCATGGGTTGGGGCAGCGGCCTTACCACAAGCCTTCTCATAATCTTCGCATCGCCTTGGATTATTACCCTGATACATTTCAAAATTAATCAGATAACCTGAAGTGGTATGCCAAGATCATGTTATTGTCAGCACAATGCAAAAAGCGGTTAATTTATAAGAATCTATCACGCCGCATGGAATTATAAACCATTGTATTTCGCATATCTTCTTTTGAATCCCAGTAATACCTTTTTCCGGGTGGGTTATTGTATCCGCTTAGGATTAAAAGACCAATAAAAGATCTCAATTCATCGCCAGTAATTTTAGGGTTAGCACAATTTTTATATAAAGCATACTTCTCCGTTTCTTTAACAGTAAATGACACGATATCATTATCAAAGAATTTTTGGAAAATCTATGTCGGTCGCAAATTAGTATACGTGTCATAATTGCTAAGTGAGCAAGTCTGGTCCGACATTTCAATAGATCGCCTTGTATCCTATCTGCTTCTTTGGTAAGCGATTTTAAGCATTGCGCTGTATTTTCCTTACCGCAGCTGCCACATGCACCTGCTATAGGTATGCGTTTCTTTTGAGAGTACAATTTCTGCGGCTGCACGTAGCTGAGATCCGGGTCAGTCTTCATCGATCAGCATAATGTCAGCATCTGGCATCACCAAATACTATAATCTAACGCCTCTTGCAAGGTAAGTCCACGCATGAAATAAAAATATTCAAAACGACTACTGTAACACCTAGCGTTACCATATGCTAGCGGGTCTATCAAACTCACTATCTTGACGGTAATATTCTCAATTAAAATTTAGAGTGCGCTAAAATCACAGCTACACTTATTGACAACTCATTGCGATTGCTAGAATTACTAACGGTTAAATACAAAATGTGTAGTCAAATCTAGGTTCCATCGTTCTTTCGAAAACAAAAAATTTAAGTACACTTTAAACAACCTTTATACTTCAGATATCAGCACAAACTAAATTACACTTTTTATTCGTAAATTAGGCTTTTATAAACAACTTTGAAGCGCCATCTATCTAATAGTAGCATACATTTTTATGCAAAAGCTTATTAATATCTGTTTTACTACTGTTACCAAATGGCAACGATAGGCGCTTCCGGGTTGATCTACAATGTGTGCGTCAGCAACATATTGTGGAGTAGGTAACACGAGAACAGTAAGAAAGTATTATTAACAATTTACGAGGTTTTTAAATCAGAATTAATTATTTTAACACGTTATGAACCAATTTCAAGTCCCAAAATTTCCAATAAGTTTACTTTATTTGTAACATATGTTGCAAAAAATGTTTAAATGTTAAACTGTAACATATACAAATTAAGTCACGTATCAAATTAAAACGTTTTAATTTTCTCAACTTTCCTAAATTAGCGCACCACCAATTGCAGAACACCATACCAATTCCATTGAGACTCACAAACACTTAATGTAATTCTTTCGAGCGACATTACTAAATATACTCAAAAGCAACTAGTTTCATATGATGCGAGTCCAAGTTTAGAAAATGAGCCGCGCAACGCAGTCAGGTTCCATCATTCTTGAATGTAGATTGCTAACAATGGTATTTAACGGTTTGAGGCTCGATTCAAATATGGGTTGTTAAAATTTTATTTGCTAATAAAGCATTACAAACGCCCTTAAATATATTAAATCAATAAAAAATAAAATAAGTTGTAGTCCGCTGTAGTTCCTACTCGTGGCGTTATTCTTTGGACAATTATGAGAGGAAAACCTATTTACAAAAATGTTGGATCTCCACAAGGTGACCAAAGTTTGAAATTTCAGCTCCTGTTTTTGCAATTGATGCCAAAAGTAGAAAAAATATTATATTTTTTTACAAAGTATCATAGCTAAATCTATTTGGAATAACTTAAATGCAATCAGGTTTAAAGTTTTTTAAATTTGCAAATTTTAGGAGGAATCAATTTGGCAACATACAGTTATGGTCTCGTAAATTTTATGTAACATGTTTAAATTTCAATGTAACAGTTCTGTCATATCTTTCACAGTTGATATTTTTCATTGCTTTTCGCTGTGTATGCACGCAGAACCGTCCAGCTAATCACGCCAGACATGTTGGAGCGTCCATTAGAGACTTGTATCAACATTCATGGATATCAATCTGAGCAATTTCTTTGAACAAATACAAAGCGAAATCACAACAGTTGTTTCATTATTTTTGATGCGTAATCCGAGCTGGTAGGGTAGTGGTGACACGACTTGCTTAGAATTCGGGAGGTAATGGGTTCGATTCCCTTACCGTCTACCTTGTATGAGGTTGTTCAGAGGGTTTTCCTTATACACATGTAGCGTCATGGTCACTGCGTATATGCACACCACGTGCAGCTACTTAGGCGAACGCTGGGTAGTATTTTCTCCCTCAGAACCCTAACTCCGTTCCTTCCGATCATATCCTGACCACACCCATCCTTAATCCACCATGCACATATACGTAATGTATGTATGCTGGGAATCCATGATTGTGGCTGTTAAGGAGCTCAGAAAGCTCGAGCAGCCGCCCTCCCCTTTGGGGAGTGAATGAAATACGTAGCCTTTTCCTTTTTCATGCGTAATCCATATGATGTCAATATTCATATGACTTCAAATATTTTGTTGATAAATTGCAACCTGTTGATGTGTGTGTTTCTTGGAATAGCTCGAACATTTTTGTAAATACCTTTTTATCTCAGAACTGTCCAAAAAATAACGCCACGTGTAGGAAATACGCCAATTTATACATGTCCTGTATATAACCTCAATACTTTTACACTCTAGTTACAACAAATACACATAAAAGAATTTCTCAAACCTTAATGAAAATTGCATTTTACACAAAATAATGTGAACGGCATAAGCTGAGAACATATTAATAATCGTTCATATTCGGTTTTGAACATTGTAACCATTACATTACATTCATCAGGAGTTATTCAATACAAAGACAAATTATGGTTATTTATCCAGATATAGCTAAATGTCTAGGTTAATAGTTATTGTTGAATTCAATTCGAAAATTCTACACTGTTGGAAAGAGTCTTTCCATGTGTGAAACAAGTCCCCCAATTTATGTTATTTCTCTGGTTGCAAGTGATAAAAACTCAGGTGGTTACAGTAAATGTAATATACCATTAACGTATTGAGCATAATTAATTGTTCGGGTATAAAGTTTATCTCAAATATTAATTCTTCTCTTCTTATTCTAAAAACCTTTACCCTTAAGGGTGTCGGATCAAATATTAATTACAGTAGCAAATCATCGTTTACAACAAAATTCTCTGATACTGGTACCGATTTTCAAAATGCAATACCACCATTAAACTTTACTTCTATTAGGTTAAGCATTCACATACTTTTAGATAAGAATAGATTATGTTACCTGTTTTAAATTAATATTACAATTCACGGTCTTCTTAACTCCTAGCATGGCATACGGATGTCGGTCTATCGCTTTCAGGGGTTGATATTAATTGCCTCTGGAGTGTCACTCAAAGAAACAACACAGTCCCGCTTACCTGTGGAGCTTTACGACATCCAAGTAGCCAAAGCGGAGACGGCTTAAGGGAACGCCTTTCCTCTTTACAAACACAGGCCTTTTCACCAATGAGAATGCTTAATGAATCATTTTTAATAAATACTAGCTATCTTTAACGCAATTAAATATATGCGGTCAAAATCTAAAATGGACGGTTTTCAGTAACGATGCCTTACTATAGTTTTTATTTAATCAAAACTAATCCTTGAGCAAGTAACTATTATTTTATCTCATTTTCACGCATAATACACAAGATGCAATCCGTTTCTGCAGTAAGAGTACCAACCTCAACAAGATGATCGAATACTTGAACAACCTGCTTTTACATCAGTATAAATTCAATAGAGGAGAACGGATAAACCCTGTTTCTCCTTTCTACCAAAAGCCGCAATGTGGTTTTAATTAAGAATAAAATTAATTATGAATATTTTGAAAATACAATTACGTTACAGTCACTGCTTATCTCAGAACGGAAGTAGTGATATAAAAAATTACTACTTCGTACAAAAAAATAGCTGTTTAAATTACTAATTACAGATAGTTCTGTAAATTTAGAATATGTAAATACGAAAGCTAAATTCCTACCTCCCATACAAGCTAATGATAGTATGCAATTAACATTATGTTGTTAACTTAACAATACCACAGACATCGACTTTTGATAAATTCCATGTTCTAAGTCACTAAGGCTATTGTTGTATATATTTGAAAAATAAATTTAGAATTCAAACGAATTAATTAATATTGGCGGACATTGAGTGAATGGTTGGACGTGTTGTCAATCTCACTGATCACGGTTAATCATATCTTGTAAACGTATCAGTTGCAAATTTTGTACAGAAGCTACATTCGTACGATTAAAAGGTGTACACTATCACTAACGTGACTTCCGACCTTCGTTTTATGAAAGCATTTATAAAGGATATTGGTACTTTAAATATCTAAACAAAAATTCAAACATTCAATATAAATTAAAATCATTAAATTCAAATATTTGTAATGACCCTGCGAATCCTTTACATAAAATTTCCTATCCCAGAAAATAATTCCAATCAAACCTTATTTCCTAGTTATTTCCACAACTGTATTATCATTATTTATAAATTTTATCAGTTGCCATTCCCATTCCCACTCTCTAAATTTCCCCTATAGATACCAGAACACCTACCATCCAAACTTCACTTGTTACACTTATTAATATACTTTGCACTTTACTCGACATTACTTATACCTGACCTGTTCAGCATCATTCACATGTTTACATTCACATCAGACCTACCTCCTTTTAGTACCCAAACATCTGATCCATCTGTCCCTGCCAGAACCTGCCACTACCATCATCCACCATCTACATTCATTAAGCGCATATTCCTATAACCACCTTTTTCGGAGCCACGTTTATATAAAACGCTCTTGGGTGCTGTTAGCACCGAATTCGGTATATAAACGTGCCTAAGGTACTTAGTACTTAGTTTGCCGGAGTATTATTACTAATTATTACGACCCCTGAAACTATATATAAGTAGATACAACCACCCTACACAAAAGAGCAACGTATTATAATTCAGATATTATAATTGGGACCAACATCTTGGCTGTATGCAACCGAGGTGGGCTTCTGAATTATTACAAACGACGTAGTTATTTAGACGGAGGTCCTGCACCGAACATATAACTACTTCCACGCAAATCAACCACCAAATACCCTTAACCCTGAACAATTTCTTATCTCCGTCTTCCGCAACTTGTTGAAGGAACAAAACGTCTACTTTTCTAAAAAAATTCAAATGATACCAAATGTTTTTTTCACTGCTATTGGAAGGGGGTATTTAAAAAAATAATTGTCAATAGCGAAGATATAGTCAAAAATGTGGTAATGTAACAGGTAATTTGAAGTATAGACAAATCGTACGCTTAAAATAAATAAGTAGGCTATGAAAACTTTAATTTCTTTTAAAATTTATGTGGTCCTGAAAAGGACCGATTTAATAAATAATACGTTTAATGACGTCCTAAGTGCTCAAACTGCCAACCATCATTTTCAATACACAACTGGATCTTATCTCTTGTGAACTTCACTGTACATTCAATTTCTACCACCGGTATTGAACGCATTCCCTCTTGAATTCTATTTAGTAGGTCTTCCGTTGTCGTTACAGATGTTTGATATAACATATCCTTCAACCGGCCCCATAAATAGAATTCTAAGCAAGTTAAAGCCGAAGAACGAGGAGACCAGGGGAATATGCTCTCTCTATCTATCCACCTGCCTAGAAATGTTTCATCAAGATGTCGTCGTAGATTTAATGAAAAATATGCAGGACATCCAACATGTTGGAAGAACATTGTCAATATCTTCAAGTAGACCGGGTAGTTCGTTTTGAAGGAAGTCTAAATAGCCTCTACCAATCAATGCTCTTTTCAACGCCAGCGGTGCAAGAATTCTTCCGGCAATTATTCCACACCACACATTAATTTTCTACCTCTATTGGTGCTGCACCTTGCGTAGCCAATGAGGATTATCTCTCGACCAGTAATGTATATTATGCAAATTTACTTTTCCGTCACAACTAAAAGTGGCCTCGTCTGTCCACAAAATTCGAGATAAAAGTTGAGGATCCTCTTGTATCATATTTAATAGCCAGTTGCAAAAGTTCAACCTTTTATCAAAATCTTGAGGCATCAAAACTTGGTGATGGACAATATACTGTGGATGGAATCTAAAACGGTAGGAATATTATGCGTGGGAATGCAGGAATAGTATACGCAGGAATGAAGGAATAACAAATATAAATATAAATAATATTATACATTTCTTATCATGTCTGGAAATCAAATTTAGAAATTTTACAAATAATATTATCAAGAAACCTACTTGCTTGTGATTTTTTAAAACATTTTGAACGCTTTCATGCGATATCCCTAAATTTTTTGATGTTGTCCTAATGCTTACATACGGATTAGTTTCAATATACATACCAAGACATTTATAGAGTTTCCCTCGGTACAACCTTGAACTCGTCTATTATACCTAGGACGATGGTAGCACGAAACGTTGTGCTAATCGAACAAAAACCCGACGCTCGTATCTCCGTCTGTTGGGATATCGCATATGGTAAATTCGCGCTGCAACAGTTGCATTTGGATGCATTCAAAATATGCGGCAAGCATATCAAATGCTTCTTCATTGGAAATATGGCATTTTTGCTTATAATGCAACAACCGAAATACACTTAATGTCACTTTGTTGTCCAGTTTACAGCTTAGACATAATTAATTTTAAGCGTACGATTTGTTTATACTTCAAATTGTCTGTTATATTACCACATTCTTGATTATATCTTTGGTTCTATAAGAGCTATAATTTTTTTAATACTCCTTCGTTAATTTTCCTTCCAATAGCCGAGACAAAAATATTTGGTATCATTTGAATTTTTTAGAAAAGTCAACCCTTTTGTTCCTTCAACAAGTAGACGGAGATCAGAAATTGTTGTGGTTTTGATTTATTTGGTAATACCAAGTATTCCCTTAACATCAAGACCAATCTCGACAAATTCAAGCAAACCGTTCCGAAGTTATACGATTTTTTCCAGTAACACGTTATATGGTTCTCCCTTTATTTCTGACAGCAATCGTAAAAATTCATTAAACAAACTTTTCCTTATTGTTCACTAGTTTATAATGGATATATTTTTTTAAATACACAAGAAAAATTGACCAAAAAATGGTAATTTCAATTTGAAATCAGTCAAACGCCCTCTGGAAGCAATGGTAGGAAATTAAAAGTAATCTGCATTTTCTCTTGGCCACATTCATTAGAAGATTTTTTATTTCACTACTCAATATCAAATAGTTTCTGAGTTATGGCCGGCCGCCTTTCATAGTTGTACACCTGGTACATAAAACCTTTGTAGCCATTTTTCAATCAATCAATGTCAATTAAACGGCATTTTTCATTATTAGCCTTCGCCGTTAGAGGGTGTTCTGATTTGTCATCGTTAAGACAATTTAACAATGTTTAATTTTTAATGATCTAGTTATTCATTACTAAAATTTAATTCTATAATTGGCTTTATATTAATAGCAGGCTGATGTTTATGTTTTAATTTTTCAACTTTGACAAAATTACATTCAACATCTTAACAATTTTAATAGATATTACTACTGACGAAGATAACTGTAAATGTTATCGAAACGTTTAAATTGTATAATTTAAAATACACCATTAAAAAACCCAAAAAATGTAAGTATTTTATTATGTGTGATAGTGGTGAAAGTTTACATTTTCATACTTATGCTTAAAGCGTAGGCGCAAAATTTTTTTAAATTTTGATGGAACTGTAAACGTTCTCACAATATCGAGCAGTAGAAAACTGTCACCTATACTGTGCAGAACACCCATTGCCGCCGCCGACACCAGTGAACGCGATACCATCATTGATTCGCTCGACAATACCGCCTTCGACCAACAACGTGTTCATGCCACCAGAAACTCTTACGGTCAGCTCAACAACAATGAAGCAGACGACGACCACCACCAATACCAGGGAGAAAGAGGAGAAAGTGACCGCAATAATCCTTCGGCGCACGGAGAGAACCGGATCGTCTTTTTAAAGAAATGGATCGGCGGAAAATCGCGTTAATGAGAGTTAAGGCAATTAGCAAAAAATTAGAATACAGTTTGCCTTAACGCACAGCCGAGACAGACTGATAGGGATGAAGAAACAATGATGCTTGATCCCGATTGTGATGGACCGGCTCCCAACAGAGAATGCCACGACGAAGATTCGGCAGGTAGATTACGTCGACCGTAAAAATCACCGTCAAGGACTGGCGACTAGAATCGGGTAGTGTCACCTGTGTCCGGTACTAACCGGACAAACTGTTTAGTTCTTGGTGACCACCTGCGACCTACAGGTGTTGTCCCAAATTCTCTCAGCGTCTACCAAAGAAGACACGGAATCTACATAACGATCGAAGAGGTCACTGCCACGAGGGGCGCCTTCTTCAACCCGGACCGAATGCAGTTTAGGCCAAAGCGACGACAGGCGGTGTCAGTAAAGTGGAGGTATGAAAGCAGTTCCAATCGTAGTTGGTGCAACGCAAACACAACCCACCTCTTTATTAAGCTTTTTCGGAAGTCTTAATATGGAAAAAACTGCCTTTCCTAGCCTAGACTGAAACTGCGACTAACCTTTGGAGAGTGATTCTCAAGCACGATCAGGACATGTTTGCCCTTTTCGGGTAAACAAAGGTTAGATGCTAAGGCTGGTGCTACACGAAATATCGTGTAATATTTTGTTCTGTTTAACCCTATCGTTCTCATACAGCGAGTTCTATTGTGCTTAACTAATACTTTGTTTTACAGATCTACTACGGACGCTAGTCATAAACCCGGGAACAGGACACCGCCTGCTGTACAACTGGGTCCTCGTACAGTTGTAAGTGTAGATGTCAGTTAAGAGATATACATTTTTAAACAACTAACTTTATTTACTTTAACTTACATCAGTACTTCTCTAACTAACTTATACCATAATACATATTTTTCTTAAGTAATTGTATTATTATTATTACTTATTACTGTTGTACTGGTGTTGTACTGCCTATCTAATACTAACACAATTCCTTTTATAACGTTTAATGTAACCCACTTACTTACTTACTAAAGGTTATTTAATTGCACTTTGTTGACACATATTATTAATGCTAATTCAGCTTTGTGTATACATTCAGTTGGTCTTCTTTTATCTTTAATAAATATAATTGTTTTATACAGATATTTCAACATGCAACTATTTTAAATTGTAATCCAAACAGAGCATATCTCGCCAACGCCAAACTCCAATTACATCTAGAACGTCACGTGTGGACGAATCTTCATAACACGACAGAATTGTAATGACCATACATGAAATTCCATCAATAAGACCAACCATCATATACAACATCCAAAGATAGTGCGTTTGGTGTAGATAGTATCAAGAAAGCTATTTAATGCACTTATTAAAAGGGGGTAACGGGTTAAGAATAAGTCTGCGGCCCCCACAGACTCGTTACCTGGCGACCTGATCATCTTGAATAAGACCCCAAAATAAAATTTTTGAGAATTTTTGCGCTCAAATATGCCTCTATAGATTCCCCATAAACCGTACAAATGTGATTTTTTCAGATTTAATCTTTTTTCATCGCTTTTTCATTTATATTTTCTAGTTTCAACAGAGCAGAATGTTAAAACAGAGAGTGGAGATGCCACAGAATTTTTTCCAGATTTTTTCCAGAAAAATGAAAAAATTACGGCTAAATAGCATTTGATGCTGTTACATTTCTGCTCTAAAAAATGATCTTAGGTCGAAATCAAAACAATGCCTCCAGTGCCCGAGAACTCGTTTTTAAAAATTTTTTTCATTTCAAAAATTGAGAAAAACGATATTAATTCGGTTTTCTTGCAATTCTAAAATGTTTATTTTTAATTTTAAGGATTTTTTCAATTCTACATGATTAGGTTCAATCAGAAGTTAAAAACTCGCTTTGTAAATAATTATTTCGTTTTAATTGCATATGTGTTTAATGAAATTTGCAAAAAATATCACCCTTTATGAGCCACACATCATATTTTTTAGTTCTCGTCACTATCTTCGTCGACTACACTCTCAACTTCTTGAGCTAGACGGATGATTCTTGACAGATGCCCTAAGAAATAAATGATGTTGGTCACGTGTGTACAGCCCATCGCACAATTACATACGTATTGTTTTATACCACTGCAGCCAGTAAAATTAGGAACATACTGAACGTAACACCTGTAAACTCTTTTATTAATATGCCTTGACTTGACTTCGCATTTGAGATCTATTTTATCTTCCAAGAAACACTGCAACTCTGGAAAGTCTAATACATCGTTCGTTAACGGTTTGAAAATAAGTTTTTTCCCATTCCAGTTTTCTTCCTCTACAGAGTTAGCCAACGAATTATCGATATCTTTTTTCGACTTTTGCTCAGCGATTTCATCTTGCAAACCTGTATCATAGTTCAATCGTTTTCCTAAGAAGTTGTTCAAGAAATTGGCTACGTTCAATAAACTTTGGCAGAAGGCAATAATTTATTTTCTAGTTGGTTATGCAGCAATTTGAATTTGCTACCAATGATACCATGAACAGCTTCTGACACTCGTCACAGTTTCGTTACAAAACGACTTTCGTTTGCCTCTATTTTTCTGTTTCCTTTCAATGCAGGCATCCATACTGTAAAACCTTCTGATTTTAAGTGTTTTTATACTAGATGCATCCATCGATATAACCTAAAATTACTTTAAATCATAAAGGTTATGTCTCAATTCAAATAAAACTGAAGTTTCTTACTTTCAATTCAACAATAAGGGAAAAACAGATCTCTAAGATTCATTTTCATTTTAATTTCAATCCAAAATACATTTGTGTTACGTTAGGTTATTGTACACAAAATATTGAAAATGTTCGACAAAAAATCAATTGGAACACTGATGTACGAACTCTGAGAACAGATTTAGTTCATTCTACAGTAGAATCGTGCTGTACGATGTGAACGGTTCACATTACACAAAATAGATTCCCACAAATTCACCAATCAGAACAACTGGTGCAATTATATCAACTTCAGTTCCGTGGTTACTTGTACTTTCTAATACAGCACCTCCTAATATTAAAGAAGGTAATCTACGAAAAGAGAATAGGCTAAATCTCAATTCTAACCAAATAAATTTTCAATCAACCCCTATTCAGAGAGTGCCAATCATCCAGTTTCTTCATCTGACTTGTTGCAAAACACAAAAGTAATATAAATATCTTGTGGCAGATTCAACTAAAAAGGTTTTGATCAATGTCGAAGATTATAGTGTGCCATTAATCGACTAAGAACTTGCTGTAATCGTTCTACAAATGGGACAGTCCATTCTACTTCTGTATTATAAGTGTTTTGTAACTGTGGTCTCATATTAGTTGAGTTGATCGGCCTATTTCCACAGTTTTTGATTTTATATCGCGTTGGAAGCGGACTTAGTCCTAAAAAGGACTGTTTCCGCACTTGAGTCGAATTCATATATTATGATTTTTCCCAAGCACTTGACCACTCTTAGATTCGAACTTTGGTATCTTTCACTTACAAGTCTTACACCTTCGCCGCTGAGCCACTGAGTAATCCAATATATATTTTTTAGAATTTATATATATATATATATATATATATATATATATATATGTAAACTTCTTTGTGGTCGCCCAGTAGTTGATTGCCGCCGTAACCTATTGCGTATGCATATTGTGCTTCAGTTCAACTCCATTATTGGGATCCATATGGGTTTCATTTCTACACTAGCTTGGCTTATTTGATTTTTGGCTAGTGAGTTTCCGAGAGTTGTATTCTCGTCCTTTGCCACTATCTGTATGTTATCCCCATTGGATGCGGTGGTGTTTGCTCCAGACATGTTCGGCAATTCTTGATATTTCTGTTTCGCCTTTGCACAACATCCAGTGGGATAACATACAGATAGTGGCAAAGGACGAGAATAAACTCACCGATATATATATATATATATATATATATATATATATATATATATATATATATATATATATATAAAGTTCTAAAAAATATATGTTGGATTACTCAGTGGCTCAGCGGTAAAGGTGCCAGATTTGGAAGTAAAGGTACCAAAGTTCGAATTTGAGAGTAGTCAAGTGTTATAGTATTCGATAGGGAATTAAATTCTACATCTACATAAAATGCAAGGTGTTCTATTTAAACTAATCAGGTTATTTCTATTTAAAACTTTAAACTTTAAGTCATGACTTATAAACACTTTGTATATGTTAGTCAGTGTTTTATTCAGTGCGTCATGATACATAATCAAATAGTAAGCTAAGTGTAAAGTTTAGTTGACGAAAAAGTGAATACTTGTTGAGAACTTAAAGTTTAAAATTATTACCACATTTTCAGAAAATGCTAAATATTTCAAAACATGTAAGGTTTAAGTCGGGTAAACCTTAGTAAAACTCATTCTTATATTGATCGCAGAAACTAAAAATGTAATAATATATAGGGGGTGTTCCATTGAAAAAATGGCAACTTTGATATTTTTCATACTTTTGGAACAGCCTTCACATTGCAAAAATAATTTTAAAATGTACCGCCTGTAGGCCTACATTAACTACAAAAAGTCGTTTGGCCATAATCTTCCGTGTCGAATAATGTGAATAACCCTGTATACATATAAGTAGAATAGAGGCACCATCCGCCATTTTGTTTTTTGTGACGTCGCCCTTTGGACACCTTTGGTCGCCTTTTTTTGTATATAAGCCTATGTGGGGGTCGTATTTTTTTTCACCTGAGAATAAAAAGATGTTATTTAACCTGTTATTAATATTTATTAGGGTTGTTTTTATCAAAGGAGATTGCATAATTGTTATTAAAATTGTTATTACATTTCTTTTAATTCCAATGTACAGATTGTGACGTAATTTATTTATACATTGGGGGTTGTATTCTATTAAGGAGTCTTAGTCTTCTAAGACGGGAACTGGTGCGCACTGTCATAAAAAATATATTCTAATAATGGGGAAGAATTAATAGATGACATGAAAGATGACAAGTGTCTTTTTCATAATAAAAAGATTTTATTTAATCTGTTATTAATGTTTATTAGAGCCCGTTTTTTATCAAAGGAGATTGCATAATTGTTATTAAAATTGTTATTACATTTCTTTTAATTCCAATCTACAGATTGTGACGTAATTTATCTATACATTGGGGGTTGTATTCTAATAAGGGGTCCTAGTTTTGTAAGACGGGAATCTGTTCGCGGGCTTCGCCCCTGTCATAAAAATTGTATTCTAATAATGGGGAAGAATTAATAGATGACATGTAAAGATGACAAGCGTTTTCATAATAAAAAGATGTTATTTAATCGGTTATTAATATTTATTAGGGTTGTTTTGATATTTATCAAGAATATAAAAACCTAGTCCTTAAACGCTTATGTTCTATGCAATCTTTAAGACTGCATTTAAGCGCTAGCTCAAATTTTTTCAATATCTGAATAACGACATCGAAATTGTAACCTTCGACATTATGCATATAAATGAGTAATTAAGTTACATAATTAGTTTGCTTTACAAATTATGCTTTAAACGATTGTCACCTTGAGAACGTTAAATTATATGTTTATTGATATGGGATGTCATACTTTCGTTAAAAAACAGTAAAATATATTCATTGCCATAAAGCTTATAATACAGATTAACTACTCTTTATTTATATAGATCAGGGTCGCAAAAAGGTGCTACAGTAAATTATCGAAAACACCCTCAAATCTAGGTAATCCATAATCTCCTATGTTAAATATTAGTGTGAAGACTTTTTCGGCAGTCCAGACTTTTGGGATGTGTGCACTTCCCCTTATGTTCAAAATTAAGGCACCACAATTTAATCTATCTGGATCTTCATAGAGAACATTACTACCAGCATCAACTTCACCGTTTTCATCTTGAGCGGTTATACAGGGTGTCCGGTGAGGAACGGTACAAACTGAAATGGTATGTTCCTTGGGTCAATTTAAGTAAAAAAAAAGTCCCATAAACATAGGTCTGATTCGCAATAGTTACCCAGATACAAGCGTTTAAAGTTTATAAATGATCACATATTTTTTCAAAAGTAATTATTATTAGTCAACTGGAAAAACAAACCGAAACAATCTGTCATTTATTCGTTCGTGTTCTAATAATGACAAAGTGGATTGTAGTAAATTAAGTGTAATTTAAATTTAAAATGCCTTTTCAATTTTCTAACGAAGAGTATGCTGACATCATTTACATTTATGGATTTTGTGATGGAAATGCGAGAGCTGCCGTTAGGGAATATGAACGAAGATTTCCCAACAGGAGGATTCCAAATCACCAAACCTTTTCTTCTGTGTTTCAACACGTTCGGACTCATGGTTCATTTCCATCAGTTTCAATAAGATCTGATCGTGCTGTGGAGTTAAATGTGAATGAGCAAGAAAACATTCTACAGATGGTTGATCGGAGTCCAGGGTTGAGTGTTAGAAGAATTTATTCTCGAACGGGAGTCCCCTGTATGTCAGTATGGCAAACATTACAGGATGGGCTTTTGTATCCCTATCATACACAAAACGTTCAGCACCTTGAACCTGGAGATTTTGCTTTGCGGTTGAATTTCTGCCAGTGGCTACAAGAAAATCCACAACTAGTTCCATTCATTTTATTTAGTGACGAGGCGCAATTTACTAGAGATGGAGTGAACAATACACGCAATTCTCATTTGTGGTGATTTGGTGATTTGGAATCCTCCTGTTGGGAAATCTTCGTTCATATTCCCTAACGGCAACTCTCGCATTTCCATCACAAAATCCATAAATGTAAATGATGTCAGCATACTCTTCGTTAGAAAATTGAAAAGGCATTTTAAATTTAAATTACACTTAATTTACTACAATCCACTTTGTCATTATTAGAACACAAACGAATAAATGACAGATTGTTTCGGTTTTGTTTTTCCAGTTGACTAATAATAATTACTTTTGAAAAAATATGTGATCATTTATAAACTTTAAACGCTTGTATCTGGGTAACTATTGCGAATCAGACCTATGTTTATGGGACTTTTTTTACTTAAATTGACCCAAGGAACATACCATTTCAGTTTGTACAGTTCCTCACCGGACACCCTGTATAGCTTATTAACAAGTAAAACAGCTAATACCCTGATACTGCTTCATAATAATACCCATTTGATTGTAATTATGCTTTAAAGATACGTGCAGCGGGTAATATACAATCTTTATTTCCCGCTATTATTATTACACAGATATGGGATTATTCTTAAAATTAACTAATTTCCCCACACCACCTTGAAATATTACATAGGTCTTCAATTCTTGTTCACCCCCTGACACTGTGCGGCATACATCTTTCTTGAGATTATCCAATTCCTGATCAGTAGTATGTTTTCCAATACACAAGACAGCATCTTCAATATAGCGGTGTATGCGCTGAAAAAATGTCGTGTGTCTTCTTCGTCAAGGCAGGTTTTGCCTCTATACAGCATACAACCTTTATCTTAGCTGAATTACCTCTGTCAAAAAAGGGGTTATAATCAAATTAAATATACCAGCCTCTTATTAGAACACTATCTTTTTAATCCTTGAATTTTTACCGATAAGGGTCTGCCATGCGATGCTATCATATAAGACTGCTTTACATACAGGTTATACAGGTTCTGTCTCGGCTGAACTGTCCAAAAAGGATTTTAGATTTATAAAATGTATGCCGAGGAGAGATATTAGAGTGTTGCTACAGAAAACAAAAAAAGTGTACACCACGCATAAATCTACAGCGAGAAATTTACGCGAAGCACGTACGTTACGAGTAACATTTTTTTTCGAGTTATGGTGAACTAATCTTTGTGATATGCGATCTTTAAGTAATCACAGTAATAGATACAGCTACATACTAGCGGTTATCGGGATGTCTAGCAAAAGACAGTCGCATCTGAAAGAATTCACCGTTGTTTTTAAGAAGAGCGATAAACTTCTTCATATAGGTAAAATTTTGCGACGCAAGGCTTTCGGCGAAGGCTGCTTCGGTGACCCCCCTCCCCCACTCCAACCCACCCCGAACATAACCGAGATTGTAACACAATTTTTATCACAGAGGCAAAGCCACGAACAAGTTCCCGTCTTACAAGACTAGGACCGCTTATTAGAATACAACCCCCAATGTATAAATAAATTAGGTCACAATCTGTAGATTGGAATTAAAAGAAATGTAATAATAACTTTAATAACAATTATGCAGTCTCCTTTGTAAAAACAACCCTAATAAATATTAATAACAGATTAAATAACATCTTTTTATTATCAGGTGAAAAAAAATACGGCGCCCACGTGGCTTATATAAAAAAAATGGCGACCAAAGGTGTCCTAAGGGTGACGGCAAAAAAAACAAAATAGCGGATGGTGGCTCATTATATGTATGTATATACAGGGTGTTTAAAAAAGATGCGGCAATATTAAAGGTGGTGATTGCCCAGGTCATTTTATACAATAAAGTTCCTATAAACATAGGTCCGCAAACGCTTCTTTATCGATTTACAGCGTGTTGAAGTTTAATTTAAAAAAACAGTCAAAATTAGATTTTTCCAAAACGGCTTGAGATATCGTAATGAAATTTTACGCGTGTCAATAGCTGTGGGAGACGCATACTTTGCAATACAACATGATGTTTCAGTCGTACCATTGGCGCGCGTATATGCACGTCACAGGCTATTTTCAAGAAAAAAGTAGGATGCCGCCGATTTCTCTAAAAATAAAAGTATTTTTTAATTCTTTGTTCAATTGTGAAGAAAAAAGCTCTCTTGACTTTTTATCGTACGACGTACCGTTTTTGAGTAAAAAAAAACATTTTAGTGCATGTCCATTTATTACAGAAAAAAAGTTTTAAAAATCAAGGGTTTCATTCAAGGGAAAAAAACAAATATTTCACCAAACCAAAAATTTTACCAACCAAAAATTACAAGAACCGTTCAAAGTGACCACCTCGAGCTCGGATGCAAGAATCCAATCTGCTCCTCATTGACTGGCGAACTCTCTCAAAAACACCAGCATCTGTTTTAATTGAGTTGCAACCAGCAATGATTCGATTTCTTAAGTCTTCTGCGTTTTCCAATGGAGTAACGTACACCAAGGACTTCAAATGGCCCCACAGGAAAAAATCAAGGGGACTTAAGTCCGGGGATCGTGCAGGCCATAAGTGAGGTCCACCCCGGCCAATCCAACGATTTCCGTATATTTGTGTTAAGAAATGACGAGCTACTTGATTAAAGTGGGCTGGTGCGCCATCGTGCATATACTACATTGCATCTCTAGTTGCTAATGGTACATCCTCCAGAAATCCAGGGAGCGTGTTTTCCAAAAAGTTGCGATACACCTCTCCGGTAAGTCTCCCGGGTAGAAATATCGGTCCAATTAGTCACCCACAATCCCAATCCAAACGTTCAAAGAAAACTGATGTTGAAAACGATCTTCAACAATTTCATTTGGATTTTCTTCACACCATACATGGTTATTACGGAAATTCCGTATTGCATTTCTTGAAAAACTTGCTTCATCGGTGAACAGAATCAACATTAGGAGTTGAGGTATTTGAACCATTTTGTGCAAAAGCCATTGACAGAATGCAATGCGAGGAGGAAAATCAGCAGGAACAAGTGCTTGAACGCGTTGTATATGGAATGGATATAACAAATTTTCCTTAAGAATGTGCCAAATAGTCCCATTACTTACATCCAAATCGTCAGCAATTTTTTGAGTAAAAGTACCTCGATCTTCTTCAATCATGTTCAGCAAGGGTTCGATTTCTTAAGTCTTCTACGTTTTCCAATGGAGTAGCGTACACCAAGGACTTCAAATGGCCCCACAGGTAAAAATTAAGGGGATTTAAGTCCGGGGATCGTGCAGGCCATAAGTGAGGTCCACTCCGGCCTGTTCCAGCTCTACCGTTCTTGCTGTCCTTGGCCTTCCTGCTCCTCCATTTCGTCTTAATGTGCCTGTTTTATAAAGACGCCGATGAATACATTCGAAAGCTTTTCTATCAGGAGCAATACGGCCCGGAAATATTTCAGTATACAACCGCCTAGCTTCTAGTGCATTCCCATCAGCAAGTCCATAAATGTAGTGCATGTCGGTCATCTCGGCATTCGTATAGCGATTCATGATAAGGAACTTCAACAAATTCGACACATACAAAATTATTAATCAGGAGACTCATTCAATATGTCTGTGATATGTCAGTGAATAATACAGGAATGTTTAAAAATATTTTTGTATGCATGATAAATGGACATGCACTAAAATGTTTTTTTTTTACTCAAAAACGGTACGTCGTACGATAAAAAGTCAAGAGAGCTTTTTTCTTCACAATTGAACAAATAATTAAAATATATTTTTTTATTTTTAGAGAAATCAGCGGCATCCTACTTATTTCTTGAAAAATAGCCTGTGGCGTGCCAATACGCGCGCCAATGGTACGACTGAAACGTCGTGTTGTATTGCAAAGTATGCGTCTCCCACAGCTATTGACACGCGTAAAATTTTATTATGGTATCTCAAGGCGTTTTGGAAAAATATAATTTTGACTGTTTTTTTAAATTAAACTTCAACACGCTGTAGATCGGTAACGAAGCGTTTGGGGACCTATGTTTATAGGAACTTTATTGTATAAAATGACCTGGGCAATCACTTCCTTTAATATTGCCGCATCTTTTTTAAACACCCTGTATATATATATATATATATATATATATATATATATATATATATATATATATATATATATATATATATATATATATCCATAAGCGGATTGCTCCATAACTCCCTTATTATTACAAATAGGAAAAAATGTCTTATATAAAAGTTGTCCACAGTCATAAACTACACATTTTAAAATTATTTTCAGAAATGGCGGACTTCCGGTAATACCGGAAACTCATGTCAACTTCGTGATTTTAAATAGAACAACCTATATATTATTACATTTTTGAATTCCTCGTTGAATTTAAAGGTCACTTTAATAACCATACTATGGGTCTACGTCGCATTGCTTCTGAGTTATTTGACATTTTGTACAAAAAATGACGTTTGCAGTGCCTCCGAAATAAACAATAAATACTCAAGAATTAAGAACACAAAACTCAGAAGAAATACACAAGAAATATATAAGAACACAAAACTCAGAAGAAATACACAAGAAATATATAAGGAATGAACAATAAATACATAAGGATTGCACAAGTAATACAAAATAATTACCTAACGCTTACACGAGAAATAGAGAAGAAATGCACAAGAAATACATAATAAATACATAAGGAACGATCAATAAATACATAAGGACAATTACTTAACGATTACAGAAGATATACAAACGGAATGCACAATAAATACAGGTTATCCTGTTGACACGTTTCCTCGTTTGAGACTGCACGCGTCCGGTGTTTGTAACAACTTTTGAAAGGCTGTTTTTCGGGGAAGTCTTCGTTAAGGATACCGTACCGCATAAATCCTTGACGCCAATAACGCATTTGTTTGGCATTCTCCAAGAATGAAAGTCATGTCGATCAACTCTGCGTCGGACAACAACATTTTAATGGAAATGTCTTGTAGAAACACTTAAACTGATACACAAGACAGCAAAGCACAACAGAAGCTCGAGAAACTGACGTTTCTTATCAGTTGTTTAAAACAATTGACAAACGTTTTCCAAAGCACCGCGGCAATGCGCAATAAAAACTGAAATTAGATAAAAATGTGAATATCTCGAAAACTATCACTCCAAAATATCGATTACATCAATGGAAAGGAAATTTAATTTCCTATCCGCTGATGTAAGAAAATATGGGTGGTTCCATTTAAAAAAATCAAGTTATCCATGTTTGAAAAAAATTATTTTCGGAGCGATAGAAATTATTGAATTCTAAAAGCAAGATTTTTGGCAATGAATGAGAATGATGCGGTGCCCTTTTCGGAAGTAAAAAACGAAAGCCACATCTCTTTACCGGTATCCGTCTTCGAGATACTGATTGTTTTCGGAGACACTGCAAACGTCATTTTTTCTACAAAATGTCAAATAACTCAGAAGCAATGCGACGTAGACCCATAGTATGGTTCTTAAAGTGACCTTTAAATTCAACGAGGAATTCAAAAATGTAATAATATATAGGTTGTTCTATTTTAAATAACGAAGTTGGCATGAGTTTTCGGTATAACCAGAAGTCCGCCATTTCTGAAAATTTTAAAACGTGTAGTTTATGACTGTGGACAACTTTTATATAAGACATTTTTTCGTATTTATAATAGTAAGGAGTTATGGTGCAATCCGCTTAATGGGCCACCTATATATATATATATATATATATATATATATATATATATATATATATATATATATATATATATATATATAATTATATTATTTAAAATTAACTATTTAAATACTGCATACAGTAAAACATGAACTCGAGTGGGACTTGAACCCACAACCTCCACTTTGCTCAGTGGGACTCTTCCAACTGAGCTATCGAGGAGGAAAATCACACTTGATCCAAACTTAAACTGTGTGTACTTCCCTAGTTACGATGTATTAAATTTTTTATAAAGAATGAAGGATCACAGTCAACTTTTGTGGTCATGGGTTCTAGTCTCACTTGAGTTGATCTTTTACTGTATGTACTTTAAAGTTAATTTTAAATAAATACAGTTGATTATTATATATATATATATATATATATATATATATATATATATATATATACATATACATACATATATATCCTTCCACTTCTTTGAGCAACCTTTCAACGTCTTCTTCAGGACTAGTCCTGCTCTAGCCGGACATCCGAACATGGCATCATACGGAAATTTTCCAATTCCTTATGAACAAAAACATTCATGATTGAACATCGCTGCACTGCGAGTCAGACTTACCAGATGGTAGTGCACGATTTTATTTGAACTGGATAAACTTTATTCCCGCAGGGCAGTCTTTGGTTTCAATTTCATCCATCCAAGTCCCCAACATTTCTTCAATATCCCGTTTGGCATGCTCAACAGATCCTTGACTCTGACTGTGCTTAGGTTTCGTATGAACAATTTCTATCTCCGGCCACACTGAATTTACAAATTCACAACCATTGTCGGAATGAAGAATTAAAGCTGCTTCAAAAGTCGTGTATATCTCTAAGATACTAAATGCGACTTCTTCTGCCCTTTTGAAAATGTTGTCCCGAGATTGTGGTACCAACATGATGGTGCACCTCCATATTCGACGCTGACTGTTCGAAATTTTTTAAATATTAGATTCCCTGGTCGCTGGATTGGACGTGGTGGTCCACAGAACTGGTCTGCTAGGACTCCAGACCTATCTGTACCAGATTTTTTCCCTTTGTGGCTGTATACCAAACTCCTCCAACTACTAGCGAAGATATGAAAGAGAATTCGTGATGTTTTTCGCTAAGTGACCTATGACATGCTAATTGATGTTCAACGTTCATTTACGGAACGAATTCAACTGTGCCTGCAACAAACACTTATTGTAAATTGCTTTGGTATTTCTTCTATTAATTTCATTATGTATGTGTTAAAATTTTGTAATAAAAATAATTCGTTGCTTTGTGTTGATGATTTGATCAACTGTTTTTTTTAATGATAATTTTGCAATATGCAGAAATGACGCTTTCGGAATATGTAGCATAGCCTTCTAAAATTACAATTCTCCGGTCCTGTTATTCTTAAGACTGCAATAATTTAAAAAGTTTCAACTTTAGGTATAGGAAACTCAACATAAAATCGAAAGACTTTATTTCTCTATATGAATCGCTTACAAAATACATGGTGTTCCATTAAAAAAATTGGGTTATGACCAATCGAAATATTAAGTTATTGTACCACTATAGCAAACACCCTGTATAACGGAGTTTAACTTTTAATTTTTTGCAAAGGAGTGAAAATAATGGGGAATATTCAACTCATTTAAACCATTAAATTATGACTAAAAAGTGATTAAAAAACATTTTTAGCAATGAATCATACATTTTACAACGCTACAATATCAAATAATTTTTATAGTGTTTTATATTAATATTAAATGTATTTTACAGGATAATTATAAAACCGACATTAGTTCTACATACTATCATTCAAAATGTCGACCATTTTTTTCTGGTTTTGTTCTGGTTACTTGACGTATTGTATTACGATTAATATTTTCAATAATATTAATAATCCGCTGTTCCAGAACTTGCCTATTTTCTGGGGGATCAAATTCATACCCCTCATTTTTGACATATATCCATAAATAAAAGTCTAATGGGGTAAGGTCCGGAGACCTAGCAGGCCAACGCACAGGACCACCGTTGGATATTATTCTTTCACCAAAAATCTCCCGTAAAAATGCGCGGACTTCCCCTGAATTATGTGCGGGGCTTCCATCTTGTTGGAACCACAAATTATTAAATTCATCCGGGGGAACAGCTTCACGAATGGGTGGAATAATTTGGTTTTGCAACATTAAAAGGTATCGTTGCCCTGTTAACGTGTGGTCATAAATAAATGGACCAATCAGACAATGAAATTAATTGGGAATATTAAAAAAATGAGTCGTAATTAATTACTCAATTAACTCAAACAAAGATATTACTTTCCGATCATTCCGCACCACACATTAAAACCAAATAGAACTTCAAGTCGGCGTGGATCGCAAATATGTGGATTTTCACGGGCCTAGTAATGATGATTTTTTTTATTGAAGACTCCACAGTTGGTAAAACGTGTCTCATCCGTCCATACAACTTTATCAGAAAAATCAGGATTTTCTTGACATTTACGATGGTACCAATTACAAAATTCGATTCTCCTGTGAGTCACCTTCTTGCAGGCGTTGTACAATTGTTGGCTTGTAAGGATGACATTTAACAACATTCACAACATTATGTACAGTGGATTTTGGAATATGAAACTCCGTGCCACAATTTCGTACTGAAAATTTCGTTTTCGTCAAAATATTCCAAAATGTTTCCGTTACGATTCTCATTATCGATCGCATACTTGTCTGAACGTGCTTTTTCAAAACTTCCAAATTCTATTAAATTTCTTACTACATTATTAAAATGATTTCTGCCAGGTTGTATTCTATCGAGGTACATTTGAAAATAGTCATCACTAGCTCTGGTAGCATTTCTTTCATTTTTGATATAGCACACTAATATATCAAAATTTTCTTCGTTAGAATAATTTAACGCCATTTTCAAACAATGTTCATTAAAATGTGAGAAACTAGTGTAGTCTTTTGACAGATAACATAATTGTTATAATACAATAATTGTTTTAAACTCATCAAAGCCTACTACCCGAAATTTATAATAAACGAATTCATTATTTAGCTGTAGTTAATTTTTAAGTGTTTGAATAGGATTTTTCACAGGTGTTTACTTAAATTTAAACTTAATAAAAGAGTATTTATCCGTCATTGTTTAAGACAAGGTTTGGATAGGCTTTTTCGTTATCGTAATAAATAGTCATCTATGAATAGGTAGCTACTATTCATAGGAGATTACTTGATGATGCTTTCGAAACGTCCTATGATGAATTATGAGTTCAAATAAATGTACATTTGCAGAATAAATTGCTTTGGTAGTTTTTTTTTCAAAAATGTTTCATAAAAAAAAGAATATTTGAAAATGTCAAGAATGAGGGTCGAAACGCCGAATTATCATTAAGTGTTATGCATTGTTGATTTAGAATAAAAACAGGAATCATTTTATACCTTTAGCTAATTTCCGCCCCATATGAACAAATAAAGTTGATGGCCGTCTCTAATTCACGAAACGTCGGATTAATTTTTTTCTGCCACCAATCAATAGAGGAATGGCAAAGTGTAATTTATTTTTTTTATATCTGTTCAACTAAAATAAAATTGTACAGTATCATATAAATAAAAGAGATATAGCTAAAAATAGAAATTGTCGATTTTCAGTTTTTTTCGAATATTTTGAAAAATATTTGAGATAGCCTTGATTTCAGAATGAAATTTTAGTGGGCTCGAAATTCTCTAAAACTTTCTCCATTTAACCGTCTTTCAATCTCTTATAGTTTCCAAGAAAGCAATACTGCACAGACCAATTTTGCACACACTGTATGCTATACCATCTAATTTTGGTATTGTTTATAAATTTATCAATTTTCAGTAACATACAAACTTGTACATTTCACGTTACGATATGAATTGTACAGTCTTAAAACCTATAAAATACTAGAAGCTACTTACAGTTTACACGTTTGTTGGCAGTGCGAGGTACAAAATTGTCTTGTTATTTAGTGAACCCGTCGTTATTTTAGTAATCGAAACAAAATATTCCACACCAAAAAAAAAAAGAAAATTCGTTACCCCTTTTTTTACAATATTATTAATAGAATATCCTGCAAAAGATGTGTGATGATTATATATGAAAAGTTATTATACATTTAATTTACATAAACTTTAATACTTCGTTCAAATATTTGCTAAAGCTAAACTATGCAGTTCATATTGACCGGTTACGCATATCAAGGCGTAGCGAAATAATAATATTCATTGATTTTAATTGCAAAACTAACAAAATTTCGTAAAAGAATATTTGCTAAGTTCCACTCAATATTCTTGACTTGTCTTGTTAAGTGTAAATAAAATTTGTTTTCAATTAATATTTACTGTCTATTTTTTTGTGAAAGCTCCGTTAGAACGTTATATTTCTGGATTGGCCGTACCATGACATGGCGTTTTACACATCGAAGTAGTAGCATACAAACCAGTATTTATGTGTTTACCTGAACAAACATGGATCATTTTGACCCACCTCAAATTTTATTTGAGGGCTATTTCTTTGACGTTATGAATTAACTATTGGTATTATAAAATATTTTTATTTAATGTATATAGTGTGCTATGGTCATAATATAACAGCGTTATTAACATTCTTGTTCGATTTTCGGTTCAAAATACAATCTATTTTGACTTTAAATAAATTGACAGACGTGAGCAAAATTATAAAGAAGTATGTTTGTCATATTTTATTTATAATTAGGAGTAAACCAGCAGTTGTAAATCATTATTTTATTTTAGATAGCTATACGTTATTAAAAATTTTTTAGCGCGAAATTGAAGTAACGATCTGTGATGGTACCAGCAACAGGTGCGCAACATAGTATTTATAAATTCTAAAATTTTTATGCATAAAAAAGTAAATTGAACCGCATTTTGTGAAAAAATAAGCTTCACGTTTAATAAATGTGCTTAAAATATTATAGATTATTGATTTTATTCCCACTATGTCGATGATTGCTGGTTATATTATGATGAAAATAACTTCATATTCAACCACGGTTGTACCTGCTTTGTGATTAATTTTAATATTTTAACCAATTTTGTAACTACCACATCATTATTTTCCTCATACTTCACAATTACTGAATCATACAGCTCTGGATTGCATCACGCAGTCAATTAAAAAAAACTAATTGTTTCAAGTTATAAAACATTTTTAGAAAATTATCTGTCTATAATTTCATTAGTTGTCTTCCTTTTGTTAAGCTTGGATTTGAATTATCAAACATTTTCAGAATCTCGCAAATAGATTCAAACTATTTTAATTTTTTTGCTTTTACATAAAGTTAAATGGAAAAATCATTGGTAATATTAAAATTGTTGTTAACAAACATTATAATTATAGATATAGCAAGAGGATTCCAAAATATCCTACAAATCATAAAACCGAATATTCCAAACTTTTATCTCTCTCCCTCGTCGCTCCATATCCCACAAGAAAGTGAAAGCAGTTTTTCTAGTGTAACCAGTGTCTAAAAACACTAGCTCAGTAAATAGACCATTCTTTTTATAGTGATCGTTACACATTTTTTCAAAATAGCACCTAATGATCATAATACATAACTTGTCTAGTAGTAATTTGGGTTCATGGGATATGCAACGTGAAATTCTGAACCATTTGATACTGTTACAACGAGTATATATATATATATATATATATAGATATATATATAGATAATTTGAAAGGAATGGTTAAGTGTCAGACAAAGTAATTTCATCAACATGGCCGTAGATATGCCAGTTGTTGTGGTTCTGTAAATCAGTCATACTATTGATCATATCCCAAACATGCTATAATCAAATTTGAGTGGCACATATACAAAATTGTCTTCTTGGTGCGTTATCTGTTGACTGGGTTTTAACGAAAAGGAATAAGGCATTCAATGGACTGCTCACTGCAAACCATGTATGCCATAACATATACACAAATCTTTGACTCTTATGCGTTCTCTGCTGTCAGCAACAAATATCTAGTCTTTGCTCTTTGGTGAAAGTTCTGTAGAGTAAGAGGAAGACTCAAAAATGGACGTTACACATGCAATTTTTTTTGGCATAAACAAATGACATTGACGTCCTTGCGTCCTGTGTCTCCGATCCAGTCTATCGCAATTGATCCAGTTGTTGAAAATCTGTCTCTTGGGCCAAAAGTCCTTCTTCATGATCTGTAGTCACCCGGGAACGTCCAGATTCAAGGTGGCGTTGTTGAACTCCTTCATTGGATCATCTGGACCAACATCTTACCACCATCGTTACATCACAATTACACGCTCCGAAGCACACAAAATAGTCCGAAAATATGTGAACTAAAAGAATGTTATTTGAATATTTGAAGCGGCAAGATTTTTAACCAATCACACAAAAATATTTATTTTAGTACATTCACAAATCAAATTTATACTTGGCAGTATAGTTTGTAGTTGTGTGTTAATTCCTTTCTTATTCTGCGCTACTCGTTAGTAATATCTGCTTTTTTCAAAGCAATATTGCTAGTTGTATTTGTAAAAATAGGTATGTATAAATATTTTGGGTAACATTTTACTTATTATGGTGTAAATGTCTTTAAGATAGCCTAAGTATGGAACCTAAATCAGGTCAACGATACAGTTCATTGAAGCACGAATGACATTTTGATAATGTGATTGTTAATTCTTTGAATAAAAGCAAATGCTGGTGAATAGTTTATACAGTTGGAGAAAACAATTAATGTCTGCTGTCGGTAAATCGTTACCAACTATGAGATTGAAATGGATAATGCATTACATATTGAAAATTATTAATAAAATCACCTTCTAAAAGAAACGAAGAGGATCAAATAAATTAGTATTGACTTGATGCAATTGTGATCTCTATAAATGGTACAGGCTGAAGTTTATAACATTGTAAAGAAATTATCAACGAATACGTTCAAAATTGTTGATAGAACCATGAACTGGTACGTAAATTATGCCGTGGGACAAATGACGCTTATAACATAAGCAATGTACTCGATCAAAGTTTAGTAAATTTAGTAACATTAAAAAATCATTGAAAACACTGCACACGTCGATCATATACCCGAAGAAATGTGGCAGCCAGACGGATTGATGGTTCAAGAAGTTGGAAAATTGATTATCACAATTAATACTGGGCTATATGACGATGACACAAACTCCGACGAAGAAGTTTCGGACAGTGAATAAAACTTCATCAGACCAAACGTATATTGTATTTTATGACATTATGTAACATTAGGTATGTAACTTTTGTTTAAGTGCTTTTCGACACATTCCATAACAAGCCTAAAATGCATAAAATAATTAATTATTGTCATAGTTAATATAATAATTAAAAGTTTGTACCTGTTTGTTATAATTGACGTAAATTTTTTAGGAAGACGATCTATGTACACTCGTATATCAACCACATTTTCAGTTAAAATAGACTATGTACAGATGATTTACCCTTCTCAACACTGCCTGTACTTCGAAACTGAATAAATCCATTCACCATTTTCATTCTGCTGCCTTTTTCGAAAGATAAATTGGTTTTCTTGCAGAGAGTAAGACATCGCTTAGTCTAAATCGTTTACATTTAGGTTAAAGGGTTACTGCTTGTTTATGCTGTACTTACTTATGTTAACCGTTTTTGTTAACAATGAATCCTAAGAAAGACTAATTAAACAACAATATTAAAGAAAATAAACGAATAATAATAGAAAACACTGAAAACAGCTCTCAATTCCCTGATGCATTACGCTAAAAATGTCAAATACAAGCTGCTAATTTCATGGTATGGACTAAAGTTTTGATATTTCTAGTAGAAAATAATATCGTCTGGACATCTATTTATGCTCTCTACGTAGTTACTTGTGTTGCGGTTCAAGAACCAATTTTCAAATATTTAAATTTACCGCCAAAATACTTCTTAACCTGAATGTACTCTCAAAAAGACGACAGCGCTAGTTCCGCCCTCTCAGCTATCATGTTTGCTTTGGTCAACTGTAGTTATTGATAATTTATTTATACGTTAGCGAACTCTTGGCATTCTTAAATTTTCACAAAGCAATAGTGGCAAAGACACTCGCAAAATTAATAGTTATTACACAATAAAATCTATTGTCACAACAAAGAAATGACAAAAAAAGGATGTATAGATTTTATTTAAATTGTTTCTTTGTTTCATGAAAATAGACATGTTTTGAAAAATCCATTTAAAATTGACAATCAATTTCTATGTGTGATTTTTATAGAAGTCGGTGTATATAAAACAACAGAATAAACACAATGGAGCGTACAAAAGACAGGTATATTTTCTGTATGTTCCATCTTATTTTATTAATTTTCGTTTATTGATTAATTATTATTGTTTGTTATATTGTGCAGTTTTATTACATAAGTTAAACAACACACTGATAAAAACATAAAAATGAATGAAAAAAGTATTGTTTAAAACAAATAAAAACCTGAATAGTTTGACAGCGCCACAACGTAAGTAATCAAGCGACACGTAGTTGTAAATGGGAAAACAAATGGATTCGGTACATCAATAAATATATAGTATGTCCTTAAATAAATGAAATGTTGACGAGGTCTTTTATTTTTACCTCATCTGGTAAAAAAGGGGTAGCGGGTTAAGAATGAGTCTGCGGCCCCCACAGACTCGTTACCCTCAGTTTTAATTTTTTTCGGCGCTTTTTCATTTATCTTTTCTAGTTTCAACACAGAAGATGTTCGAACAGAGCGGAGATATAACACATTTGCAGATTTTCAGACTTATCGTAGTAATCATTATTCAAATCAAACAATTTTTAATAATGCTTGTCAGAAAAATTAAATAACTTTGAAGATACTTTAAGAGCTTTGATCGACGTCAATATAATATAATTTTTTTTTTTCATTTCTAAAATAGAGAAAAACTTTATTAATTCGGTTTTCTTGTAATTCTAATATGTTTACGAAGCAGCGGTGTGTCACCTTAAAGTGTTTGTAACCTTTTTGCTTTTTGTTTTCGCGCGGGTAAATTATGCATCTGTGGTGTGTTGATAATGTGACTGGTCTAATTAGTAACGCCACCTTAAATCGAATCAAAAGATGTCAACAAGTTTTTTTGACTTTGTATATAGAACATAAAAAACAGCTAGTACAAATAAAGTATTTTTTCATTTATATAAACATATAAATGTTTATAACGTTTGTTTATTCCAACATTTTGTTCAGACCGATTAAAACGACCAGAAATTGATATTAGTAAAATTTAATTAGAATTTGAGAGGAAAGTTTCAACATACATCTGAGAAGTGAGTTGATTCAAATTATATATATATATATATATATATATATATATATATATATATATATATATATATATATATACAGGGTGAGTCAGTTTTTTGTAGACAAACTTTTAGAACACATGTTTCTAAAAAGAAAAGTTCCTATAAACATATGTCGTAGAAGGCTTCGTTTCCGAGATACAAGGTGTTGAATATAATTTTTTTTTCTCAAATTTTCATTGTAACTCATAAACGAATGCTTAGATTTTTTTCATGTTGGGGGGATAATGTCTATTAATTAAGGGGCATAAAACAAGCGATAAGAATGTTCACAAACTTGCATAGTGGCGGAGTGGAGGGGGTGCTCAACCCCTATCATAAACAGAACTTCTACGTCAATGACTGTTTTTTAAAAAAACTGTTATTTTCATTATCTACATACAGTTTAACCAAAATAATGTACCTTCTTCTGTTTCGAAATTCCTGTGCGTTTCCGAGTTATTTTGATTTTTAGTGTTTGATGTGGTACTAAGTAATGTGCTTTATGTGAATAATTGAATATAAAGTTTTAATAAAAAGATATAATAAAACATTTAGAGCCATTTTAGTACCTAACGATCGTTTCTTTAAAATTTCAAATACATTTCATTTATAAATAGGTAGGTTATCGGTTTTTTAGTATCCATTGTTATTATCCTCGTATAAAAGAAATGCATAATTATTATTGTTATGCGGTCAATACTTTCTGTATAATTATTATGTATCAATTTCGCCATAAACATGTATGTAGTTTTAAGTTATAAGTTATAGACCGCTGCTCACTTGCTCTCATTAAAGAGCCGCCACTGTATCAAGCCATACTCAAATACAAGACTTTTGTAAATTGAAATCTGTTTAGTACACTAATTTTAACAATCCTTATTTATTATTGTAACAATACTTAATTAATAATTGTGAAATTAATAAGAATTCTTAGCAATAACGATTTATAAATAAATAACAATAACATAATAAAATTAGACACTTTGTTTAAAATGTAAACCGTTCTTTTCAATACACATTTCACAGCGACGTACAATAGAACGTCTTAAGTTAACTAAATGATGCACCCTTATTTCATTGCAAAATATGATACTCCTTGGAAAACAAGTAAGTATTAAATTTTATATTTTGAAGCGACAGTTTGACTTTTTACAAACACTTGCTTCATCTTGAATAATTTCACTGTTATTAATTATTGTTTTAAGTTCAAAAGTTATTTCATTTGATTTGCCAGCTTTTAATTAGTGTAACATGCCGTTTACATTTACATTTATCCCCAACATGAAAAAATCTAAGCATTCGTTTATGAGATAATGAAAATTTGAGAAAAAAATTATATTCAACACCCTGTATCTCGGAAACGAAGCCTTCTACGACATATGTTTATAGGAACTTTTCTTTTTAGAAACATGTGTTCTATCTGCTTAAAGTTGGTCTACAAAACTGACTCAATATATATATATATATATATATATATATATATATATATATATATATATATATATATATATAATTCAACCAAATTATCATATTTATAGCCATTCTCCTATCCTTACAATATGGCGCTCTTCCATATTTTTTTTTAAATATTGGTTATTAAAAATTCCGTAAAAGAAGTCCCTAACTCTGTGGCACCAGAATTTATGCATTACTTTAACCCTAGGATCCCATGTGCGGTAAAAAAAAACTATCCCACCGAATTTTTCTGAATAGAAAATTTTTATAATTAGTTTTTGTTTGAATATTGCGAAAAGACGTTCGATGTTCAATTTAGACCCTTACCTTACAATTAGTTTGAAAAAATGATCAAATTGAAATTAACTAATTCAAATATAGGTGTCGCTAGCGTTAAGATGAATTTGATTCATATTCAACATTCAAAAGTGATGCCACCAAAAAAAAAAGGAAGATTTGGCACGATGAAAGGGATGTTTTGCAACAAATTGTTTCGCTACGACAGTGGACACCAAAAATCCATATATTCAGATGTTGAAGCTCAGACGTTTTGAACTTAATGGGAAACAATTGGCTTTGGGAGATACGATGTGCGGAAGTAGCCGTCCTGAAGCAAATCGTTTGAACGCAAAGCAAGATCTGCCATCAACTAGCGTTACACATCAAGAAATCGCTTCACCAGAAATCGATCCTGTAGAAGAACAGTCTTCACAGCTTTCAAATTTTGGGTGTCGGAAGCAAGTTTCGGATCATCGCAGTTAATGCAATCGTCCCAATCATCGCAATAAGTAGAATCAGAATCATCACCGTATAGATTATGGCATGATCTTCAAAGGACTCATCTTATGTTGGATTCAACTTGAAATGATTGAGATGCCGCTACAAAGAGTTGTCGCGGCTCATAAGTATCTGTTTTGCTCGAGATAAAAATTATCTCCTCATTCCTTTCAGAGCTCGACTGCTGTGCAATTGAACTAGTGCCATTCTTGAACGATAATAATACTGTTTTGGACAGAGTAGATGATAACAATTGGTCTGATGAGCTCGTTAAGTCATTGACAGGATACACAATCGAGCAAATAAAAATCTTGAGAAACGTTCTTGTATCAATGCGAAATTCAGAAAATCCTAATATTAATCAAGCCGTTTTTGTATTTCTCTTTAAATTGAGAATTTGCATTTCAAACAGTATTACTGCGTTGATTTTTTATTTGAAACACAGACAAAGTACGTCAGTGTTGAATTCATTCGAGAAAGATGTTTTGTCAAATCGTTTTGGGGCACAAGCGTGTTCACGAGAAGATTTAATTGCGAATCACACGTCACCTTACGATACAAAGCTGCACGGTTTTGAAAATCGTTTAGTTTTGATCGCTGATGGGACTTATCGCCGACATGAAAAAAGTAGTAACTATTATCAAAGAAAATCTTATTCAGGCCAAAAAAAGGTTCTCGTCTGTAAACCGTTCACCGTTTGTACTACGGATGTATATGTAATTGTAATTGTACTTGGGCACATTAAATGATGCAGAAATCATGAGAATTGCCCTTAGGGATTGAAATGGTTTGAAACTGATTCTCAAAGAAGGTGATGTTTTTATACTAGATTAAGGATTCCGGGACGCTTTTACGTCAACATCTTTATGTTGATAGGTTGGTGCCGAGTTATCAGCGTAAATAAATTTTCTTGAATTAGTTTGTGGGAGAACAAGTATAAAATCTAAAGTTAGATCATTGGTAAGATTTCTGAATTTATTTTTCTTATCACCAACCATATTTTTCAAGAGTATAAACATTCTGCCATAAGGTATCATATTTTAAAGTACAATAGACTACGTTAACAACACTACGATTACAGAAATCAAACTTGACAACCGATAAACCCTTAACCGCCTACAAAATCTTCCTACAGTTTAGCTCCCTCAAAAGTTCAAGCAAAAAAGCCCGCACGGTGCTACTCCTTATCTTCTTCCGCCGCAACTGTAACATATGTTTTCAGTTACTACAATTCACCCGACAAAGACTTTACTAGTGATTTGTTACATCTGCAGCATCGCTAATATAATCCTCTAGGCGGTCTTCGCGCCATCTACACGAAATTTCGAGACGTACTAATAAAAACAGCATCCGCCTTTCCCTCAACATTGTCTGTTCGGCCCTGTTCCGTATAGTAAACACAAATTCAACTTATTTTAATTTTCTAGGTGCCTCTATAGTGTACCACGTTACATCTGAATTATATACAAATTGTATATTCAACATATGTCCATAGACTGTCACATAGGTGACACCATCATGTCAGCCTACCTTCCCTTTTAGTCAGAACGTTTCTTCGTTCCGCTGGTTCCTCCTCCAACATACATTAACAGATTGACAATCGGAATTCTCGCAATACCGAATACAAACGACATAACGGTCTAATTCGCAGTGAAACCAACAAATACACTGGGCAGCAATGGACCCAAACCAAACTATAAAGACGGGAAAAAATTCCAACACACTTTTAACATTCTAACCGAACGTAAATCCAAGCTCAAATCTGACCTAACCGATCCTCAAGATAATCTAATTTATAGCTGCTAAGGTAAGGCCGAATATTTCGACAATTACCTTAACCAGCCATTACTTCTCCGAATGAACCCTAATTAGATGACGCTTTCTAAAATTATCTAGAACAGCATCTTAAGGAATTCCCGACAGCTTGGAAATATCAGACTCCTAAATACGGCTCTGACCTTATAAAAGCTCTGGCATAATGGTCTCATTCATAAAGCCCAAATTTTACATATTATCCCTGTTTACAAGACTGACACTTTCATATCTATCAGAAAGGACTGTACAAGTGAAGGTAGGCTCAGCGCATTCTCAAAATTTTTCGCTCCAAGCAGACATACCTAAGTGTTCTGCCTTGGTACCAATACTTAATCCTTACCTACCGCATTTCTAGTGTGACAGTTTCTAGAAGACCCATGTCTTAGCTTGTCGATGAGACTCTCAATTGGTCTTCTAAGATTGCTTCGCTTACGTTTTCTATTATATGACAGACCTTTTACAATTGGGGCAACCAACAGAGAGTCTCCACAAACACTATCAAAACCCAAGCCATATTATTCCTTGCTTCAGACTTTAATAACATCACTTACTCACACAAATTACATCCATATTATGCACTATTCCATATCACCACGCGAACGACGAGTCCTACACTTCAGAACATGAAAAGAAATCACCAATACCCTAATATTACATATATCACGGAACATCTCAAGATACTATAGACCAATTACATAATCAATAGGATATTCCGCGACACAGAATCTACCAAAATACTCTCAATCACATCAAACACATTTTTTTCAAGTTCCGGTAAGTTGGCAAAAACAAATAGAAGAAATAAGAAAAGTTTTATTATACACAGGAGTTACTCATACATGTAAACTATTTCTCAATGTAATCGCCATCGATATTGAGGCATTTGTCATAACGGGGCACCGGTTTTAGTATACTGATCTCGCGCCATGTTACCTCTCAGCCAATGAGTCACACTCTTTTTCAATTCCTCGTTAGTGTTGAACCGCCGCGTCCCCAACCATACTTTCAATTTTGGAGCCAATTTCGTGCTGTAAGGCGGGTAGAAGAACACTCCCATCCGAATTTCTTGAGCAGTTCCTTTGTTACTCTTGCCGTTTGAGAACGTGCATTGTCATGAAGTAGGACAATTCTGATGTCAACATGTCTCTCCTTTAGTTTTGTTTTGTTCACCGTAGACGTCCAAGGTAGTTACAACACGTCGCTGCAGTAATTCTTGTTCCAGGCAAGTCATTTACAGTCCCAAAGCACAGCAGCCGTAAGCTTTTTGTCGGATAAGGTTCGTTTAAATTTGTTTGGATTATTAGGCGAGTTCGTATATATCCATTGCTTCAGTTGCTCTTTTGAACCCACCTTTCGTTTCCCGTTACGAATGTTCCCAAAAACGGTTCTCCTTCGTCATGGTAACGCTGCAAAACGTTAGTGGAGAATCCATTCGCTGCAGTTTGTGAACATCTGTAAGCTGTTTGGAGACCCATCGTGCAAAAAGTTTGTGATAGCCGAGTCGTCCTGCAACAATAGCATATAGTACTGATCGATAAATTTCTGGAAATTTAACATACAGTTCAGAAATTATGAACCGGTGGCGCTCTCGAACTACAGGATTACTTTTTTGGCAACGCCGAACTTCCTCACTTGACCACCTTCATCATGGGCATCAGTTTGTCCCTCTCGAAAAATCCTACACCACTGAGCTACCATTCACAATGCCTTCCCTGTACAAAGACACAATCTTGGGCGAATTTCAGCCGCAGTATTGCCTTCAGCTGGAAGAAAACGGATCACAGCGAATCTCGCATTTGGAAGATGCTGCAATGATAGTAGCCATTTAAAAAACAACGCTCACATTAAAACTACGCCACGTAATGACCGACCCGACTGGAAGGTAATGAGAGATAGATTACCAAACATTACCGCGCTATCGTCAAGTCAACATGACAGCTGAGCATCCGTTGACAACCTAACGGAATTCGAAAAATTTGAAAAAAAAGGAGACCCCGTACAAGCGTCCTCCAACTGTCTTTACAGAAAACCGCAAAAACCTTTCTGAGCAATTCAGGGACCTCCTAGATAACATCGCTTAAGTCTGTACATAGAGCCCAGTGCAACCAAGTATTTGGCTTATTTCAAGAGATATCGAAAAATGTTGTTAAGAAAAATAATAGATGTGTTTAAGGACCATATTTTGAAATTATCTTGAACTATACAGGGTGTTATGTAGCTCCCGTTACAAACCAAACATATAATTTTTTTAATGAGAACCCCTGAATATTATGCCAAATTCGGATTGCCCCCATTTTTTTGAATCTTTTGATATAAGGTTTTGCTACGTTATTTAGAGTCCTTTAAAAGTTGTGGACACGTCTATGTTAAAATCGTAGCTAAATCAACGCCTTCTAGCTTACTGTACGTTACAGAAAAAAACCATGTGTTGCCTAATCGAATTTCGTAATATGATGTAATATCCCCTCATTCGATTAAATTTCAATTATTTTCTCTTTTGTGCACAGGGTGGATCGAAACTCAGACCTTTCATTTTCTGTCTTCTTTAAATGTAACACCCTGCATTTAATAGCACAAATAGAATCTTCGATTATGTAGCTTTAATTTTTGTTAATCATTCCCTATACCCAAAGTTCATAAAAAGAGTTATTTTGTAATATTTATTATAAACTATAATTATTAATCTATGATGTTAAAGCAAGCGTTGAATTTAACAAAAAATAATAAATACCGATATGATTTAAAATAGAGAATTATTTATACTAAATAAAACAAGACACCAAAAGTACAATCCTAACCATAATATTAAACTGAAGGGTTCAAAGTGATCACCATTAACATCAATGCAACGCTGCAGTCTAAGTTCAAATGATTGACTTACATTTCTGAGCATATTAACATTAACAGATCGAAATGCTGCTCTAATGCTCTCTTTCATGTCCTCTCTGGCAGTCGGGGGATTTTTATAAGTCTCATTTTTTTATAAAACCCCAAAAAAAGAAATCAACTTTTGTTAAATCGGGAGACCGAGCTGGCTATTCAAATGGTTCCCCTCTTCCGATCCATCTGTTTTCGAATTCGTTATTTAGATGATCACGTATAGGCGCAGTATTATGGACAGGCGCACCATCATGCAAATACCAGATTTGTCGCCGAATATTAAGTGGAACTTCTTCTAATAAAACTGGCAGATGATTCTGAAGAAAATTTAAGTAAACCGCACCAGTTACCCGTTCATCAAAGAAATATGGTCCGGTCACACGATTACCTACAATTCCACCCCAAGCATTTAACGACCTCCTCAATTGACTATTATGGGTTGAAACAAATTTGAATTAGAAGCTGCATAATAATGAAAATTATATCGATTCACACATTCATTTTTGTGCAAAGTCGCTTCATCTGCAAAAAGCACAAAATCAAAAAAAAATTCTCTGGCGATTGATTTTAGATTGAGCCCATTCGCACAACGTTATTCTTTGAAAATCACGGTCAAGTAACTCTTGACGGAGTTGAATATGATACGGATGCATTTTATGTTCTTTAAGGATTCTGTGAACCGTACCATGACTAATATCTTGCTGTTGTGACATATTTCTTACACTTGATGCGGATCCTCTACAATACTTAGCAATACTTTCATTTCATTTTCCTCAGTTACGACTGTTATTGCTACTTATTTTTTATCGTAGTTTACTGTAACCAGTGCGATTGAAACGATCCATTAGTTTCTCAAATGCTTTTTTCTTGGGTACCTAGAGGTCTGGAAATCTTTGATGATAAACTTTAGATAACAGCAAACAGTTTTTGTTACATTTTCCCAGTACCCAAATCATGTCCACCATTTCTTGAGTAGAAAAATGTACACTATTCATCTTATAACACTTCTTACGTTATTGGAAAAATTATAAAAATGCAGGCGACAATTACTGCTATATTTAAGAAGTAAAATAACTGACGTGTATGTCAAATTTTGTCAACGCTTACTGAGAAAAGGTTAATAACGTATTGTAATAGATTATCTATAATTAAACCTACATAATCAACGATTCTGTTTGTGTTATTAAATACAGGGTATTTCATTTAAAAGAAGAAAGAAAATGAAAGGTCTGAGTTTCGATCCATCCTGTACACAAAAGAGAAAATAATTAAAATTTAATCGAATGAGGGATACTACATCATATTACGAAACTCGATTAGGCAAACAATTGCGTTGATTTAGCTACGATTTTAACATAAACGTGTCCATAACTTTTAAAGGACTCTGTATAACGTAGCAAAACCTTATATCAAAAGATTCGAAAAATGTGGGCAATCCGAATTCGGCATAATAGTCATGTAAAAAATCATGTTTGGTTTGTAACGGAGTTATGTAACAAACACCCTGTATAGTTCAAGATAATTTCAAAATATGGTCCTTAAAGACATCTATTATTTTTCTTAAGAACATTTTTTGATATCTCTTGAAATAAGCCATAACCGAACTCTGTCGTAAGATTGGTACACCCTGTATGTTATATTAATCAATTTATTTCTTGTTAATAAACGTTTTTATATTTATATTGATGAACCCAAACCACAAAGAACTACAAGACCGGTGTAACTCCAAAATTCGTAACTTTCAGGAAACGAAAAAAACTGCTTAATTAGTAAACTAATGAAAAATATTACTACATGGCAACAGTGAATCAACTTGTTGTATGACGTCATTTTAAACTTATCGTAAAAAGCCTATAACAATGAGAATAAAAGGGCAAAAAGTCGCGCTTGATGTGATTAGACTCGCTGAGGATGGGTCGAATTGAAGGTTGGTGAATTTCCATGAAACATGTAAGTTTCTCAAATTCGTAGTAGTAGGTAAAACAGCTACTGTTCTAGATCCACTTACATTTTTTATTATAATGTGACCAATTTGTTGGACAAAAAATTCTTTAGTGAAAAATAGTAGCAACGTCTATGTTTACGTTTTTGCCGTCTCTCTTATTTGGGACGCCTGGAGATGTATCAGAAAAACCGAGTATAAACATTCGAAATCCCAAAAAAAAGTACTAAAGCTAAATTTATAAAAAGTGTGTGGGATTAAATGGTTTTTGTCAAACAAATACCAGTCAAGTGATTAAACTGAATAATATCCCACTTTAGTTGCTAACAAAGTCATTAAAGTATTAAGAATTTGTAATTTCGTTCAAAGTATTCAATTTTCAATTATTAACCTTTATTTAATCATTGCAGATTGATTATTAGTTATCAAAATTCAAACAAACGACTCGTATTTTTTTTGTTATACAGCATATGTAAATGAACCAAGTACATATTTGTCATCTGCACAATTATATTTAACTTCTGCACCATTACAATAATTCATATTATAATGGCACGGAGCTCATATATGAATTCGTAATAATCGAAATACATTTTTCATTTTTAATGTAGATTTTTTTTTTCATTTAGTTTAAAAGAAAATATTACGACAATCTGCCACACTAAAGTAAATTACACTATACCAAAAATCTTACCTTATAATAAAAATCAAATATTAGTATATGGCTATCAAAAACAATTAGTTTCTAAAATTTATGGACCTAATCATACCTAACAGATCTACAGATTTCAATTATGCCTTATAGCAGTTTTCTAAATATTTATTTATACGCCTTAGTCCAGTCAATTTACTAAACAGAAAGCAATTTTAGAGGCAAACCTTTACGCGATGGTATTGGGTGCAACGAAATACAAATTAAATTACAATTTTCAAGTCTTTATGAATGTTAGTTATTGCATTTTTTATGATGGAACATTCCAACTCGAGCGGTTCTACAAGCTCAACGTTGTAAATCGTTCTGCTTAAAGAAATTAATACGCTATACGCCGTTAGTTATTTGTATGCGTTAGGCATCCTTCATGATCATAATTTTCTTTTTTATAATATCTTATGATGGGTGATTTGTAAAAAAAAATATAATAAGAATTACGACCTAATATGTACAGTATTCTAGCAATTAATATTACCGAAAATAGGAACATTATAAACTTTGCATACCGAAAATGTCAAAATGATACATACACCATATAAATTCTTTAGTAATGAATTAAGCAAGCTAATCTTAACAGCGCCATTAAATTAGAGACACCTTTTTATTAGGCGATAACAAAACAGGTGCTACAGTTATCAAAAAAAAACACACATTATTATCGAAACATAGAAGTGTCTCTAAATTAAGTGTCCATTACAGTAACATTAACTTAAATGTCTTCAACCAGTTTTAGCTTTATGCATACAAAAATTTATTTTATTTGGAGTTATCAACCTTTCGTTCACTATTTTAGATATTCTTACGGAAAAGAGGTAGAAATTTATACAAATTAGTAGCAATACCACACCCGAATAAAAAATTATAATAAACTACGTTTAAGCTTTATTCGATAAACATCGATTTTTGCTTGCAACTAGTTCAACTTTCGTAGAAAATAAATTCATTGTTTATATACGAACGATGTCTTATTTAAAACGCACCAAAAAAGTCCAATAGTATGAAGTAATATAATATAAAAAAAAAGATAATATGGTGCTCTTCTTGAACCACAAATTTGAAGCCAAATATCCTTTTAGGTAATTCTTTGAAATTGATGTATAAAGTTTTAATATGGGTTGTGCTAATGATTGTCAACTGTTATTCTTCTTTGCTCGTAAAAAATTAAAACTTAACTCACATCTTCAGTACAAAATAAGTAGCCGTTTCTTTTTATGAACATGTGGGTGTTACTCAATCCAAATTAAGTTTTCAGTTTTACACATCCATTTAATTAAAAGTCGTCATCACTACAGAGAAACTGTTACTGTTATTTTCTCGTCCTGTCATTATAAATTCATCATTATATTGCAGGGAATCTCTACATTGCTTGTTCTTTTCGTGTATTCCACGTTTTCAGAAACTATACAAAAATGTTTCTCCAGGATCGAATAATTCACACCTTTTTAACTAGAAAATAGTATTAATAAAGCGATTTCACGCATTCTGTATCGAATATGAGATCTTCTGATATCCAAATAATACAGTTCTTTTCGATCGCAAGTAGCAGTCGATTCTGTTAAACGTGTAGGTTTAAATTGTAACATAAATGATAGAAGTTATTGCTATTTTTGACGATTTAACAACTTGGTTAGTAGAATATGGCAATACAATACAATAATCAACATTTCCTCCATTATAGGTTGTCAAGAGGTCACGTTTTGTCGATAACTCTTTTACAATTCCGTAGAACGATTGTAACTGGGAGACTTTAAGTAAGTGCAATGTAACAAGTATAATAAAAAAGTAAATAGAGTACTTTGGATGCGTGGTCAAAAGATTTATAATTTGCACTAGACTAGCATGTGTTGGTAAGTGTTTAATGTCCGGTTAGTTGAGATTAAATGTGTTGGGGATACAAGGGGTACACCGTCACTTGTTCCGATTGTAAACTGGTTCTTGCACCCCATGAGTAATTGAACTAGTGGTATCCAACTCAACACTGTTTATTAAATCTAATATCACAACTACTTATAGTATCTAATTACCCTACTGTCCTATTTACAAAAAATAAGCAATTGCAATTTAATATGTCATATAAATTCCATTACATTGCGCTAACTTGCGTTTTTGATATTATTGACCTAGTGATACTACTGACTAATGTTCATGTTACAATTTCTTTATATTTAATATGTTTGTAAATGTTGGCTCTTTTCCTGTTGGTGGCTCGAAGGACCATGTTAAATCTCGGGTTAGTTGAAACTAAATGTGTTGGGGATGCAAGGAGTACACCGTTGCTTGTACCGATTGTAGACTAAACCTTGCACCCCATGAGTAATTGAACTAGTGGTATCTAATCCAATACTGTTTATTAAATCTAATACCACAACTGTTTATAGTAATTATCCAATTATCCTTTTACAAAAAATAAGCAATTGCAATTTAATATGGCGCTCTTGATTACTGAACTAGTGATACTGCTAACTTATGTTTATGTTAGCATTTCTTTATGCTAAATTATAAAAGTTGCTATTTAACTTAAATAATAATAATGATAGCACAATGATTCAGGGCCTGTTCAATTTGAGATTAAAAAGTAAGCATAATCCTTTTTAGTAGTAATAGTAGGCGCCATGAATTTTCTAAAATACAGTTATTTTCAATAAGATAAGAATTTAGACTCACAATTGCATTCTACATTTGATTAAAAAAAAGTACCAGAAAAAATGTATAGCCTGTGCTTAAAATGTGCCACGTGTCTTACCACAACACGGCACAATACGGGAGAAATGAGTGAGCTCGGCTAAAACTCAATCAAATGGTCAGAAAACCGCAGAGTACTCGGACTGCATGGGTGTTTTGGAGGTATCGATAAAGTACTTAAATTAGAATCTGGTTAGTGAGAAAAGAATCGAAATAGGCGCCACAAGCTTTAAAGAAATAAGGAAAAGGCAATAGGTTCTTATTCCTTGGAAGAGGGAGAGAGCCTGTAAAGATTGAAACAGGGAGTAATAGGAATAGTAAGTAAGTGACAATTCCCTCAACAAACGTAAATTTATTTCTTTCTTTAAATTCCCAACTAAGGAGTCAATAAGCCAATCGTTATTGTATAGCTATATAAATATATGAATAATAAATGACATAAATGATACACAGTATGTATGTATCCCCAAAAGCACAAAGAAATATAAGTTAAAATGAGCTTGACAAGGGCAAGTCGTGAGCTTGTACATATGCCCACAGTAATATATAATTTATAATTTTAATACCAAAAACAATAATACCCCTTCCGGCCGACGCAAGATCTTACGTACCTTAGCCTGAAAAGGCCAATTTAATAAACCTATTAAATCCGTTATTTACAAGAAAGAAAAATTAATTAAATAATTCAGCTTGCCTTTCGTTTAACAAAACTGAATACAAATCCCTTTTTGATTCAATTACCTAAATACAATTGGAAAAGTTTGTTCAGTCCATTTAATTTATCTCGAATAAAAAAATAATATTAGTAATTAAACAATTTAAATTAGAAAAAGAAATTGGTCCGAACAACCTTATCCATAAAACGATAGTGTATTTTAAGTATTTGAGCTACCGCATAACATTTAAACTAGCACGAAATCTCGCGCCAAACTTGACATGATTCAATATCACGATACACAAAAAGTTGCATCTGGTATAAACATAAAAGTTGCAGCAAAGCTACTGCAGACAACCACATAGACAATAGTACAAAATTAATTATCCCCAAAATGGAGGTTGTACATGAACTCCCTACTGGGTGTGGTACAATTTTAACAAAAATTAATCAAAATGTTGATTGTTGAGTGTGTCTAAACTATTGAAGAATGGTTTAATTAAAATATAGCAGTTCTACATGAGAGAAATTGTATTAAAACTAGCTGAAGTCGGGTATCATGCTGACACCGATCTTACACTACAGGTAACATGTTTAACAAATACTCGTTGACAGAATTAATATAAATGTATTTAATTTCGTTGTAGGCAATCGTAACCTGCTGAATGCAATTTAGGTACGAGCTGTATTCGTGGGTAAAATATTTGTCCAATACTTAATAACAGAAATAAGATAAATGTACTTAATTTCGTTGTAGATGATGGTAATCTGCTGAAGGCAATTTATACATGCGGTAAAAGGAAAGAGCTGACCTGTATTTGTGAAGGTTTATGCGTTATTCGAAGTAGCCAGGATTTCATCAGCTTCAATGCAGGTAGTACAATCCAAATAATAAGCCAAGAGATACAGAACGGGTAATCTTGTTACATCAATAAAGACAAAACCAAATGTAAACATGAACTTTGATGTCATCGTAACAGTAAGGTTATATCGGAACTTAAGTTATATGGAAACTTAAGTGCTAAAACGAAGATAAAGGATTAGAACGGTGTTTATTCAGTAAGAAGGTGTTACCTCTCAGATCGAATGCGAGCGTTAGTGTAAATGTCTTAACCAATTGCTGACACCCATTTCTTTAACAAAGCAATACAAAATTCACTTGTGCTTGAAACCTGAATTAGGACATTTATAACGAGGTTGACGAGATCTGATACGGCTTACCGAACAGGTGTGGATTACAGTATAGGAATAATTTTGCATAACATTTAATCCATCATACTCATTAGTAAATGCCGTAAATACCGAAATTTTAAAGCATTATAGTAAAGAAAATAGATACTAGAAAACTTAAAGCATATTACTAAATGTTTAAGTCACAGATACAATCGATCCTATATCGATTTTTGCACGTTACAAATATGCATAATTGTGACCGTCGGAGCATGTTAAAAAAATACACTAGTGAATGTTAGCAATCTCTTCACTGATGCGATATGTCAATTACTCAAGTGCTCTTGAATTATTTTGGTAAACTCTTCCGTTAAGACAATCCCTAACAAGTCACAAAGGGATAATTTCGGGAGATCGGGGTAGTCACATATCCTTGATAATGGTCTTTTCTTCTGCAAAATCAAAATGTATCCTAGGTAATGAACCATCCGAGGTGTGGCACATTGTCCTATATTGTTGAAAGTAAAACGATCAATTGATCAGTATAGATGTTGCGTGACCTAATGCGTGGGTTTTTGATGTAACCCAAAAGATGGAAATAAGTCTTGTCAAATTGAAATGAAAAATGGATCACTACATCCTTCAAAAATATTACGCAGAAACCGTTTATAGTAATCGCGCACGCGCCTTTATCCACTCGATTGTTACCACACACCATGATCGACAGGTTTTACCATAACGTCTTTGGTAATCTTTAATAACACTTGTTTATTGCACTGAAAATAACACACACCTAAAATAATTACAAAATATATAGATGAAACCTTATCATCTATTTAGTATAAGAATACACACACGGCACAGCAGATACCACCAATAGATAACCAATAATAATTAATAACTATTAATAATAATACATCAAACATAATATATAATAATAACAATTACATATTAATACAAATAACATAATAATATTATAATAATAAATATAATATATAATAATAACTAATAATAATAACACACACATAACTATTATAATAACTAATAATCAATAATAATAATATTAATATATTAATACATTAACTAATAATATTAACAATAATCAACACAATTAATAATTAATACATCAATAATAATAATATAATAAACCAATAATAATCATATACACAAATAATCAATTAATAATACTAATAATAATAATTAAACACACAATAAATAATCAATTACAAACATTAAATACAAATAATACATATTCAATATTAATAATAATATCAATAATATATAATATAATCACATATATTAATAATACATAATTATTACACAACACACCATATAATAACTATAACAACAATACACACACCATAATAATAACTACATAATAAACAATAATAATATAATAATAACTAATAATAACCAATAACACACACATACACACACACAACACACACACATAATAATAACCACACACAATAATAATAATAACTAACACACACAACACACACACATAATAATACCACACACAAATAACCACAAACACACACAATAACATACCACACACACACTACACAAATAATATTAACTAATACAATACATAATAATAATACACACACACACACACACAATAATAACACACACACATATAATAATATTAATAAATAATATAACAATAACAAACACAATAACAACCATTAAATACACACATAACACATACACCACACACACACACACACACATACACCACACACACCAAATACACACACAACACAATAACACACACACACACACACACACACACACACACACACACACACCACACACACACCACACCACACACACACACACACACACACACCACACACACACACACACACCACACACACACCACACACACACACGCGCGCACACGCACACGCACACGCACACCCACACCCACACGCAACACACACAAACACAAACACAGGCACACACGCGCACATGCACACACGACACACGCACAGCACACGCACACGACACACGCACACGCACCACACGCACACACGCACGCACGCACACACGCACACACACACACACACACACGCACACGCACACACGCACACACGCACACACGCACACACACACACGCACACACGCACACACGCACACACGCACACACGCACACACACACACACGCATACACGCACACACGCACATCCGCACACACCCACACACGCGCACACAGACATACACGGACATGGACACACGGACATGGACACTGGGACAGACAGACAGGTATCACGGCCGATCTCGGGGAAACTCTGTTAAACGTAATAAAATTTAGATTGGAGGGTAGTCATTTAAAAGTATTTTATTTAAGGTTATATTTATAAATGTAATTTAAGTTGGCTATGTTACATTCATACATTCGTAGAAGTGCGCTCGCTGTAGCACTAATATAATTTTAGTGACAAATAACTTCATATTTTTGTAAACGCTTTACAAAAATTTTATTCACACAACTCAAAAACCGTTATATATTACTATTAACCTCTACCAGTTACTCTGTCCTAATTTTGATCTTTTTCAGGAAGAACAGAATTACTCCCACGACGTATCGGGAATCGCGCCCAAAAATACTACTATTGATATAAACTCTACGGTTTTATGCTCTTAGAAGACAAATTTCCAATCAATCTTAACTATTAACTAATATTCTTCAAAAGCGAGCCTTTTGTGATAAAGTTTTTCAGTTGTTTTTCACAATTCTAATTATTATTATTAACTTATGCTTAAAGTCTATGCTTATCACCAATATAGGTAGAAATGGTAATCTGTACTTTTTTAACTTTCCCGCCGAAAGGGAAGGTTATTGTAATCGGTAAAAGTCGAAATTGAACTGAGTTCGAAAATATCCGAGTTGAGATGTTTTCGGAAAATCACGTGCGCGCGCGGAAGTGTGCGTGGCTGAAGATGAGTGTGAGTGTGAGCATGCGCTTATGTGTGCGTGTGTGTGCGTGTGCATGCGTGAGTGCGTGCGAGCGGGGGTGCGTGCATGCGCGGCTGTGCATGTGTATGTCTGCGAATGCGTACGTGTACGAGTGCATATATGTGAGGAATCTTTCGGATAAGATATCTCGAAAACATCCAAATTTCATATACGTATTTATGGCCTAAATGTCTAGACTTCATGATTATTGGAGGGAGTGGATTAGGTGGGGTAAATTTGTTTCGTCGGCGATAACTCAAAGAACTATATTCAAGCGTTTAGTACCGAAATGTCTAGAACCCAATGCTTTTTGGTGGTAGGAGATTTGTGGAGTAAGGAGCAGGAGTAGGAGTCAATTGAGATCCTTCCTAAATTTAAATAACGTTCTACCTAATACACAATCTGGATTTCGTTCAGGATACAGTTGTGCTACAGCGACCTGCGGTATAGTTGACGACGTAATTGCTGAGTTAGATAAAGGTAACCTAACAGTTCTAATCATGGTCAACTATTCCAAGGCGTTTGATATATGATGTGATAATTTACTGTTGTCAATACTCGGACATATTGGATTAAACAATAATGCAGTAGTACTGATACGTGAGTATTTAAGTAATAGAAAACAAAAAGTGGTGCTCAATGGAGTAGAATCGGGTTCCTTAATGCTATGTAAAAGCGTGCCACAAGGTTCTATTTTGGGTCCAATATTGTACACAGTTTATACTTTTAATTTGTTTTCTAGTTTAAAGCGTTGTAAATATCACCTTTATGCAGATGATACCCAAACGTATTATTCATTTCCAGTAAGGGATGTAGATATAGCTATCAAAAATATTAATGAAGACCTTGCTCATGTATTACAAAAATTCTTCTAACCATTCGCTTAAAATAAATCCAAATAAAACATCAGCTATAGTATTTGGACACAAAAAAGTTGTACAGAAAATACAAAATAAAATTATTCTGCATATAGAAGACCAAACTGTTCCAATATCTAGTTGTGTCAAGAGTCTTGGTGTATATGTAGATAATGATCCACGGTTTACGAGGCATTTTGATGTTCTCATTTCTAGAGCTTGCGGTTTTTATACTCTAATCGCCACATTCTGGATATGAGACAAAAAGCATTAATGTGTGACTCTATGGTTTTATCACATTTTAATTTTTGTGACATAGTGTATGATTCGTGTTTGTTGGTTAGAGATTGTGATAGAATTCAAAGGGTCCAAAATTCATGTCTTCGATTTATCTTTGGTATTAGAAAGTATGATAGGATTACATATACATTAAATAGATTAGGTGACTTAATATGAGACAAAGGAGTTATCTACATTCATCTTGTTTTTACCATAAGATTATCTCAAGTAAAACACCTTCTTATTTATATAATAAAATCAGCTTTCGTACTGACGTCCACCACTTATATTTGAGATATAACGGCTCAGCTCCATCTTTTCGATTATCACTATTCAAAAGGTCTTTTTCTTATAACATCTGCAAGCTTTGCAATCACTCTAAAAATTATGAATTAATGCCTCTTAACTTGTTAGCAGTCAAACGTTGTATTAAAAGACAGATGTTATGTTGCGAGTTATCGCAAGCGATGGTGCACATTATTATATTATATTATTATACCACTGTTTTTATTCTCATTTTTCTAGTTTATTATGTGGTTGTATACTGTTAGTTTACACTTTTTATTCATTTTTTAAGTATGTTTAAATCCATCATGCAAATTTCCGCATTTTTTTTCTTTGTTTAGAGGCTTCAGGGGGAAGAACAGTGAACCGACTGATAAACTGACCCTTTGCCTATTGCTTTGTAAGTTAATTCATTAAATAATCAATAAAATCATTTATTATCATTATTATTATTATTATTATTATTATTATTATTAAATGAAGATGATCCCGATCGGAAAAATTAATTCGCAGAAAAAATTAACGAAATCACAAATGCCAGGCCTGTATTATTGAATGTTTGCGCTTAAGTGATGAAAGCAGCTTTCTAAATAAACTAAAGTTTACGGTATTGGAGTGATACCAACCCATTATGGATTAGGCAGACGGCCATACAGTAACCATAAAAGCTAAATGTTTGCGCTAGAATTCTTGGTGACCACATCACTGGACCATTTTTAACTACGTTTTATTATTTTTTATTGAACAAAATTTGGGCGGTCCACTCTATTTACAAGTGTTACAAAAAGAAATTATACCAACAATCAACAAGTAGTGGAGAACAATCCAGAAAAGTTTTATGAAGGCATTGGGGAGGTATGGTTTCAACAAAATGGGGCTCCTCCACACTATTTTGGTCCGGTTCGTGATTAAGTATCTAAAGTTTTTCCAAACAGGTGGATAGGTCGCAGAGGCCTAATCGAGTGGTCAACTCGTTCACCCGATTTGACCCCACTTGATTTTTTAATGTGGGAATTTTTGCAATCGAAATACCTTTCAAATGAGCCTAATGTCAACCCTCCATTCTATTACTACCTGTTTAAAAACTTCGTAAACCTATTGTTTACTATATTTCTAAAATTTCATTTTGATATCACCAATGGTTCAAAAAGCAGGGGGGGGGGCTTACTTTACGTCCTCTCTACATGTTATAATTTAAACGTAATAAATTTATATGTTTTAATATTACATTTTTCATTTTCTTTATGCCCCTTTACGTATTTATATTTTTTAAGTCCACTGTTGCTGGTTATTAGATGTCTCGCCTTTTTCATGAAACAAATCGATTTTTGTAAACCAATAATTGATCCAGATAATTACAAATAAAGTGTATTTGTCAATTTCTATTTAAAATTGAATCACTTATGCACTTCAAATTAAACCTGTTTATTTTATTAGAAAGTAAAATTATACAATCGTGTTTCACTGGATGAATATTTTAAATACTTCGATAAATTGTTTAATTTTCACTCATAAAACCAACTTGTAGTGACATCAAACGATAAATTTTCACAGTTAGCGTCATCAATAATTAAGTGTCGATTGTAATACACTAAAAAAACTACTACGGTAAAATATAAAAACGTCATGAAACAAATGCAACAATTCCCTTCTTCAAACAAATAATAATGATCGAGTTGAAGGCTAATAGTATTTAAAATTGAAGTAGTTATGTTAGTCTACGAACAACTTCCTGGATAGCAAAGTAGAATAAGCAATTTGTATGAAAAAAGAAATAAAACGTAAGTTTGTAAAATTCAAGGAAGTAACGGTACAAAACTTCATAAGCCGTACAATTTCAATTATAAATTTACACTTGAAAGTAACGACAAAAATTAATTTTGTTTTCCAAATAACAAACTAATTTGGACACGTTACTGGAATCTCATAAAATTTGACTACCTTGGTAATTAGTATTAAACCGATAAGTCTGGATAATAAATTTTAAATTGAAGTTGCTATAGCCAACGTAAGTGAATGACTATTAATGATGAGTATTAATTTTATATGATACTCATAAGACATACAAAGAGACTATATAAATTACGTACAATAATTATAATGCAATATTTTATGTAAATCAAACAATACTTGTTAGTGACAAATTATTGATGATAAGATTGAGTATTTCACCAGTAATTACAAAATTACGATCAATAAAAGAAGTGTATAAACTACAAAGTTGTCTGTTTTACTCCTCATACTAAGTACGACTTATCAGATCTAAGATTTCTTAACACAGTTAAATCTGAATCGTTTATTTAGTGTTGTAAAATATGATTGGACGTAACGATATCTTAACGGCTCTGTTTACTTGTTTTATTTACTTGAAGGATGTTTTAATATCCTTTCAAAGATGGTCTTTTCGTGTAGCTGGATTCCTTGTGATCGTTATTAATTGGGCAATAACGCGCCGCGGCTACGCTGTATCTTATTGCAGGCCTTGTTTCGAATGCATTAGCCGCTGTCTTCGTTTCTTTCGGTTTGTCTAACAAGGGTATGAAGTAAATTTATCAAGTTCTTTCTGCTAGTGAGTTAAATGGCATTATTTGCATAACTGCCACGCAAATTCGCCAACATATTATAAAAAGAGTTTAAAGTTATTGCAATGTTTTAACGTCTCACGCAATTCTCTCAGCAATATTTATTAAAACAAAAATATTGAGTAGCGTCAATTTAAGATTCTTGCATACATTATCTAACGGTGAGGTAGTTATTTCCTATCTTTGAAATGCCTATTTGACGTAGAGTAAGAATTATAAACAGACATATTAATCATAGAGATGTTAATCAACAATTTAGTTTTACATCAAAGTCAATCTGGCAACAGACAAGTAACTGTACCTTTTTATAAGCTGTAGTTTTCACAAGAAATCACATTTAGAATAACTAAATAAATAATGGTATAAAAATTAAGAATATGATATTATGAGGGCAAATCATTAACAAGGCAGACAACCAGGGTCTGTAAAACGCATTAAATTTCATTCAGGCAATGCAATTGACAGTAAGTTAAAGTGTCTGCAAACATACGCTTAAACCTGTCACTCATAAATCTTACCTCAATTGAATACCCTTAAAAGTTTTAATAACACTACTTTCATCTTTCGATTATTTATGTTTATAATTCCTTGTTTTTTTTTGCTTGAAAATAGCCGGCCACGGAATTTCCCAAATCGCACAGTTATCCAGTTCTGGATGGTATTTTTATTGCACTCTACACGATACACCGTTTTTCAGAGCGTAACTTTTATCATACATACGTAATAAAACAAAATTAATGAATTATAACAAGTCACCCACTTAACACACAGTTATGAATAAAGCTTCGCACATAACTTAATAAATCAGAAAGTAATTAATTGTAATGGAGTAGGAGCGTTACTAAAGCATCTGTGTATTTTACTAGCCACATTTGTTTTCGTAAATGTTTGGCCTCCACGTGATCAATTTTAAATTTCGCGCTTTAAATGTGTTTGCTAGTTGGTTGGTTGGTAGTTGTTAGCAGGTCGAAAAAAAACTAAATCGTAATATTTAGTTTTATAACCTCATATTTACTGTCTTTTCGAATTTCCTCTACATTTAATCAACATTTAAAAAAAGTTCTTTTCAGAGCTCTTAACGTTACGAAGCTATTGTGATGTAAGTTAGCATTTTTTAAGGTGAATTGTCATTTATATTAATTTGAATTTGTATAGTGGTATAGTACAACAATGGTGTTCTCAACAGAACAAGATGCCTTTATTCACATTTCCGCAGTGGCACCCGAAACCCTAATGGAACCTGGAGCTATTCGTTACAGTCGTGTATTGAGCAGTTTTCAGAGGCTTTTCCCGATGTTAATATCGATTATGATGTATTTAAAAAATATAAGTCATGTCTTATTACGCGGTATGGAAACAAGCACTGTATTTGGAAAGGCAAGTCAACAGACAGGCTGACTCTTTTAACCGAAGAAATTGGTAATGGCATTCAACAAAGAATGCAACAAAGTCCTAAAAGATCTATACCACAACTATCCGCTCAAATAGGTACGATTAAATATACTGCGTTTATGTAACCAGAAATATTTATGAACATAATTTTTTTACAGGTTTGCCACAAAACTTTAAAAAATTTCGTTGCATATGCATCCTTACAAAATTCCTTCTGTACAACAATTTCATGCACCCGATTCTAATCTTCGAGTACAATATTGTCAATGGTTCAAAGAACGTTTAAACAACAATAATTTGTTAGACTTAACATCTTATTCTGACGAAGCATGGATACCTTTATGGGGTTATGTGAACAGCTAAAATTACAGAACTTGGGCAGCAGAAAACCCACACATTTACATCGAAACACCTCTACAACCCCAAAAAGTTGGCATTTGGGTGGCTATGTCAAGAAGGAGGATAATTGGGCCTATTTTCTTTTATAAAACCGTAAATGGAGAACGATATCTTTCTGCGTCAAGCTAAAGTTATTGAAGAAAGTTTGCATGACGATGAGCAACAACTAGGCTTTTTTCAACAAGATGGAGCAACTGTACACACCGCTAATGAAATGGTTAGGTATCTGGAACAATTTTATAGCGGCCGAATAATTAGTACAGGTTTGTGGCCTCCAAGAAGTCCTGTCCACAGGCCCTTAGATTTTTCTATTTGGACGAATTAAAACTAATATATTTAAAAATCGACTACATACTCTCCAAGAATTAGAAAGAAAAATACATCAAGAAACAATATAACTCCAATTGAACTAGAACGTGTGGTTGAAAAAATATGAAGCGAAGAATTAATTTGTGCCTATAAATGAATGGTGGCCATTTTGAGCACCTTTTGTAAAATAACAATAAATAATAAATTCTATTCTTGATCTTCTAAATACAATGGTGGTCATTTTGAGCACCCTTTGTAAAATAACAATAAATAATACACTCTATTCTGGATTATCTAAATACAATGGTGGTCATTTTGAGCAACTCTTGTAAAATAACAATAAATTATTGTTGTTTAAACGTTCGTTGAATCATTGACAATATTGCACTAGAAGATTATAGTCGGGTGCATGCTATTTTTGTACAGAAGAAATTTTATACGGATGCATATGTAACGTCTATTTTAAAGCTTTGTGGCCAGCACCAGTGAACAAACCTGTAAAAAAATTATATTCATATTTCAGGTTACATAAACGCAGTAGATTTAATCATACCTGTTTGAGCGGATAATTGTGCAATAGATTTTTAGGACTTTGTTGCATTCCTTGTTGAATGTCATTAACAACTTCTTCAGTTAAAACAGTCGGCCTACCTGTTGACTTTGCAAATACAGTGCTTGTTTTCATACCGTGTAATAAGATGTGACGTATGTTTTTTAAATACATCATATTCGATATTAACATTGGAAAAACCTCCGAAAACTGCTCGATGTAGGACTGCAACAAATAGCTCCAAGTTCTATCAGAGTTTCGGGTGTCACTGCGGAAATGTGCCATTAAAATAAAGGCATCTTGTTCTGATGAGAAAAGCATTGTTGTACAGTGTCACTATACAAATTCAAATTAAGATAAATGACAATTCACCTTAAAAAATGTTAACTTACATCACAATAGTTTCGTAACCTTAAGAGCTCTGAAAATAACTTTTTTAAATGTTGATTAAAAGCAGGGGAAATTCGAAAAGACAGCAAACAAAAATAACGCAAATATGAGGTTATAAAACTAAATATCACGATTTAGTAATTTTTTATTTTCGACCTGTTGACAACTACCAACCTAGAGTAAACATTTAAAGCGCGAAATTTAAAATTGATCCTGTACAAATGTGGCTAGTAAAACACACAAATGTTTTTGTAACGCCCTTATTCCATTATAATAAATTACTTCCTAATTTGTATATATAATATATATATATATATATATATATATATATATATATATATAGGGTGGATACTCTAAGTGGAATAAATTCTGTAACTCAAAGGGGTGAAGTCCGGGAGAAAAATCATGATAGACATTCTTTATAATTGTTTCAAGCCGTCAATCTAGGGGTTACAGTTTCTCCATATAACCACCCCCGGGGGTGAAGCCACCCCTAACTTTTTTTTTGAAATGTACGTTGTGGAAGCTGCTGCGTCGGAAGCTCTATTTAGGGAGGTCCAAGCATATCGATGTCCACCGATCCGTCACCTAAAGGGTCAATTACACGAAATTTAGCTATACCGCAGTGCAAAGGAACGGAGAAAACTCAGAGTGGTCAATTGATGTGAACGTTTGTACAAATCAATGTAATTACTTCCGTTGGTTTATTTATTTTTTGTTTGTTTTGCTGGTGATTTTAATAAAGCGTTTATTTGGAATTTATCATGCGGATGAATACGCTTTCTTTCGTTTACAGTTTTCCTTAGAAGCCCTTCAGGCGATTAAATTAATTTTATAAAAGTGTATTCAGCCGTGATCATTTAATTATATTTTGTGTGCTATTTATTTATATACTCTGTTCACTGTATGCTAAAATTTAATACCACGAAGGTTAGTCAAATTTACGTTTTCAACAATATTATTATTCCGTAAGGTGTTTATTAAACTTAAGGTACTCACAATATATGATCTTGGGTATTTGAATCTTGCAAGCGCCAACCCTATTTAACTAATAGATTTTACAAAATTGAATGTGTTTTAACATATGTATCATTACACTGATTTTTTATTTTAATTTACATCATTATCATAATATACGAATAGTGTTAATGACTTGAGAGTATTATTTCATTACTGTGTATAATATTATTCTAACTTCGTTCCTATGCTACTGCATTATGATTATTTAGGGAGTACCAAATTTAAAAGACTAGATATTTTGTTTACGTTCAAGCTACCGAGCTGTTTATTTATTTTATGAGAATTTTGATTTATGCAACTTTACAGCGACAACGTTCAATTATTTTAATAAAAGCTTTAACGTAACGATTCATGAGAATGAGAATTTATCTATCAGAATAATTTGCTATTTTTAGTTTTGTTGATGTAATTCCATTTTGAGAGATAAGTTTCGTAAGGTTTAACGTAACCTAAAAATAGAGTAAATAAGTTCGTTGACTGATCAGCTGTTCTATTAGTACGTCATTTTATCGCAATAACATGCAGATATTTTGAAGTTTTATTTATTATTTATAGGAAACATTTTACTCGACTATTAATTCACCGATTTACCTGGTTTGCGATAAAAATGTAAGCAAGTTGTTTGGAAGTTAGCTGTGAACCATCGCATTTAGGTATACGACCCATATTTTGACATTTATAAACATTTGATCGCGTTTTATTTTTTTTTTTTTTGGGACAAATTTTACGTGAAAGTTCATACCGAAAATGTATAATGAATTTTGAGTTTAGTTATCTCAATTTTAAGTGAAGCTTAAAATTTTATTTAAGCGTAGATATTTTTGAAGGAGAATTTCAGGTAAAGGTGAGTGTTTTCTTTCGAGTGAACATTATGGGTTCCGGTTTGGCCATTCTTTTAAGATCCAGTTCATGACGTTTTTCCCGCTATAAACTTATTTAACAGATGGCGCCTTTGAGACATTTTTCCTGATTTATGACTTACGCTTGTTGTGTTTTACGTATTACGAGCCCCCTTTTTCGACTTAGCTACCGGCCCATTTTTTATCTGTTACTTCAGTTCTACTGCAATTTTCGTCGCCTGTAACTATATATATATATATATATATATATATATATATATATATATATATATATATATATATATATATATATATATATCCACCCCGAGGGTAAAGTCACTCCTAACTTTTTTTCAAGTAAGGGTAGGTCAAGTGATATCCCTTGAAAGCTTGCATTAAGAGGAATACAACGCAGTATTTATTTTTTCAAAATTTTAAACATTATTTTGTTGCACGAAAAAAATCAAAATCAAAAATAATAAACAAATAAACGCCCTCTCTTAACAACGGAAGATTCATTTGAGAACTTTATTAAACCAAACTACGATTTAACGACTTCTCTGCAAAAAAATCTTTTTTATGGGGTACATTTATAACTTTAAAGATGTTCCATGTCCATTTGTTTCTTGACAAAGACCCAATCGGTGATAAAAACCATTTCTCAAGATCGGTCGGTAATGTAGCATAAACCTTACTCTTCAAATATCCCCATAAAAAAGCAAGGGGATTAAGATCCGGGGATCGTGCTGGCCATTCAAGTGCACCTCTTCGACCAATATATTTGGAAACATTTGATTTATATAGTTCCGTACTGGTAATGCATAGTGCGGTGGAGCGCCATCTTGTTGAAACCAAATTCTCTGATCCAAGTTATTTGGATTATTATTTGGAAATAGACCCCTTAAATTTGGGAGCAGGTCATCTTCCGTTAAATAATTTACTACGATGTGAAGGTGTGAAAACACCACAGGAATTATTTACTTAAATAAATGGGCAAATAAAAATACAAGGAACAGGCGATATTGTAATTTACTAATGTGGACGATAACAAATCAAACAGGTAACTAAAATCGAGACTAAACACAGAAGATTAAGAGTGTTTTTCATCAACGCTAAGACCTGGCTTGCTGAGATATTAAATGCACGTTATCAATACGGCACATTTTTATTTACCGACCATTCAAGCATTGTCGAAATTAAAAAGCATTTAGTGAGTGTAAGAAACACATAAGATAAAGATTTTTTTCTTCAACGATAAGATCTGGCTTGTTGCGATAATAAATGCATGTTATCACTACGGTACATTTTACCTATCGACATTTCAATCATTTTCGAAATTAAATACCATTAAGCCAAAGAAAGTTGTTCATTTAGGTTTTTTCACTTTATTCTTCAAATGCTCGAGAAAATAAATACTGCGTTGTATTCCTCTTAATACAAGCTTTTACACGGTGTGTCACTTGACCTACCCTACATTTCAAAAAAAAAGTTAGGGGTGGCTTCACCCCCGGGGGTGGTTATATGAAGAAACTGTAACCCCTAGATTGACGGCTTGAAACAATTATAAAGAATGTCTATCATGATTTTTCTCCCGGACTTCACCCCTTTGAGTTACAGAATTTATTCCACTTAGAGTATCCACTATATATATATATATATATATATATATATATATATATATATATATATATATATATATATATATATATAGGGTGTTTAGTCATATTGGGCCAAACTTAAACGGGCAGTTACTCTCTTAAATATAGGTTGAGAAAATACATATTTAATGTCAAGTAATAAAAGCTATACTCTAGGACAAAATTTAAATGTTTATTTCAATTTTCAGGCTATAATACGATCCGTTTTCGTAGTCTAAAAAGGAGAATTTTTATTAGCGATTTTTTGTTAAAAAAATTTCTACGCCCCTGGATTTCTAATAGCTGTGACAAAAATTTCATAAACATATATTTAATAATAACCATGTACGACCTCTTAAAATTGAAAACTTACTAATCTAACAGTCACAAAAGGACACCCGGTATCAACAGATAGCCATGGAAATAATTTTTTTTTAATAATTGTAACAATAAACCACCACTGGATGAAAAACGTGTTTAAAATAGCATAAACATTTAATGAAAGTAACGGAATTACATTTAACTTTACAACCAATTAAACTAATAATAAAACCTAATATTTAAATATAAGTCTTAGCTGTCTTAAGACAAACCATAGTAAGTCTTTTAACCAAAATTTTTTCATTCACTGAACGAAGCAAAACGTTTGGAATATTGTTTATGTGCCCAAGGGGAATATTTAAAAAATGTGTTGTTTACCGACGAAGCCACTTTCACTACAAATGAAATAGTTTCGTCACAAAATTATCGTTATTGGACAACGGGAAATCCCTATTGGGCAATAAATTGTAAAAGCCGGTGTTTTCAAAAAATCAACGTGTGGTGTGGACTACTACGAGCGAATTATTGGTCCTTTCTTTTTTGAGGAAAACATATACGCCCAGAATTTTTTGGCATTTTTAAACACAAACTTGTGGGAAGCCATTCCATGGCTTCCCATTAATGAACAATTTAATTTATTAATTCAGTTCAGTTCAGTTCAGTTCATCTTGCTATAGCCGTGAGCACAGTGCAAGATGATTTCCACCGTGACCGTAAGGCATTGGCTTAACGAACATTTTTCACAGAAATGGATAGGCCGTGGGAGTCCGCTAATAGACTGGCCACCAACATCTCCAGATCTGACAATTTTAAATTTCTTTCTTTGGATACTTATCACACAAAAGGTTTACAAAACCCTCCCAAGAGACAGACGACCTTTGTGCAAGAATTCGTCAGGCATTTACTGAAATTTACCCTCAACAACTAAGGAATGCAATTAGAAACATTTCTAAGAGCGACGATAAATGTAACCAAGTAAATGGTGCATTAGTAGAGGCAACTATGATCTAAGTTAAAATTGTTTTGTACCAGTTTAAAATATTCTAATAATTATTTGTCACTTTTTTGTTAAATTATTCAGTTTTGTTATTAGTTTAATTGCTTGTAAGGTTAAATGTAATTCCGTTACTTTCATTAAATATTTATGCTATTTTAAACATTTTCTCATCCAGTTACAATTATTGAAAAAAATTTCCATTTCAATCTGTTGATACTGGGTGTTCTTTTGTGACTGTTAGCTTAGTAAGTTTTCGAATCTTAAGTCGTCGTAACTTCGTTATTATTAAATACATTTTTATGAAATTTTATTCACTGCTATTAGAAGGCACTTTGAATCCAGTGGTGTAGTAATTTTTTTAATAAAAAAAATCAGTAATAAAAAGTCTTCATTTTAGACTACCAAAAGTATCATGATATATATATATATATATATATATATATATATATATATATATATATATATATATATATATAGTCACGCGTGGTTAAAATGTACCGTATATTCTTTTTTTCGAACTTTAACATATTTAAAATTCTGTATGTAGGAATTACAGAAGGAAATTCTGTGCGTTTCAGATTATTGAAGATTTGTATATATTCGAGTATCAATTTTGGAAGCACTAATTTAGTTACGAATTTTACCTTGTTTGACGATGTCTGGATTTATTACAAATTGGATACCCACTTTTGTGCACGGGGTTTTCGGTTTGTTGTTAATAGATTGAAGTTTTTAAATCAGGATTAGCTTCCACACGTTGACAATTGTATATTAGTAAAAGGAGTTTTATATGGGAGTTTAATATTTTGTGTAAAAAATGGTTAATCCTATTTGCCAGTAATCATTAATTATAGTCCAGTTGAGTTAAAATTACGTCATTGAACTTGTTACCTTGAAATTAAAATTACTTCAGGAAACGTAACTTGCAAATTTTAAACATTTACGACGGTGTGGCGGGAATCATTTTGATAAATTTCAAGAAGACAAAGATTGTGGTTTTTATAATACGTTGGTTTAGAGTCGATTTTCCAAAGTTGTTAGGCGACGAAACCAGATCATGTTACGTGATGTTTTTCTCTAGGTAGATTGATGCTAATAACGTAAGTTTTTCAACTCGGTTCCCGAAGTTCATCTCGTTTTTAACGCGCTTACGATTTGAAGGTAATGTTTTTTTATGATTGGTTATTTGACGTGAGATGTATTACAGCGGAAACTATTAAATTCGTGAAGGAGTCGTAGTTAAGATGTATAAGAAGCAGGTTGGGGGGGGGGATTGAACTTACGTACCACCCAGGTTATTTGAAGTTTTCTCAGGGAGTTTTTTCCCGTTTGCCCTTTTGAGAATCTTAAAGAATATTCAGCCACCCCGCTAATTTTGTTGCGTTATGTATCGATTGTCAGAAGTGACGTTTTGACGGATCCATCGAACAGGAGTTAGTGTTTAGAATTCCTCATTTTTGGATTGTAATCGCGTTTGCGGATTCTTTTATTGTAAGTTCAACATATTCATTAGGTACATTTGCACCCACAGCTGCTCTAACAAATGAAAGAAATTGCTGTAAATATAAATTTTCGCTTTAATAAAACGTGTGTGTATAAAGGACAACGAACGTTTTTTAAATACATTAATGTGTAGATATGTTAAACCAGGTGACACAGTTATTTAATCGTTTGGTTTTGGCTTAAATATTTCACTAAATTTGTGTTGATATAATTAAGAAATAAACTGCTAGTTGAACGTTGTCGAAGCTGCTGCGTCGGAAGCTCTATTTAGGGAGGTCCAAGCATATCGGTGTCCACCGATCCGTCACCTAAAGGGTCAATTACACGAAATTTAGCTATACCGCAGTGCAAAGGAACGGAGAAAACTCAGAGTGGTCAATTGATGTGAACGTTTGTACAAATCAATGTAATTACTTCCGTTGGTTTATTTATTTTTTGTTTGTTTTGCTGGTGATTTTAATAAAGTGTTTATTTGGAATTAAAAAATTATTTCCATGGCTATCTGTTGATACCGGGTGTCCTTTTGTGACTGTTAGATTAGTAAGTTTTCGAATTTTGAGAGGTCGTAGCATGGTTATTATTAAATATATGTTTATGAAATTTTTGCCACAGCTATTAGAAATCCAGAGGCGTAGAAATTTTTTTAACAAAAAATCGCTAATAAAAATTCTCCTTTTTAGACTACGAAAACGGATCGTATTATAGCCTGAAAATTGAAATAAACATTTAAATTTTGTCCTAGAGTATAGCTTTTATTACTTGACATTAAATATGTATTTTCTCAACCTATATTTAAGAGAGTAACTGTCCGTTTAAGTTTGGCCCAATATGCCTGAAACACCCTATATATATATATATATATATATATATATATATATATCGAAATAATTTAATGTAACTTAAAACCAAAAGTCCCAAATAAACACTTCTTTAATAATATACTGTCCTACATATACAGTGTAAATAAAGTATAGAATAAATTCAATTAAAAATCAGGTGTTTCTTTTTTGAAAAAAAAACCGCTCGGACACGTCGATTCTTATTTTTAAGTTGCCGTTCTTTTTTATAGTAAATACAGGGTGACCCAAAAACAACCTACGACCATCAACTTTATTTTTTCAAATAGAAACACTTATTCTTAATTTTATTTTTGAGTTCTGCATCGAATTCTAAGTATATTTTAAGTAGCACGTAAACTCAACTGTTATCGAGAAATTTACTTCTGAACGTATCATGAACCAAGACGTTGATTATGGCAACTATCAATCTATTTTCACGAAACATAGTATTTAATAAGTAAGAAAAATAAGTATTTACTAAATTAAATGTTCAAATTGAAATCCTTCTTGTGCCTGGCAGTATTCCAAACGGTGGATAAATTCTTGCTGAACAATATTTATTGTTTGTGGACTAATATTAGCGAGTTCTCTTCTGATTCTAGTTTTTAAGGCGTCAATCGTTTCAGGTCTAGTTTTGTACACAACATTTTTTAGATGGCTCCACAAAAAATAGTCTAAAGGATTAAGATCCACGCCTTCCAAACCATCTGTTGGAAAATACTACATCATTGAGATATTGTCTAACCTGAGCTGCATAATGCGGTAGTGTACCATCTTGCTGGAACCATAAATTTTCTTCATACGTCATTGGATTATTAGGACTGGGAAATAAAGCTCTTAAACTGGAGATTAGATGTTATAAAAATTCAAGGTATCTTGGACGGTTCAAAGTCTGCTCAAAAAAGTAGGGCCCAAGGATTTGATTTTTGACACTCCCTGCCCAAAACGTTAATTTTTTTGGGATATTGGGTATGGTGTTCTCTCATCCATCTGGGATTTTCTTTTGCCCAATAGCGGCAGTTTTGTCTATTAACTTCGCCGGTTAATGTAAATGTTGATTCATCTGAAAATATAATATTTTCAACATGGGGAAGGAAATTGTGCACATATCCATTAGGATTTGACAGAATTGCATTCTTCGTCTGGATTGTCTTTATTTAAGTCTTGTACAAGAGATCTTTCATACGGATGCCACTTTTCTGATTTTAAAACCTTATGTACAGATGAAGTAGGAATATCGTAATCGCGACTAATTTTCCGAATGCTACTATGTGGATTTTCTTGTACAGCTAGTAAAACATTTACTGTTTTATCCTCATTGATCGCAGAACGTCTAGCCTTCAGCTTATCTTTTACGGAGCCAGTATCTCGAAACTTTCTTTCAATTTTGCTAACTGTCGATTGGTTTATTCGTCTATCCGGATATTTGTTATTAAATAAAACACACACCTCCGATTGTGTTCGCATTCTAACACCATATCCAATCATCATAAGAATTTCAATTATTTTTGTTATGGATAAACGCATTGTACCTACCTAATATAACTTTTAATCGAAATTAAACCTTCTTTAAATCAAATCAACACTGACAAACATGCGAATGTCAATATTACTGGAATGTTGTGTTAAAAATACCATTTCGATGAAAATAAATAAACAAACCTGCGAAATAAATCTTCGTCTTAGTTACTGTACGTTTAGAAGTAAATAAAATACGCTTAGAATTCGATGCAGAATTCAAAAATAAAATCAATAATGTTTCTATTTGAAAAAATGAAGTTTATCGTCTTAACTTGTTTTTGGGTCACCTTTTATACATGCATTTACCATGACAAGAACCGCAACAAAAAATAACAATCGACGTGTCCGAGCGTTTTTCCAAAAAAGAAACACCTGATTTTTAATTGAATTTATTCCATACTTTATGGAATATATACAGTGACCGGCTTAAAGTTGGATACAAATGGAAAAAAAATTATTGTTCATTTCTCAGAAAATTTTATTCTTGATAAAAGTGCCTGCCTCCTCGATCGCTAACCTAAAACGGACTTGTGTAAAATGTACAGGGTGCTATTTAAAAAAAACGCAGGTTTGATATGTACATATTTTTACAGAGTGCGCAGTTGACCTCTACATCACCTCACGAACGCAGAAGAAATACATACAAATAATATATATATATATATATATATATATATATATATATATATATATATATATATATATATATATATATATATATATATATATAGTGACCGGCATAAAGTTGGATATAAATGGAAACATTTTTATTGTTCATTTCTCAGAAAATTTTATTTTTGATAAAAGTGCCTGCTTGATCCCAAACCTAAAATGGACTTGTAAAAACTTGAATATCTCGTTTCTTATACGAGGGAGATTCGAAAAAGTGAATGCGGCTCAAGAGTAAAGTACCATTATTTTTCAAAATACACAAAAATGTCATTTTAAAAAGTTGTTTAAATTGAAAAAATATGTCAAATATGCAATTTTAGCGAGCTTCTCTAAAAAATATCTACGGCGTTTTTCCTTTGTTTTTTCTACCATCAAACAAAACATTTCCGAAGTAAGTTATTTTCTAATGGAACAACAATACTCTAAAAAGCACAAGTTTTATTTGCTCCATAAGTGGCAAATTAGGTTATTCACAATTATCCCTAAAAATACCTCAATTTTTGTATCCATTGCGGAAAACTACATATTCCTTCAAGATTATACCTAGCAAATGTGAGGGGATTATAGAGACCGTCAAAACATTTTGGAATATCTCTTTATGTACCTTTTTGAAACGTTGAGTTATAATAAATAAAAGGATCTTCAAATTTCAAGAAAAAAGTTTTATTCAAAATATTGGAATAACCTACATTAATTGATAAAGGAACACAAACATAAAACAAAAGTGTGAAAAAAAGTTACCTATACCATTATCATTCAATGTGGTGCCCACCGTTCTCTATGCAAAGTATTGTACGTTTGTGCATTTCTCGATGTACATTTCTCAACATTTGCGGGGTTACTGTTCGAATACAATTTCTAATTCTATTTCCCAAATGTTGAATACCTCTGAATGGTCGCTGTTTATAAACTTTCTCCTTTAAATATCTCCATAGAAAAAAAGTTCATTGGCGTGATATTGGGCGATCTTGCAGGCCATGGATTGTTGGAATATCCTCCTATCCAGCAATTAGGAAATTTTAGGTCCAGCCATGACTTTACCGTCACCGTTGAATGAATAGATGCGCCATCTTGTTGGAAAAACAAGTTGATTCTGGTTCTCAGAGGAAGATTATCCAAATAATTTGATAAATATGTCTGAAGCATATTTAAATATCTGGCAGAATTTTAATTTTCTCTAAAAAATACAGGTCCCACAATTTCATCATTTAAAATTCCACACCAAACGTTGACGAATATTGATCACGGCATTCGATCTTAAAGTTAGGGTTTTCATCTGCCCAACATCTACAGTTCTGCGAACTTACGATACAATTTGATGTAAAACTGGATTCGTCAGAATAAAGAATTCTTCACGAAAAATATTCAGCATTCTCTATTTCTCCTTGGAACCAAAAAAAAATTCTAACCTTGCGTCTGGGTCTCATTCCTGAAGGGTATGAATAAATTTGGGTTTGTATGGCTTGAATTTATTTAATCGCATAATTCTTCTAATTGATCACTCAGAAACATCGGTAATTTCTTGCCGCTGTGATAAAGATGTACTCGGATTCTCCACAGTAGATACAACAACCTTCATAACATTGTCATCATTTTCAATTACATTTCTTCTGTGTTCTGTTTTATATTTATTTCCAACAGATCCATTTTCTTAAATTTTTTTTATTATTTTTGCAACTGTTGCATGACTAATATTTTTATCTGTGTGTCTTGCTTTAAAAATATCTGCAGTCTAGCGAGAAGTATGATAATTATCCCCATACAATAAAACAATCTCAACTTTTTCTTCGACTCTTAGACGAGCAGCCATTACGGTGAATAATTAGTTTTCAAGCACCAGTGAAAATTAGACTAACCGCGATATCGGAAATGTTACAATGATATTGTTGACTATTATCAATGTTTTTTCCAAAGCCTATTTTGCAAAATATCAAAGCGAAATACGGAATAATGGGTACTTGTGAGCCATAGTTGTGGTTGTAAATAAAGAAATCAATTTCTATTCATTTGCGGACAAGGGTTCATTGCTAAAATTTAAGTGTTTTGATGTTCTCTATAACCCCCTCACATTTATTAGGTGTAATCTTAAAGGAATATGTAGTTTACCCCATTGGATACAAAAATTGAGGTATTTTAGGGATAATCGTGAATAACCTAATTTGTTACTTATTGGGTAAACAAAACTTATGCTTTTTAGCGTATTGTTGTTCCATCAAATAATAACTTATCTCCGAAATATTTTGTTTCCCGTAAAATACAGGGGTGGTAGAAAAAAAGAAAAACAACTTCTTCAAATGACATTTTTGTGTATTTTGAAAAATAATGGTACTTTACTCTTGAGCCGCATTCACATTTTCGAATCTCTCGTATAAGAAATGAGATATTCAAGTCCATTTTAGGTTTGCGATCGAGCAGGCACTTTTTTTATCAAAAATAAAATTTTTGACGTTCTCTATAAGCCCCTCACATTTGCTAGGTATAATCTTGAAGGAATATGTAGTTTTCCGCATTGGATACAAAAATTGAGGAATTTTTAGGGATAATTGTGAGTAACCTAATTTGCCACTTATGGGGCAAATAAAACTTGTGCTTTTTAGAGTATTGTTGTTCCATTAGAAGATAACTTACTTCGGAAATATTGTTTCCCGACAAATACAGGGATGGTAGAAAAAACAAAGGAAAAACGTCGTAGATATTTTTTAGAGAAGCTCGCTAAAATTGCATATTTGACATATTTTTTCAATTTAAACAACTTTTTAAAATGACATTTTTGTGTATTTTGAAAAATAATGGTACTTTACTCTTGAGCCGCATTCACATTTTCGGATCTCCCTCGTATAAGAAGTTTTTACAAGTCCATTTTAGGTTTGCGATCGAGCAGGCACTTTTATCAAAAATAAAATTTTCTGAGAAATGAACAATAAAAAATGTTTCCATTTATATCCAACTTTATGCCGGTCACTATATATAATTATATATATATATATATATATATATATATATATATATATATATATATATATATATAATATATATATACAATATATATATATATATATATATATATATATATTTGTATGTATTTCTTCTGCGTTCGTGAGGTGATGTAGAGGTCAACTGCGCACTCTGTAAAAATATGTGCATATCAAACCTGCGTTTTTTTTAAATAGCACCCCTGTAGATTTTACCCAATACTTCGATTTGTACTCCCAATACAAGAAAAAAGTTATCACATACTATGAGTTTATTATAAACCTGAAGAGATTTATGATTCATTTTCTATGAAAAACAGGTCATCTTTGAGATTCATTTTAGCATAAAATTTTTTTACCAAAAACTCAAGATGGCGGCCACACGCCATTTTGTAAAAAAAATTAAACGGAAAGGCACATCGTTGGAAAGCTCTTAACAATGGGAATTCGAATCCCAAATTTTAAAACAACCGATTAAGGTATAACAAAATGGCGACCTTTTTCCTCTCTGGAACGCATAACAAATTAAAAAAAAAACACTTTCTAATTTCAAAAAAGCAAATTTTATTTCTGTAACAAAGTAATCAGGCGTATGATAAGTCAGCTAATGATCACCGGAGATGTTCCAGAAAGGAAAAAAGTGACGCATTGGAAAGGACGCCATTGATTGTTTTAAAATTTGGGATCTGAATTCCCATTGTTAAGAGCTTTCCAACGATGTGCCACATGACCCCCTTTCCATTTAATGTTTTTTACAAAATGGCGCGTGGTCGCCATCTGTAGTTTTTGGTAAAATTTTGTTATGCTAAAATGTGCCCAACAAAAAATAAAACTCGACCTGTGCGAGAGATTTTTCCAAAAATAATTATTTTGGAAATTATGAATTTTGTTCCAGACTGTTAGAACACCTTGTATATATACAAGGTGTTTCAGTGATATTGGGCCAAACTTAAAAAAAAGGGCAGTTCTTCTCAAGAACAAGTTGAAAAAATAAATTTCAACTCAAAATGACTTTTCGTTTAAAAGATATAGGGAGCAAAGTTTAAAGAAATATGACAGATTTTGGTTATAATTCGTGCAAATTTAAACCGATTTTGGTGAAACTTGGCATGCACAATAAACAAACAAGAATTTGGCTATTTCAAGTTTTGTAGATATTCAGGATTCGCGCCATTTTCCCTCCCTGTCTTTGCGCCATTGCATTTAATTTTAAATTTAATTTAGAAAAAGAAATGGCTCTTGAAACATTTTGAATAGAAGCTTTTCTACAGAGATATGTTACATATTTTACAGTCTTACATTTCAATTATTTAAAATAATGTATTTTAACAAAATCAGTCAATCATTGATAAAATTGATAGGTAGTTCTTTTATAGGCACATATATTTACTGTTGTCAAGAGATTTTGGCATGTTGTGCATCAGTTTCGTGTTTTTCGCGTTTTTTATCATTATGGAAAACTGCTGAATTAGCTGATATGCATTTTATTTATGGTGCTGCAAACGGGAACAGTAGTGAAGCCGCTCGTTTATATCGACAACGTTTTCGTGATCGGCGGTATCCAAACCGTAAAATTTTACAACGCATTCATGTACGTTTAAGAGAGACTGGAGTTCTCAAGCGTCTTGCACCCTCTAAACAAATGAGGCTCACGCGAATACTGCGTTTTGAAGAGGAGGGTTTTAGAGCGAACCAGCACTCGTGCCGTGACTCATGATAATGGTGCTTCTTACATATCGGTTTAGAGAGTTTTAGATGAAAACCGACAACATCCGTTTAAAAAGCTGAAAGTTCAATCGCTAGATCAAACAGACTTTGCGCCTAAAAGATAATTTTGTCGCTGGTTTTTGGAGAGATCTTCAGTTGTGGTTTCTTTTGCTTCGGATGTGATGTTTTCGGATGAGGCATGTTTCACAAGGGATGGTATGTTCAACACACGCAACAGCCATACCAGGAGTCACAGGAACCCTCACGCTACCGTCGTACGTGGTCAGCAACAACGGTTCTCATTTATTCTCTGGGGAGCTATCATTTTTGATTAGACGTTTTATTTTACCTCCCAACGTTACCGGTCAAGTTTATCTTGAATTCATAACGACTTCTCTTTTGGAATTGCTGAAGGATATTTCCGTAGATATTTGGAATAAGCTGATATTCCAGCGTGACGGAGCACCGCCCCTTTCGGACCAATTCCGAAATTATTTAAATAACACGACCGGTTTCTCTACTGTTCCCATTTGCAGCACCATAAATAAAATGCATATCTGTTAATCCAGTAGATGTGTCGTTTAGCATAATATAAAACGCGAAAAACAGGAACAATCCAAAATGTCTTGACAACAGTAAATAAATATAGCTATAAAATATAAACTATCAATTTTATCAATCATAGACTCATGTTGTTAAAATACATTATTTTAAATCATTCAAATGTAAGACTGTAAAGTATCTAAAATACCTCT